>JAHRHZ010000283.1:79129812-79143834 GCA_024137785.1 Ginglymostoma cirratum
GTTTTCTGATGAAGGGTTTAGGCCCGAAACGTCAAGTTTTCCTGCTCCTATGATGCTGCTTGACCTGCTGTGTTCATCCAGCCCCATGCTTGTTATCTCGGTTTAGCTGGTTTCCTGCTGTCGGAGAAAACTAGCGGATCATCTGATAGATGATGGCAAATTTCACTGATACCAGATTTTTCCATCAGATTTTGACAATTCTCACAATCTTGTGCACTTCAGTCAAATCCCACCTTGAGAGCAATCCTAGCTGCTCCAATCTTGTCTCGTCACCAAAACCCCTTATTCCTGGGACAATTTGGGTAAATCACCTTTGCATTCTCGCCCTTGCAATCGAGTGATCAGACGGGATGTATTGTTGCAGCTGCCACCTAACTGATAACTGATATATCAACAAATCCTGATAATTTATTGTTTACTCCAGTATACAAGTAGGCTGAGTTTGGAAAAAAAAGTTAAAGTGATATCACAGGAGAGGTGTAAGTTGATTATTCTCTGATCTCCAGGTTATAGTAAATAAAGCAAAAGTAACCTACGTTATGGTAGGGCAGCTCAGTCAAGCAGAGTCTATAGATGGAAAGCTGGAAAAGCACAGCAGGTCAGACAGCATCCAAGGAGCAGGAAAGTTAACATTTCAGGCCGAAACCCTTCGTTAGGACTGGGCAAGGCGAGGGGAGCCCAGAAATAAATGGAGGGAGGGGAATGGGGTTGGGGGAAGGGTAGGAGAGATAGTGGTATGGATAGATGCAGGTAGGGGGTTATTGTGGTTGGTCTGTGGGAGGGGTGGAGCTGATAAGTGACTAGGAAGATGGACAGGTTGGGTCCTGTCAGGAGAGGGAGGGCTGGACATGGGATAAGGCTGGGGTTGGAGCAATTTTGAAGCTGGTGCTATCAATGTTGAGGCCTTTGTGCTGTCAGCTTCCAATATCAGGTGCTGTTCCTCCAGTTTACATTTCCCCTCCCCCTGCCCAGCCCTGATGAAGGGTTTCAGCCCAAAACGTTGACTTTCCTGCTCCTCTGATGCTGTGTGATCTGCTGTATTTTTCTAGCTCCACACCTATAGACTCTGGACTCCTGCATCCGTCTCCCAGCCAAGCAGGATGTCTATCTTGTAATATGTAGGGTAGTGTAGATGTTACATGTGACCTAAATGAACACACGTGTAGGATAAGTCACCTGCTGCAAAAACATGAACTCAAGCATTGGCTGGAGTCTCTGGTGCATGTACAACACTGAGAATTTTGGGATGTCATGTTCTGAGAGGTGGGTCCCACAGGTTAGGGACATGCAGGAAGATGGGCAATGGATGATGACCAGGCAGTCCAAGAGAAAGTGCAGAACTTCAAGAGGATATGGACAAGTTGGTAGAGTGGGCAGCGTACTGTAAGGTAATGCAATTTAGTAGAAAGCATATGCAGTGAGAGTGTAAAATAAAGAGCTACTCAACGGCAGTGACCAGGCAGTGACACCTGAAAGGACACATACAGAGGTAATTAAAGGTTGCAGGATAGCTAGAGTGGGCAATTATCAAAGCATCAAGTATTCTAGGTTTTGTTAAGAGGGACATAGAGTACTAGAGCAGGGAGGGTTAAATAGGACACTGGTTTGAACTCAGCTGGAGTATTATATGCTGTTCTGGCCTCTACACACTAGGAAGAGAATGCATTGGAGAGCGTGCAGAAGAGATTTACAGGAATGTCCGAAATAGTGCCAGAAGCTGCTGCCACGCTCAGGCCTCAGAAGTCCATGCAGCCGGAAAGGAAATTAGAAGGAATGCTGGTCCCTGGGATGAGGATGGGTGGAAGAGGTTAGGGTTGTTTTCCTTGGAGAGAAGAACACCAACAGGGCATCTGATGGATTTCAAAATGATGAGATGCCTGAACAGAGTAGACTGGGAGAAACTTCCTGCTCAGAAAAGGATCAAGGACGAGAGCGAACGGGTTTAAAGTGATTTACAAACAAAGCAAAGGTAATGGTGAGAAGAAACTTTTTGACACGGTGACTCAGGTCTGGAATGGACTGTTTCGAAACATGGTGGAGACAGGTTCAATTCAGACATTCGATGGCATTGGATAGTTATTTCAACAGAAACAATTTGAGGAAACATCACGAGTGTGGTAGTAAATCACTAAGTGGAGTACCACTGCAGAAACAATGGGCCTACTGCCTGTCATGTGCATTGTAACAATTCTGTGAAATAACAGAACAGCTGTAGTCCAGTGCTCTGAGCTCGTGAGGCTCCAATGAGCATCCTCCATTCATCATCCTCTATATATCACTGTTTTCTATCCTTAAACCAATTTTTAATCGGAACTGATACTGACTCTCCTGTGTCACGAAGACTCAATATTGTTAAATATCCTTTTATGTGGTTAGCACTGCTGCCTCACAGCACCAGGGAGTCTGGTTCGATACCACCCTTGGGCAACTGTCTGTGTGCACATTCTCATGGTGTCTCCGTGGGTTTCCTCTGGGTGCCATGGTTTCCTCCAATATATGCAGGTTAGAGTGGATTAGCCATGGGAAATGCAAGGTTACTGGGATAGGGTAGTGGGTGGTGGGTCTGCGGGGGATATTCTTAGGAGGCTTGGTGCCAACTCGATGGGCCAAATGGCCCCTTTCTGCACTGTTGGGATGCTATGATACTATGTCAAATGCTTTTCAAAAATCCATTTAGACAACTCCTAATAATTCTACTTTATGAATCTTACCTGGTCCTTCACCAAAAATATCAATTCAGTGAATCAAACAGGATCTGCCTTCATCAAATCCTTGTTGGCTCTCCTTACTTAACTCAAACCTCTCCAAGACATTGCTCATTTTTATTTTCCTGGTTATAACTTCGAAAACCATACTTATCATTAATGGTTTGAGCCATGTCCTTATGGATCTCTTGCGGCATAATGGTAGTGTCCTTGCCTCTGCGCTAGGAGATACAGTTTCAAGTTCCATCTGTTCCAGTGCTGTGTAATAACATCTCTAACCAGGCTAATTAGAAAATAACTAGAGACAGTAGGAACTGCAGATGCTGGAGAATCTGAGATAACAAGGTGTAGAGCTGGATGAACACAGCTGGCCAAGCAGCATCAGAGGAGCAGGAAAGCTAACGTTTCGGGTCTGGACCCCGCTTCAGAAAGGATTCCGGACCCGAAACGTCAGCTTTCCTGCTCCTCTGATGTGGCTTGGCCTGCTGTGTTCATCCAGCTCTGCACCTTGTTGTCTCAGAAGATAACTAGATGTTTTCTTAAAGAAGAGTGTCATAGTCATTACTCTAAAATAGTGGTTTCTACTCATGTCTAAGGCTGATTGGTTTAAGGGATCCCTTTTGCTACCTCTCCTCCTCTTGTTTTAACCTGCATTCCAATTTAGAAGTTCTCCTTTAGATTTTTCCTTCCTTTTCTCCATTACTAATTTAAACCTTACGGTGAACACTCTAACCCAAGTATTCGATCAACTATTTACATAGGCAGCACAGTGGCTCAGTGGTTAGCACTGCTGCCTCACAGTGCCAGGGACCTGGATTTGATTCCACCCTGGTGTGACTGTCTGTGTGGAGTTTGTGCATTCTCCCCGTGTCTGCGTGGGTGTCCTCCCACAGTCTAAAGATGTGCAGGGTAGGTGGATTGGCCATGTTAAATTGCCCAGGGTGCCCAGGGATGTTTAGGTGAGGCGGGTTAGACATGGGAAATGCAGGGGTAGGGGAATGGTTCTGGGTGGGATGCTCTTCAGAGGGGCGGTGCGGACTTGTTGGGCCGAATGGCCTGTTTCTGCACTGTAGGGATTCTATGATTCATTTGGTCACCGTCAGTCTCCAGAACCAAATGCAGCAATGTTTCTGTAAGGTTAGATCACATGGAATTTGGGAAGAGCTTGCCAGATACATAATAATTTTGAAGGTAGGAGGGTGGTGGGGGAGGGTTGTTTTTCGGACTGGGGGTCAATGACCGGTGGTATTCCACAGGGATCAGTGGAATATGATACTTTGGGTCCACTTTTATTTGTCATTTATATAAACAGTCTGGGTGAGAATTTAGAAGGTACATTAGTAAGTTTGCGCATGACACCAAAATTGGTGGTATAGCGGGCAGTGAAGAAGATTATCTAAGATTACAAAGGGACCTTGACCAACTGAGCCAATGGGCTGAGGAGTAGCAGATGGAGTTTAATTTGGATAAATGTGAGGTGTTGAATTTTGGTAAAACAAACAAGGGCAGGGCTTACGTAGTTAATGGGTAGGGCACTAGGTAGCGTTGTCGAACGGGGAGACCCAGAGGTGCAAGTACAAAGATCTTTGAAAGTTTTGTCACAGGACGGGCAGAGTGATTGAGAAACGATTTAGCACACTTGCCTTCATCAGTCAGGGCACTGACTATAGGAGTCGGAACATCGTGTTGAGGTTATACAGGATGTTGATAAGGCCACATTTGGAGTACAGTGTACAGTTCTGGTTTCTCTGCCAGAGGTAGGATATCATTAAATTGGAGAAGGTTCAGAAAAGATTTACCAGGGTGTTGTTGGCAGTGGAGGCTTTGAGTTATGAGGAGAGGCTGGATAAGCTGGGATGTTTTCCACTGGAGTGTAAGAGTTTGAGGGTGACATCATACAGCTTTATAAAATCATGAGGGGCATAGATAAGATGAACAGCAACTGTCTTTTCCTATAGTGAGGGTGTTCAAAACTAGGGAGCAATATTTTTAAGGTGAGAGGAGAAAAATTTAAAATGGACACGATGAGCAACTTTTTCACACAGAGGATAGTTAGAATGTGGACTGAACTGCCAGAGGAAGTGGTAGGTGCAGGTAAAATTACAACACTTAAGAGTCATTTGGACAGGTGCTTGAATAGGGAAAGGTTTAGAAGGATATGGGACAAGCGCAGGCATTTAGGAAACTTGTTCAGCATGAATGAACTGGACTAAAGGGTCTGTTTCCATGCTGTATAACTCTATGACTCAATGGCTGGATAAATATGTCACAGAATCACAGAGTCCCTACTCAAAGGAGGCCATTCGTCCCATCTTTCTTGCACTGGCCTTGTTATCCCCTGCCATTTTGCTATTCACCTGCACACCATTTCTATCCAAATTACCGTCCAAGGCCCTCCTGAATGCTTCAATTGAACCTACCTCTAATACGTTTCCAGACAATGCATTCCACACCCTGTATGAAAAAGTTGCTTTGCTTGCACACGTGTGAAAAAACCTCTCCAGAATACAGTTTTGAATTCCTCAAATCCTTATCCGTGTTCTAACATTATCACACACAATGTTTGAGTTATAGGGGGAGGTGAAGGCCTAGTGGTATTATCGCTGGATCATTAATCCACGGACCCCGATAACGTTTTGAGGACCTCGGTCCGAATCCCGCCACAGCAAATAGTGGAATTTGAATTCAATAAAATATCTGGAATTAAGAATCTAACGATGACCATGAATCCATTGCCACTTGTCGGGAAAAACCTCTGGTTCACTAATGCCCTTTAGGGAAGGAAACTGCCATCCTTACCTGGTCCGGCCTTCACGTAACTCCAGACCCACAGCAATGTGGTTGATTCTTAGCTGCCCTTTGGGCAATTAGGGATGGGCAATAAATGCTTCCTAGCCAGCGACGCTCTCATCCCATTAATGAATAGAGAAGAGAAAAAATTAAAGTCCTTTTTCTTATGCCACTCTACACCTCTTGCTTGCCTCTGTCATTTTCCTGCAGATTTTCCCTTCTATTTCTCTTCCAACAACCTGGAGACGTGTGGAATGTAATCACCCCCTTCCTGCTTCTCTGAGTAAATAGATTGTGGAAGGCTGCTGTATACATGCAAGTTCTGAATGTCTACGCAACTTTCCACCCAAACTTTCTCCTAACCTCCCACATGACTGTAAAATGCTTTGTGGTTTGTCTATTTGCAAATGAGAAGCTTTTATAAAGCTGGGAACGAATTGCATTGCTTAGTCAGTCTGCCACCCAAAAGATGTGCTTTCTCTTCCGGGCAGAAAGAACGTCAGATTCTCACTACAGTTTCAATTTAACAGAACATGCTGCATCAGGGAAAGAAGCCTCTGTCCTCAGTTGTGCCCTCATCTGCCCAGCTGCTGCAGGTAGATATTGATCTGGATTTCAGAGACAGGGGCTTCACTGTGAACATTGACCCAACGGGACTTCCAATTGTGATGGCATCTGTAATACCCACCCTCGCAACCGGGGACCTGTAAGTACAATAAAAACCCTTCTGAATGTTCGGTGTGAGGATTCACTGTTTCATAGATAGCCAACCTCTACTCCTGTGTCTGATCATTTATCTTCAGTTAATTCACTCTGTGACTATTGATGCACTGGCAATATTCCCTCTCTCTAATCATCTCCCACCAACTCTTATCAATGCCCTATTCCTCATGGATGCACTCTGGTTATCCCAACATACACCCTCCCTAACACCATTGTGGGTCTACCTACAGCATGTGGACTGCAGTGGTTCCGTAAGGCAGCTCACCCCCACCTTCTCAAGGGGCAACTAGGGACGGGCAATAAATGCTGGGCCCAGCCAGAAACACCCACTTTCCATTAATGAATAAAAAAAATTCCTACTCATGACCTTCCACCTATCTATCTCTTACCTCACATCTCTGTCCATCTTTGGCAAACTCTACAGCTCTCCCCATCCCTTAAATAGTCCTGTGTCTAATCCCACAGTTCTCTGTCCTTTGTATCTATTTCTATAACTTCCTCTATCCATGAAGCATTCACTCCATTTCTAACCCTACATTTCCATTTCCCCCAAAGCAAATCCTTGCTTCAGGACATATATCCAGAACTTTGAGAGGTCTCCCATTTAAGGCTGAGATTAGAAGACATTTTTGTCTCTCGGAAAATCGTTGGTCTTTGGAATTGTCTTCCACAGAGAACAGTGGAGGCTGGGTCAAGGCGAATTTTGAAAGATTTTTGCTCAAGAAAGGAGTCAGGGGTAGTGGATGCTAGGCAGTGAGCCTGTGGAATTCTTTACCACTGAAAGTAGTTGATACTAAAATATTAAATGTTTACAAGAAGGAGTTACATATAGTTCTTGTGATTAATGGGACTAAAGGGTATGGGGGAGAAAGTGGGAACGGGGACTGAGTTGGATAGCACAGCAGACTTGAGGGGCCGAATGGCCTACTCCTGCTCCTGTTTTCTCTGTTAATACAAAGGAGGCAATGGCCTCATGGTATTATCGCTGGACTGTTAATCCAGAGCCCAAGATAACATTCTGAGGAGATAGTAAGACATGCCGATGCTGGAGTCTCAGATAACGCAGTGTAGAGCTGGATGAATACAGCAGGCCAGGCAACATCAGAGGAGCAGGAAAGCTGCCGTTTCGGGTCGGGACCCTTACTTCCCCTCCCCCATTTCTGAAGAAGGGTCCCCACCCGCAACGTCAGCTTTCCTGCTCCTCTGATGCTGCCTGGCCTGCTGTGTTCCTCCAGCTCTACGCTGTGTTACCACATTCTGAGGACGTTTGAATTCAACCACAGCAGATGGTGGAATTTGAATTCAATAAAATATCTGGAATTAAGAATCGTAACGATGACCATGAATCCATTGTCTATTGTCGGGAAAAACCCATCTGGTTCACCAATGTCCTTTAGCGAAGGAAACTGCCATCCTTACCTGGTCTGGCCTACATGTGACTCCAGACCCACAGCAATGTGGTTGACTCTTAACTGCCCTCTGGTCAATTAGGGATGGGCAATAAATGTTGCCTAGCAGCGATGCCCCCATTCCCTTAATGAATAATGGAAAAAAAGAGAGTATTTTCCAAAAGATGCAAAACGTTGATATTCAGAGAGATTCTTTCTCACGAAGACAGTCAGCTGCTGGTATAGCAAGCAATTCAGAAGGGAAATGAGGTGCTACTCTTTAGTACATGGAGGCAGGAGTAAAGAACAAGTCTGGATTGTTAGAAATCTGTAGGGTATTTTGTGAGGCCTGGAGTGCAGTATTTATCTCCATTTCCAAGCAAGGATGCATTTGCCTTGGGGATACTCATGAAAAATTTCCTGGAGTGATTTTTGGAGTGAGAAGGTTGTCCGACAGGAGCAGGCTGCGTAAACTGGGTCCTTAGCCAGTTTAAAACATAGAAAATAGGTGCAGGAGTAAGCTATTTGAGCGTTTGAACCCGGTCCAACAATACACAGGGTGGCACACTGCACGGTGGCTCAGTGGTTAGCACTGCTGCCTCACAGCGCCAGGGACCGGCGTTTGATTCCACCCTCGGGGAACTGTCTGTGCAGAGTTTGCACATTCTCCCTGTGTCTGTGTGGGTTTCCTTCCACAGTCCAAAGATGTGCAGGTTAGGTGGATTGGCCATGTTATATTGTCCAGGGATGTGCAGGCAAGGTAGATAACCAGGGGATGGGGGTGGATCTGGGTGGGAAGCGCCTCCACGAGTCGAATGACCTGCACCCTCGTCAGATACACTGGGGACATTTAAGCGACTCTTGGATAGGAGCATGGATGATAGTAAAATGTAGGGTATACAGGGTAGTTTGATCTTAGAGTAGGATAATAAGTCAGCACAACATTGTGGACCGAAGGGCCTGTACTGTGCTCTGCTGCTCTATGTTCTCACTGTACGGGTTCTATGATTCTAACAATGGGAAGACAATTCTCATAGAATCATACAGTACAGAAGAGTCTCTTCGGCCCGTCGAGTCTGTGCCACCAGAAATACTTTAGCTCTACTTTCTGACACTAGGCACATAGTCTTGAATGTTATGGTACTTCAAGTGCTCAGTCAAGTACTTGTTGAAGGTTGTGCGGTTTTCTGCCTCAACTCCCCTCCCAGGCAATCTATTCTATTCACCCTCTGGCTGAATCTCATTGAAACATATAAATTTCTGAAAGAACTCAGTCAGGGTAAACACTTAGACCATGGGCACACAGCCTGAGGGAAATTGGGAGGCTTGTGAGTCATTAGAATTCTTCACCCAACAAAATATGGGTGGTCCATTCTTAAGTAAGTCGAAGGCAGAAATAGATTGAATAAAACCGAAAGAACTGCGGACGCCGTAACTCAGGAACAGAAACAAATTTGCTGGAAAAGCTCAGCAGGTCTGTGAAGAAGAAAACAGAGTAAATGTTTCCTGTCTGGTGACCAGTTCTGAGGAAGGGTCACCAGACCCAAAACAATAAATCTGTTTTTTTCTTCACAGATGCTGCCAGACCTGCTGAGCTTTTCCAGCAACTTTGTTTTTGTTCCAGAAATAGATTAACGACTTGCTGCGGAAATTAAGGGTATGAGGAGCAGGCGAGAATGTTGAGTTGAGGCAGAAGGTAAGTCGTTAAAGTGATTGGTGGAGCAGGCCTGAGGGATAAATGCCGTACTTGCATCCCATTTCTTACATCCAAGAATATCTCCAGTTGTTATTTCGGATGTTATTAGTGAATCTGATTTCAGTGTGCTTGGACACAGCGTATTGCAAGATTCAAAAGACTCACTGTTGAAAGTTCTCGTTTCTCTTGTAAAATATTTTTAAATCTGTCGATTTGGTTTTCAACTCTCTAGTTGCCGGAAACAGTTTCGCCTTTTCTGCTCCACACAAAGTTTTCAACACCTTTGCCTTCGCCTCCTCATGACTCAACCTCTTCCTGCTACCTCTTCCGGCAGCCCTCTACTGTGCCCCTTCCAAGGCCTTGATGTTACTCTGACACTTGGAACTCTGTGCTGGATGTGAAAGTCCAGCTAGTGCCTAACTGATGTTCTTAGAGAAGTTTCACACAACTTCCTTGATTTCAGTTCAAAATATTTGCAAATTTCAAAGACTAAACATCCTCATGTGGAGGAATGAAGTTCGGAAGTGCTTTGCAAGAACGGTGATATTGACATTGCACAGAAGCCTTGAAAACAGGAGCAGGAGCGGGCCATTCAGCCTTCCAACCTGCTTCCCCGTTCAATATGATCATAACTGATCATTCAACTCAGTCCCCCTTTCCTGTATTTTTAAAATTCATTTGTGGGACAACATTTATCACCCGTCCTTAGTTGCCCCTTGAGAAAGTCAGAAATCACACGACACCAAGTTAGAGTCCAACAGGTTTATTTGAAGACACAAGCTTTTGGAGCCTCGCTCCTCCTTCAGGTGTTAATGAGAGAGGTAGTATCCGACACAGAGTTTGTAAGTAAAACATCAAAGGGTCACACCATTGATGAGGACGCGCTAGATAAACCTAAGATGTTGTTAAATCTTTAATCAGTTAGATGGTTTTAATTGATTAATATGTATATGTAAATCGCCAGATTCCTTTCAGGTCACCACCCTGAGGGAACTAAAGGTTTTATCAGTGTAACGAAGAGGTGACATTTTCGGTCAGACAATGCATGTTAGGTGTGAGGCCTTGTGCAGAACCTGCTTGTGTTTTGGTTTGGAGTCAGACTAGTTTTATTGCTAAACTAGGAGTTTACAAAATGCCACATTGACATATTCATCCCATAGATTCATGTGTGTGTGTGTGAGAGACAGAGTGTGTACGGTGGGGTGGGGTCTCCTGAAGTGCAACATGGACCTAAGATCCTGGGTACGGAACGTGGCTATCAGCCTCTGCTTGGCGACTCTGCGTTATTGTGTTTCCCGAAGTCCGCCTTGAAGGACGTTTACCTGAAGATCTGAAGCCGAATGTCCTTGACTGCTGAAGTGTTTCCCCACTGGGAGGGAACTGCCTTCTTGAACCGCTGCAGTCCACCTGCTGTGGGTTGACCCACAATGCCCTTAGGGAGGGAATTCCAGGATTCTGACCCGCCGACACTGAAGGAATGGCATTCTATTTCCAAGTCAGGTTGGTGAGTGGCTTGGAGGGGAACTTGCAGGGGATGGTGTTCCCACGTACCTGCTGCTTTTTTCCTTCCAGATGGAAATGGTCATGGGTTTGGAAGGAGCTGTCTGAGGATCTTTGGTGAATTTCCCCCATAGCCTTTGATCCCTTTATCCTTAAGAATTGTATCTAAATCCTTCTTGCAAATATTCAATGTTTTGGCCTCAGCCACTTTCTGTGGCAGAAAATTTCACAGGCTCACCACCCTCTGAGTGAAGACATTACCTAATCTCAGTCCTTAATGGCTTACCCTCAGGCTATGACCTGTGGGTCCGGACTCCCCAGTCATCGGAAACATCTGATTGCATTGATTTTGTTGCCAAGTGAGCTATGTCTTGTGTCTTCTGTTGGGTGAGAATGGTTGTCATTGCTCTGTTTGTGTTCCAGGTTAGTTGAGGTCAATGGAATAAGCATGCTGGATTGTACGACTGAAGAGTTGGAGCAATCACTGGGAGAAGGAGGGGCTGCCCGAATTCTCATCTTACGGAACGGGAGCAAGGACAGCGTCAAGCCAATGGATGAGTCCTGTTCTTTGGAAAATGCTCTTACGGAGCTGACAAGCCTGCAGTCGGAATTCATAGCAGCCACTGTCGAATTGTCAGCCCTCAGGAATGAGAAGGGAGTGATGTGGGCTGAAATTGAGAAGTAAGTGCCATTTCTGTCTGTCTGTCTCTCTCTCTGTCCCTGACTGGTGTTTCACCGTCAATTTCATACATGCACAATCAATGCCCCTCTATTCCACAGGCTATAGTTTCATTGTGGTTACCATCAATAATTGATCTGTTCTGTTGGTTAATCAAAAAATTCAATCTAATTTGTCAGGATTGTGAGTCGTCAATGCCCAATAGGGGGTCAGTAGCTTCACTAGTGAGTGAGTTGCCAGAGTCCTGAAGGATGTATAGACCCAAACAAGCATGGGCCAGCTGATAAAGAGCTTACATGAACAGAAAACCTCCTTGATCCTTGACCCTATTTGATTTGATTTATTGTGGTCACGTGTACCTTAGTACAGTGAAAAGTTTTGTTTTGCGTGCAGTATAGGCAAATCATAGCAAACATAGGCATACAGATCATAGGGTGCTTGGACAGAGCGAGACATACAGGTTACACCACACAGGAGGCGCACAAAGCAGGATCAACATTACATGAAGTTAGAGAGGTCCATTCAGCAGTGTAATAACAGCAGGGAAGAAGCTGTTCTTGGACCTGTTGGTGCGTGTGTTCTAGCTTCTGTATCTCAGCCTGACAGAAGAGGTTGGAAGAGAGCATTACCGGGGTGGGAGGGGTCTTTGATGATGTTGGCAGCCTTTCCACAGCAATGAGAAGCACAAATGGAGTCCATGGATGGGAGATTGGCTTCTGTGATGGTCTGGGCTGTGCACACCACCTTCTGTAATTTCTTACGGTCCTGGGCAGAACAGTTTCCATACCATTGTGCATCCAGATAGAATGGTCTCCCTGGTGCATTTGTTAAAGTTAGTGAGGGTCCTTACTGACGTGCCAAATTTCCTGAGCTGCCTGAGGAAGAAGAGGCATTGTTGTGCCTTCGTGAATGTTGCCTCTACATGGAAGGTCCAGGACAGTTTGTTGCCTGTTGTCACTCCTGGGAGCATGAGACTTGCGCTCCTCTCCACCTCAGCTCGTCACAGGTGACATCACACAGTCATTGTAGAGGTGAAGTCATGCTGTCACACTGAGGATTTTCTCTATCACTTCCCTGCCAAGTGGAAAGATTCAGAACTGTCTCTAACAGTTCCAAACTGTGTGACCAACATTTATTGTCCATCCCTATTTGCCCAGAGAACAGGTAGGAGTCACCCTATCATGGTGGGTCTGAAATTACATGATAGAAGGACAGGTAGCGTTGAGAGAGTGAGGAGGCTGAAGAAAGTCTTTGAAAGGTTAGAGGAGTGGGCAAAGGAATATAAGGGGGGATGAATTTCAAAGTGGGAGAGTGTGAGGTTACACACTTTGGGAGGAGGAATAGAGGTGTAGCTTATTTTCTAAATGGAGAATGACTTCAGAAATCTGAAACACAAAGGGACTTAGGAGACCTAGTTCAGGATTCTCTTAAGTTTTGGATGCAGGTTCAGTTGGCAGTTAGGAAGGCAAATGCAACGTTAACATTCATTTCAAGAGGACTAGAATACATAGAATCCCTAAAGCGTGAAAACAGACCCTTCAGCCCAACAAGTCCACACTGAACCTCAGAGCATCCAACCCAGACCCGCCCCCCTATAACCTAACTAATCTACACATCTCTGAACACTACGGGCAATTTAGCATGGCCAATCCACCTAGCCTGCACAGCTTTGGACTGTGGGAGGAAACAGGAGCACCCAAAGGAAACCCGCACAGACACAGGGAGAATGTACAAACTCCACACAGGCGGTCACCCAAGGCTGGAATTGAACCCAGGTCCCTGGCGATGTGAGGCAGTAGTGCTAACCACTGAGCCACCGTGCTGCCCAATGCAATGGAAAAGATGTACTGCTAAGGCTGTATAAGGCTCTGGTCAGACCACATTTGGAATATTGTGAGCAGTTTTTGGGCCCCGTATCTGAGGAAGGATGTTCTGGTCTCGTAGGAGGTCCAAATGAGGTTCACAAGAATGATCCTGGGGATGAAGGTCTTGTCACATGAAGATCGATTGAGAACTCTGGGTCTGTACTCAATGGAGTTTGGAAGAATGAGGGGGCTCTGATTGAAAGTTATAGAATGCTGGATGGAGTGGACATGAAGAAGACGTTTCTACTAGCAGGAGAGACTAGGGCCTGAGGGCACTGCCTCAGAGTGAAGAGACAACCCTTTAGAACTGAGATGAGGAATTTCTTCACCCAGAGGATGGTGAATCTGTGGATTCACAGCAGGCCACAGGGGAAAGGGGTTCAGAAACATAGCCGCGATTGAATGGTGGAGCAGACTTGATAAGCCAAATGGCTCAATTCTGCTCCTATATCTTGTGGATTTAGGCCAGACATTTCTATCCCTAAAGGACATTAGTGAACAAGATGGATCTTTCCCCTGACAAAATACTGACTGTGATCTGGGGGTGTTCCTGTTACTGACAGACTTATACAGCTGGGGCAGCTCAGCACGTCTGGCAGCATCTGTGATTTCTGAGATAACAAGGTGTAGAGCTGGATGAACACAGCAGGCCAAGCAGCATCAGAGGAGCAGGAAA
>JAHRHZ010000283.1:79151965-79231795 GCA_024137785.1 Ginglymostoma cirratum
CAGTTCCTGTTCCCACATCCCAGTTCCTGTACCCACATCCCTGCTCCTGTACCCACATCCCTGCTCCTGTACCCACATCCCAAAGCCTGTACCCACATCCCAGTTCCTGTACCCACATCCCTGCTCCTGTACCCATATCGCAGTTCCTGTACCCACTTCCCTGCCCCTGTAGCCACATCCCAGTTCCAGTACACACATCCCTGCTCCTGTACCCACATCCCAGCTCCTGTACCCATATCCCTGCTCCTGTACACACATCCCAGTTCCTGTACCCACATCCCTGCTCCTGTACCTGCATCCCAGTTCCTGTACACGCATCCCTGCTCCTGTACCCACATCCCAGTTCCTGTACTCACATCCCTGCTCGTGTACCCACATACCAGTTCCTGTACCCACATCCCTGCTCCTGTACCCACATCCCAGTTCACGCATCCTTAAGCCTGTACCCACATCCCAGTTCCTGTACTCACATCCCAGTTCCTGTACCCACATCCCTGTTCCTATATTCCCCTTCCTGCTCTTGTAGGGAGCTTAGAAGAGTGGAATGTGAGTTGAACAAAGGCCCACTCTCAGCAACAGCCCCACTGACTGTGCCCTGCTCCTGCCAGTGTTGACCTGAGTCCTCTCTGAAGTAGAGGTTAGCCAATCAGTCCATATTTGATGGTCTTGTACTGGCACGCTGAAGACCATGGTGTAAGCTGCACAGTGAGCACCAGCTGGTACAGTCATTTCAGCTCCAAGCGTCAACTTCAGAGATTTTCCCCAGCGTGTGTGTCAATGCACCAACTCTAAATGCCAGTAAATAGGACAAAGAGTATTCCTGCAACTCCCTAGGTGACGTTCTGAAGAATATGCTAAATAGTGAGAGGCTATCCCTTCTAGACTGGCATGAAGTGGCAAACTGATGAGATTCAGTTTAAAGGCACCCAACATGAAGTTATGTTGAAGCTGCAGTGATGGGTATGGATATAGGTATCACGCACTAATCCACAATACATTTATCTGAATAGACTTTGATTATTAGAGGCTGAATGGGCCACTTATTCAATGAATCAAGAAAAATGCTCCATCATTTACTCCTTACTCTGTTCCCATTCTCTCGAAGAAATGATGTTCGATTAAATCTGTGGGATCTCCCTGTGTAAAAATGCAGGGCCAGCCTTTGGCAGCACTAGGCTGATTCCTCTGTGCAAATCCACCAATAACTGCTGGTTGGCATTTACTGATAAAGGATTGAACCCCCTGACGATGGACAGATAGGCTGCTAATCAGAGATAAAACGTGCAATTTTGGCATGATACAGCGTACTTCAGATTGATCTTTATAAAGTTGCTAAATGGGTAATTGAAAGGAATAGGACATGATTGGAGGAGGTCCCACTGAACTGACGTTTAAGAAGGAGCTGAGGGCAACTTCTTCCTGCAGAGAGTGGTGTGTATATGGAATGGACTACCAGTGAAAGTGGTTGAGCCAGGTATAATAGCAACATTTTAAAAACATTTGGATAGGTACATGGACGGGAATGGTTTAGAGGAATATAGACCAAATGCGGGCAATTGGAATTGAGTGAACACCATGGTTAGCATGGGCCAGTCTGGGCCGAAAGGCCTGTTTCCATGCTGTATTACTCTATGACTCTGTGAAACTAATGTTAAAGGTCTATTAAATGCATAGGTACTAGATGCAGCAATAATGGGTAACTGAAGATAACCAAGGCAAGAGAAAATACAAAGAGGTCCATTCTTTTCCTTCTCCGCGTCTCCTAATGTATCAGTTTGGATGAGAGAGACAATTTACTCTTTGGTTAAATTTGTAAATGAGCTGGAGCACACTATCAGAAGCACCAACGTCAGGTAGCAGGGTGTCACCAACCTTTGGGACTGTACTTTACAGACCGATTATATTGTAAATTCCTTTGGATACTCCTCTCCCGACTGCAATTGCTCCTGATTGCTGACCCCTACTCCTGAAGGTCATGCATTCGATCCCCCGACAGAGCTGCTGGAAAGGGAGGCCAGCGTTTTGACCCAGTGACAGTGAAGGAATGGAGATATCGTTCCTGCTGTGCTCTTGTTGGAAGACACTGCATTAGAAGGACAACAGAAACAGTGGCAGCTCCTAATTTTTCCAGTGCCATCCTGACTTGGAAAAGTATCATCATTCCTTCAGCATCAACGCAACAAAATCCTGTAATTCCCTCCCGAACAACAGTGTGGCGGTACTTATACCACAGAGAGCGCAACAGGGCACAAAAGTGACCCACAAATGAGTAAAAATAGTAACATGTACATCATGATGTCCAGTATCGGGATGTAAAGGCTATAGGTACACTGTGTATATGGCTGCATAAGGTGGCATGGTAGCTCAGTGGTCAGCTAACGCTACATCACAATACCAAGGGACCTGGGTTCAATCCCACCCTCAGGTGGCTGTCTGTGTGGGTTTCCTCTGGGTGCTTCAGTTTCTTTCCAAAGATGAGCAGGTTAAGTGGATCGGCCATGGGAAATTATTCATTGTGTCCAGGGATGTGTAGGTTAGTCATGATAAATGTAGGGTAGGGGGCATGGATCTTTTTGGGATACTCCTTGGAGGGTTGGTGTGGACTGAATGGCCTGCTTCCACACTGTAAGGATTCTATGATTGTTTCCAGAAGATTCTGGAGCAGAAGTAGGCCGTTTGGCCCATCGTATCCACAATTATTTTCAGGTAGAGTCTTGATGGCTACAATACCGACACATCAATGATCAATGAACTGAACACAGCGCTCTGCCCAAGGACCAATCCTTGGCTCATTGTCTGCGATGTTTCATCCCTGTAATTTTCCAGTATTCTTAGCAACTTTATTTGGGTCCTTGTATTCTACTCTCAAAGACAGGTCAAGGAGGCATGTCCTAGGCCTATCTCAACGAGGGTTAGAATTGAGCCCACACTGTTGTGATTATTCTGAGATAGTAGGAACTGCAGATGCTGGAGAATCTGAGATAACAAGGTGTAGAGCTGGATGAACACAGTAGGCCAAGCAGCATCAGAGGAGCAGGAAAGCTGACTTTTTGGGTCTGGACCCTTCTTCAGAAATGGGGGAGGGGAAGGGGATTCTGAAATAAATAGGGAGAGAGGGGGAGGTGGATAGAAGATGGATAGAGGAGAAGATTGGTGCAGAGGAGACGGACAGGTCAAAGAGGCAGGGGTAGAGCCAGTGAAGGTGAGTGTAGGTGGGGAGGTAGGGAGGGGATAGGTCAGCCCAGGGAGGATTGACAGATCAAGGAGGCGGGATGAGGTTGGTAGGTAGGAGGTGGAGTTGGGGCTTGCGGTCGGAGGAGTGGATAGGTGGGAGGAAGGACAGTTTAAGGAGGCAGGGATGAGCTGGGATGGTTTTGGGATGCGGTAGCGGGATTTTGAAGCTTGTGAAGTCAAGTTACTGGCTCCAACTCCTCCTCTTTGACCTGCTCGGCTCCTCTCCACCCATCTGCTCCTTTATCAACCTTCCATCCACCTCACCACCTCTCTCTAATTATTTCAGAAACCCCTTCCCCTCCCCCATTTCTGAAGAAGGGTCCAGACCCGAAACATCAGCTTTCCTGCTCCTCTGATGCTGCTTGGCCTGTTGTGTTCATCCAGCCCCACACCTTGTTATCTCCAATATCTACAAGCAGCATCTACAGACCCTGAATATATAAAATAGGAAAAACGATACATACACAGGTCATTCAGGGCAGCCGGGCAGATAAGAGAGCAGTTAATAGAGCATACAATGTTCTCAGCTTTATTAATGGGGAGGTGATGGCCTCGTGGTATTTTCACTGGACTGTTTATCCAGAGGCCCAGATAATGTTCTTGGGACCTGGGTTTGAATCCCACCACAACAGATTCTGGAATTTGAATTCAATAAATATCTGGAATTAAGACTCTAATGATGACCATGAATCTATTGATGATTGCCGGGGAGAAACCCATCTGGCGCACTAATATCCTTTCGGGAAGGAAACTGGCATCCTTACTTGGTCTGGCCTACATGTGACTCCAGACCCATAACAATGTGGTTGACTCTTAACTGCCTTCTGGGTAATTAGGGATGGGCAATAAATGCTGCCTAGCCAGCGACGCACTTATCCTGAGAATGAATAAAGAAGAAAATAGCTCCAGAGGAGGTTTATATCAATGATCTTGGGGGTGAAGGGCTTGTCATATGAGGAGCGGTTGAGGACTCTGGGTCTGTACTCAATGGAGTTTCGAAGGATGAGGAGACTCTGATTGAAACTTACAGAATACTGAAAGGTCTAGATAGAGTGAACAAGGAGAAGATGTTTACACTTGTAGGAGAGACTAGGGCACAGCCTCAGAGCGAAGGGACAACCCTTTAGAACTGAGGTGGGGAGGAATTTCTTCAGCCAGAGGACGGTGAAACTGCCGCAGAGGGCTGTGGAGGCCAAGTCATTGAGCGCATTTAAGACAGAGATAGACAGGTTCTTAAGTGGTAAGGGGATCAAGGGTTACGGGGAGAAGGCAGGAGAATGGGGTTGAGAAACAGATCAGCCACGATAAAATGACGGAGCAGATTCGATGGACCAAATGGCCTAATTCTGCTCCTGTATCTGATGGTCTCATGGCAGAGAGTGCAAGATCAAGGAGATGATGTTGAAGTTGTAAAGGACACTTGTTAGACCTCAGCTGCAGTATTGTATACAGTGGTATACAGTGCCATACAGTGCCACGACACAGGAAAGATGGGAATGCATTGGAGAGAGAGTGGACAAACGATTTACAAGAATGGTTCTGAGGATGAGAAAATTCTGTGATGAGGATAGAATGATGTGGTTGAGACAGTTCTTTTTGGCGAGAATTTTGTGACGAGATCTGATTGAGGTTTCCAAAGTCATGGACAGGCTACACAGTGTAGATAGATAGACATTGTCCCCCCTCGTAGAGGAAGCACAACAAGAGAGCTTAGATTTAAAGCAACATGCAAAAGAAAAGGGCAAGGGTGATGTGAGGTGAAACTTTCTCACACAGTGAGCAGTTAGGGTCTGGAATGTACTACCTGGAAATGTGGTGAATGCAGGTTCAATTGAGGCTTTCGAGAGGGGCATTGGATGGTTATTTGGACTGAAATGGAATGCAAGGTGATGGGGAAAAGGCAGGAGGTTGGCACGAGGGGATAGAACTATTGCATGCTCTGTGGGCTGAATGGCTCCCTCAGGACTGTACCAACTCTGTAGTTTAATGATTTACATTTACCATTTTGATAATTTAAGCTATTGCAATATATATAGAGATATTTTAAAAAGAGATCTATAATCTATCCCACATTATAATCGCTTAAATTATTGATATATATTATAAATATCTTATACATAATATATGTATATAACATTTAATATCCAGATTGCAGTTGGTCAGGTTTGCACGTCCGATTTCCTTTCCACCCAGAATCCAGTAAAAGTAATGAAATGTGTTCCTTCTTTTAGGAAGAAATAGATGCCCTGAAATTGAAATCCTGCCGGGACGACAAGAAGATCAAAGACCTAGCAACAGCACTTCTGGAACAGGTCCAACAAACCAAGTATTTTCCTTTACCTCTTACAGCAGGGATTGTTTCGGGTTGTGTGCGAAAGGGATCTTCATTTCAGACAGAACGAGGTAAAGTGTGTTTGTTATTTCCTTTGTTCAGAATGCTAAACCCGAGCAGATGGAAGCTGCACAGAGGCTCAAATACCAGGTGGATGTGACTGAGAGAAATCGGCTGCCTGAACAGCTGGAGGAGTTGCAGATGTTTGGGAAACAGCTTCAACATCTTCAACAAACCTATAGTCAGCCTGAGCACCCAGACCAGGAGTGGACGTGCCCACAGGGACAGTGGGTCGGCTACCCAGTTAGCCATCCAGACACGAAACGCCAGGTCACACAGAGCCAATGGCTTGACCATCAGGCTTGCGGAGACCAGCAACTGCAGCGATCCCAGGTCCAGCACGTTGAAGATCCAGCGTACAGCGCCAATGATGACTGGCCCTGCCCACAGGCTGAATGGTTCAGAGTTCAGACGCACTGCCCGGATCAGAAACTTCACTACCTGCACAGCCAATGGCTCAACCATCAACCACATTGCTCACAGCAAGACCAAGGACAGTGGCTGGACTGCTTGGTGCATTACCCAGACCAAGAACACCAGTGTCAACAAGGCCAATGGCTTCGCTATCAACGGCACCATCCAGGCCAGTACTGGTCCTGCCCAAAGGACCAACAAACTGGCTCAAAGTCACATCATCCCACTGAAGAACAGCACCAGACCCACCCGCGGACCACCCCTGATGCTGAACAAGACGGTGAGGCGCCGTGTCAGGAAGAAACCCAAGACCAGCAGCAGGAAAACCAGCAGCTCTCCCAAGATCAACAAGGCCGGAAGTCCGATGCTGCCTCGGATCGGGAAGAGCGATTGCCTGAAGCTGACCCCCAGCAGGCTGACAGCCAAGCACCCCAGGCCGATCCCCGGGCCCCTGAGCTGGGCCAGGAGCGGCACTGTCGGCGCCTCAGCCAGCATAAGTGTACCTCAGGGAAGCCAGCCTGGCAGAGCCCGGATCGCCAGAACCAGCAACCAGGCGGCAAAACCCAAACACAAACCAAACTACCAGCACGGGCGCACGTCTGCCGGCGATCGCGCCACCACCAGTCCCGGGGGGGCTACTGCTCCCAGTCGAAGCTACCAAAAGAGCACCTCTTACAGTTCAGCGTAAAATTAGGAGAGCACTTGCCAGTCACATCCCCGAACAAACAGAAAGCAGCCAGTGAGAAGGAGCCCTGCTCGTCCCAAAGCAAACCGCACAAAAAGAAACGCTCCTCACACCATTCGACCAATGAGAACAGTCCCCTTCCAGGTAATGGGCACCTCCGGGCTCTATCAATGACTAGAAACTCTCAAATCTGTAGGGCACAGCTACGAGGTGAACTTCAGTATTACCTCGAACAAATAGAATACCCTAGAGCGCTCCATAACAGTAACGTTGAGCCCCAAACTTGACATCAAACAATAAAACAGAAAAAAAACCCCAGAAATTGTTGGAGAAACTCAGCAGGTCTGGCAGCATCTGTGGAAAGAGAGAGAAACAGAGTTAGCGTTTCAAGTCCAGTGACCTTTCTTCAGAATGCAGAACATCACTGGGCTCAAAACGTTGACTCTGTTTTTCTCTCTCTATCCACAGATACTGCCAGACCTGCTGAGTTTCTCCAACAATTTCCTGTTTTGGTACAACTTAGATCTCCATCATCCACAGGTGTTAGTTTTACCAGGCGATGTAACATGTTCTAAGGATAGGTACTGACAAGCTTTAGTCAAAGAGATAAGTTCCAAAACCTTTAGGGGAAGAACTTGAGAACTTGGAGTGTGGTAGACTGTAAGGACAGCTCCCAAAGGAGGAGCCCAGACCAGCTCACCAGCTTTGTGGTTGTTTGTAATGACGCCAGCATTCTAGGGTGTGCTGGGATCGTGAAATCATCCTAACAAGTATCATGACACTACACAGCCATACTCTTTGCCTTTACATTGCAGACACATTTGCAGACATTAAACATGTCCAGTTCAATGCCCTACTGACTGTCTCAGTGTTATTCAATGCTAGTTCACTCAGTTTTAGTCTTATCATACAGAGAGGTCAATAACCTGGCCATTGAAGCATCACTTCATACCTCGTTCTGCACCTACAGTCACATGACACCAGGTTATAATTCAACAGGTTTATTTGAAATCACAAGCTTTCGGAGTGTAGCCTGTTACTCTCACCGTTCTGATACCCCCAATCCCACAGCTATTTTAGCCCCATGTTCTGAGCAGGAGTATTATTAAAATGCTCTGTGTCTGTGGGCTCAATCCCATCCCAATGATTCATCATTGAGAAACTAAAATAAGAGCCCCAAGTCCCTGGTCAAGATCACAAAGCAGTCTTCTCACTGGCTTTGCAAATTACAACATTACAAATAACCACATCAAAAAAAGAGCCAGCTTTACGCTCAAAGCGAATCAGATAAGCAGTCTTGTACAATTTGCAGATCCCTATTCATGGTGTCACATGGTTTACAGCAACTTATCAAGAAAGGAATGATAAAAATGAGACAATCAACATGTCCCTGAGATGGCTTTTCAGTCAGAGAGCTATCATAAGGAGATAGGATAAATTAGAGGAGAGGTTGGAAAACTGAGGGGAGCATATTCTGCAAATCCACTGAAAAACACTAGAGCTCCTTTAGTGACTGGGAACTCCTCCTGGATCTCAGATCTGCTCAATAGAAATATCAGGAAATCCCCCTCAGACCAGTTCAGAATAGTAAGTACCAGTTTTTGCCATCTCAAGATGGAAACGGCCTTAAACTTGTTTGGACTGATTTTCGCTTTGGCCTGGCTATTGTGTCATTAAAGCACTCAGACCTCCAAGGCTGGATCGAACAAGACCTATGGCTCAGTGGTTAGCACAGCTGCCTCACAGGTCCTGGGATCCAGGTTTAATTCCAGCCGTAGGGTAGCTGTCTGTGTAGAGTTTGCACATTCCCCCCGTGTCTGCATGGGTTTCCTCCGGGTGCTCCAGTTTCCTCCCACAGTCCAAAGATGTGCAGGTTGGAGTGGATTGGCTCTGCTAAACTGCCCACAGTGTACGTTTCTGAAGAAACATCAACTTTCCTGCTCCTCTGGTACTGTCTGGCCTGCTGTGTTCCTCCAGCTCCACAATGTATTGTCCCATCGTGTACAGGGATGTGTAGGTTAAATTGATGATCTCTGAGTAGGGTAGGGGTTGGTCTAAATGGGATGCTCTTTGGAGGGTTGGTGTACACTTGATGGCTTGAATGGCCTGCTGCCACGCTGTAGGGATTCTATGAAAAGCTCAAGTTAGTTCTCCACAGCCCAACAGAATAATTACTGCATATAGCCACACACACACACACACACACACACACACACACCTGATTTTAACAGAAGAAGCCAAGCACCTTCGGTAATTAGCCTGTTTTTGGAAGTTTTTTGTTTTGAAATCCCTCCATATAACCTTCTCCAGCCATACAAACCTCCACAATTCCCATCTTCTCTCCTGTTGGCCACTTGTGCATCCCTGATTTCAGTTACTCCCCAACGACTTCAGCTGCTTCAGACCTAACCTGGAAACCCTTCCTTATATCAGTGTGTCCTTCTCTCTCTCTCTTTCTCTCCCTCTCTCTCTCTCTCTCTTTCTTCCTCTAGGACATTCTTTAAAACCCCAAACTTTTGGTGACTGCCCTAATATCTCCTTGTCTAATTCACTGTTGAACCCCAATTGGACAGGGCTTTGCCGAAGTGCCTTGAGATGTTTTACCACTTTATAAGGTGCTACATAAATGCAGGCTGTCGTTGTTCGGTTAGTTTGATAGCACGGACATGAGGCAGTGGGGTGGTCAGCAGCACCATCAGAGAGAGGCAGTGGAGGGAAATATCCATCAAGAGAATGGACACCTGGGATGTACATCTTTAGACAGTTGCCCCAAACTTGGTCTCCTCTTGCTCTTTTGCAGATAATGTATTTGGTCGGGACATTAAGCTCCACAAAGAGCAAAGGACAGAGGTTATCTTGACTTCTCAAGACACTTCCAAGGAAACTGCTGCAAAGAAAAAGCAGTTGGCCCAATTGTTGCAAATGGTAGTGAACCACACTTCGCATCTTCTCAAAGGGCACGTCGCCCAAAAGTAGGTCACGGCTGATCCTGGTTTCTGTGTAATTTTAAATGTCTTTGTTCATGTGTTTACAGGAGGGATAAGTATCTCTTCTGGGGTAATGCATCTTTCTATTTTAGACACCCACTTTCCAACAGCTCCAGGACAGGAACACACTGAGTTTAATGCAGAAGAAAACTCCCATTGCGCTGTCCAACAAACACACATCACAGATGGAGCCTGGGAATGAATGCGGAGTAAAGCTGTCTCCATATTGTCCCCCATCAAACACTCCCGGGACATGGGCAGGACAGGGTTAGATACAGAGTAAAGTTCCCTCTATACTGTCTCCCATCAAACACTCCCAGGGCAGAGACAGCACAGGGTTAGATACAGAGCAAAACCTACTCTACACTGTCTCCCATTAAACAGTCCTAGGACAGGACCAGCACAGGGTTGGATACAGAGTAAAGCTCCCTCTACACCGTCCCCATCAAACACTCCCAGGGCAGAGGCAGCACAGGGTTGGATACAGAGTAAAGCTCCCTCTACACCGTCCCCATCAAACACTCCCAGGGCAGAGGCAGCACAGGGTTGGATACAGAGTAAAGCTCCCTCTACACTTCCCCAAATAAGTACTTGAAGAACCAAGACAATGTTCCTGAGTACAAAGCCAAATGTGTCCCACTGCTTCTGACAAACAGCAGATATGTTGCACTTGTCAGAGCTGAGAACATCCTTTCCACAATCGCAGAGCAGGCTGAGTCAGGTGCACATTGAGCTGAATTCCCAAAGACTTATGTTCAAACGAAGAGTCAAACACCAGCAAGGAATTACAATTTTTTTTCTCTCTCTCCATTCCCAATGCACACCACCCCATTTCCTATAAATTTTAACATTAACAGCCCATTGACATTTTAACCATTTTGAAGAGGGACACACTGAATCCTTATCAAAATAGACATTCGGCAACAGCATTAAATCTATGTTTAATATGATATTTTTAAGTTAAAATCAAGGTTAACAAATAGATGAGGCTGTTACATAGTTTGAAAAACCATGCATGACATAGATGTTAAATACAGAGGTCGAAGGAAACTGCGCTAACAGACAGGACAAGACTCTCTGAAGTACAGGACGAAACGCACATATTGAGTTTATTAGTGGCTGATTAGGACAGAACTAATCCTTTGATGACTAGTTGTCACATACATAGACACGACAGGTAAATAAAGTGAGCTCCAAACACACATTCTGTGCCAAAGCCTGGCAAATGGAGATGTCGGAAACCAGAAACAAAAACAGAAATCGCTGGAAAAACTCAGCAGCATCTGTGGAGAGAAAGCAGAGTTAACATTTTGTGTCCAGTGAGTTATTCAGAACTGAGCTTTTATCAGCAATTTCTGTGTTTGTTCCTGACGAATGGAGAATAACTACTGCACACACACACACGGATAGTAACCAGCTCATTCAGAATTAATGCAAAATACATATGTCCTAACTACAGACAAGGACTAAAAGCTATTGAGTTCTATATATACTGCAGGTAACAGAAAATGATGCATATAAAATGAATATCACTCACACATAGAGAGTCATCATGGTCAGTAGGAAAAGGTCATTGACAAATAGAATCATACCTCACATCTCGCCCATGCCGATCAGACATCCAAAATTAATCTAGTTCCATTTGCTATTGGTGAGGCCACTTTTGAATACTGCATACAATTCTGCTCACCCTTCCCTCGGAATATGTTGCCAAACTTCACAGGATGCAGAAAAGATTTACAAGGATGTTGCCAGGTTTGGAGGATTTGAGCTTTCGGGAGAGTCTGAATAGTCTGGGGCTATTTTACCTGGACAGCTTTGTAGACTGAGGAGTAACCTTATGGAGACTTATAAAATCACAAGGGGCATGGATAGAGTGAATAGTCAAAGACTTTTTCTTAGTGGGGGAGTCCAAAACCAGAGGCCATAGGTTTAAGGTGAGCGGGGAAAGATTTAAAAGGGCCCTAAGGGGCAACTTTTCATGCAGAGGGTGGTGCGTGTATGGAATAAGCTGCCACAGGAAGTGGTGGAGGCTGGTACAATTACAACATTTAAAAGACATCTGGATAGGTACATGAATAGGAAGGGTTTAGGATGATATGGGCCAAATGTTGGCAAATGAGACTAGGTCAGATTGAGATGTCTAGTCAGTGTGGATGAGTTGGATCAAACAGTCTGTTTCTGTGCTGTATGACTCTATGAGAGGTAAACACAGGTTTAGATACAGAGTAAAGCTCTCTCTACACTGTCACCCCCATCAAAAACTCCCAGGACAGGGACAGCACGGGGTTAGAAAGAGAGTAAATCTCCCTCTACACTGCCCCCTATCCAATACTCCCAGGGACAGGGGCAGTATGGGGTGAGAAAGAGAGTAAAGCTTCCTCTACACTGCCCCCTATCTAATACTCCCAGGGACAGGGGCAGTATGGGGTTAGATAGAGAGTAAAGCTCTCTCTACACTGTCCACTTCAAACACTCCAAGGACAGCCAGTACACGGAGTTCGATACAGAGTAAAACTCCCTCTACACTGTCCCCATAAAACATTCCAAGTTCAGGAAAAGCAGGGAAATGGGTGCTGGATTTGCAATGTGCCTGGAAATGTTGCACATAAAATGACAAGAGTCTTAAAACAACAGGAGTAGGCCTCCCAACTTTTCGGACTTACTCGTCATTCAGTAAGATCATTGCTGATGTGCTTGTGATTTCAACTGCACTTTTCTGCCTACTCTGAACTCCCCCCTCCCCCATCTCTTCCCCAGAGCCTCTTGCTCCATAATCCTTCATTCCCTGGTAGATCTAAATCTATCTAAATCTGTCTGCCATACCTTCAAAGATCCAGCCTCCGCTGTTCTTTGGGGAAGAGATTTTGACAGAGTAACAGCTCCCTGAGAGAAGAAATTGCTCCTCACCCCAGTGTTGAATGGGTGGCCCCATATTATAGGATGGTGCCCCTTGTTGAGAGTTTTCCTGTGAGGTGAATGATCCTTTCTACTCCGACAAACCACTTTTTGTTTTAATACTATCACCTCTTATCCTCTAAACTCTAAAAGGCCCAACCTGCTGAACCTAACAAATATCCTTCAGCCCACAGATGTTCCGTGCTTAATGCATGTATGTGTCTCCTTAAACAAGGGGATTGAAATTGTTTCCACTACTCTGGGTGTGGCATCATAAACTCCCAGTACAATTTGAACAGGGCTTCCCTACTTTTATATTCTATCCCTTTTAATAAAAGTCAACATTCCATTTGCTTTCCTAATTGCTTGTTGTACCTTGCAAGCTAATTGAAATTACTGCACAGAGGCCAGTATCCAGTCACCAAGTCACCCTTTATTTACATGTGCACAGTACATGTGCTCTAACCAGCCAGCTCAAAGCTAATGCCTAGAATAGGGAGACTTTCTGACACTCCTGTTTGTATCTGTCAGCCAGGGCTCCCTGATTGGCCCAGGTTAGTCAGGGGTTTCATAGTCAGTGGATCCACCTGGCCCTCATTCCAATCACTATATCAGTGTTTTGTGCTTCCTGTATAGTGACTTCCAGACCCCTCTGTACTGCGGCATTCTCCAATACCTCTCCATCCAAATAATATCCTGATTTTCTATTCTTCCTGTCAAAGTGGGCAACATCTCATTTCTCCACATTACATTCCATTGCCAAATGTTTCTCCGCTCACTTAACCTGCCTGTATCTCTTTGCATCTTTGTATCCTCCTCATAACCTGCCTTCCTGAAGGTTCCTGATCTCAGACAGTTGGAAAATTAGGCAGTTTCTGCCGTTAGATAACCTGATGGGAAAAGAACAGGGAGGATTTAGGGAGGGAGATCTCTCCAGAGAGTATTAGCATCTTGTGGAGGCATCTCATATACTTTTGGGGGAACAATACACCCTCTGGAGGGGAAGACACGATCTCATAGCTGGGTTATATTCCATGGTGGAGGTGATATAACCTCTTGGGGGGTGCCTATCCTATAGTGGGGTTTGATCTTGGCACAGGTGTACCTACATGTGTACACCATACCGAAGGGTCTGCTCTGTGGAGGGTGGCAGAAGTTATCTTGAGGTGGTAGGAATTTTGAGGCAGGTTAAGTGAGCGGAGAAAGGTTTGGATGTTTCCAAGAGGTAGATCTCACTGACTATGAATGGCCATATTTAACGGACAAGAGAGACAGGCAAGTCTTCAGGCTCAATGAGTTGTGAAGTGAGTGGCCAATGAGTTGATAAAATTACAATCTCAGTCTCTGGGCAAACAAGTAGGGGATAGTTCAAACAAAATTGAGTGTTAATGCACAAAGGTCTGTCTCTGCACTGTAGGGATTTTACAATTCTAACAGTGATCATCAGCTTTAGTTTAGTGATGGGGAAGAGCTAGAAACAACTTAATGTAGAACCTCTGAACTGGAAGAGGACCAAATTGAATGGCATGAAAGAGCAGCTAGCCAAGGAAAGATGGTCCAAAGATTAACAGGAAAACAGAACAATGGATGGTCTTTAAGGTGAAAATAATTCAGAGACATGCCAAATATATTCCGGTGTGAAAAGCTATTACGAGGGGACATAGTTTTAAAGTGAGTGGAGGTAGATGTAGGGGAGATATCAGAAGTAGGTTCTTCACTCAGAGAGTGGTAGGGGTGTGGAATGCATTGCCGGAGAGGGTAGTGGAGTCGGCCTCATTAGGGGCATTTAAGCAGCTATTAGATAGGCTTTTGGATGATAGTATAAGGTAGGGGTGGAGGTTAGATAGACCTTAGGATAAAAGTTCAGCACAGCACCGTGGGCCGAAGGGCCTGTACTGTGCTGTACTGTTCTATGTTCTATGAAAAGGCAAGTTGGTGGGGGGGGAGGGGGGAGGTGGTGCTGAATTCCACAGATTCACAACTCTGAGAGAAGTAATTTCTGACAAAGTCCTGATGAAAGGTTCCAGCTCGAAATGTTGACTTTCCTGCTCCTCGGATGCTGTCTGACCTGTCTGTCTGACCTTTTTCAGCTTTACACCTATTGACGCTAATTTATCTTCACGTCTGATTTAGACCTGCCTTATCCTAAAACCACGACCTCTTGCTTTCGATTGCCCTACATGGGGAAACACTGCCTCTGCATCTACGTTCCTAATCTCCTTTAACATCTTATAAACCTCAATAAGATTTCCTCTCATTCTTCTAAACTCCAGAGAGTCCAAAACTAATCAATCTCTCTTCATAACAGAAACCCATCATCTCCAGAAGTAGTTGCAATCATAGTTATTCTTGGTCAGTTCCTATCTAATGCGTTAATGCTTCCTAATTAATATTATCTATCACTCTCACTTCATGCCCCGAGTACATCTGTGCTATGGTTATTTGCTGGTGCCCCATTCCCCTGACAATTCCATTGAAACCTCCTCCTCGTGGTCATTCCCAATGTGTACTTTATTCCTCGTCCTGATAGAACAGGTCAGGAAGGGGAGCCGTTTCTTATGTTTGTATGTCACCCATTTAGGTAATGTGATCTAGATCATTGCAATTTACTGGATAAATCAATTGATCCCTATCACCATCCTTTCGGTTCTTTTGTGAATTGTTGTAAATATCTGCAGCCTGGTTACCATCTCTTCTGCTGGACGAACAAAAGGACACCTGTCTCGCTGAGCTTTGGTAATGGTTGCTGGCACGGTGGCTCACAGCACCAGGAACCCAGGTTCAATTCCCCCCTTGGACAACTGTCTGTGTGGAATTTGCACGTTCTCCCTGTGTCTGTGTGGGATTCCTCTGGGTGTTCTGGTTTCCTCCTGCAGCCCAAAAATGTGCAGACTAGGTGGACTGGCCATGCTAAATTGCCCACAGTGTCCAGGGATGTGTAGAAAGGTAGGAGATGGGTCTAAGTGGGATGCTCTGGAGGTCAGTGTGGACTTCTTGGGCTGTAGGGATTCTGTGATTTAACCATGAGAGGATGGATGTGAGGGATTTCTGCTCAGTTGTATGTATTGCTGTAATCAATTCTTTTTCTATCTTTAGCAACTGAAGAGGAAGAAAATATCAATAAACGGGAAAAGGACAG
Source organism: Ginglymostoma cirratum (assembly GCA_024137785.1). Lineage (NCBI taxonomy): Eukaryota > Metazoa > Chordata > Chondrichthyes > Orectolobiformes > Ginglymostomatidae > Ginglymostoma > Ginglymostoma cirratum. The sequence goes on from JAHRHZ010000283.1 coordinate 79,167,715, forward strand.
CAGTGAGTTGAAGCCTAGATCAGTCTGAGGCACTGTTCCTACAAGTTGGACTCCCTGGATCTTGCTTCTCAGAATACATCTACATAGATGGAAATTAAAGATGTTCAGATTCAAAGTGATGTGCTTTGTTTATGTTTAATCATTCACTTGCTCTCATTCATGGAGCCCTACCTGATCAAGAATGCACAATGGAGATCTGAGGATCTGTATGTCAAGGGGAGGGAATTATGCTTCCGTTTTGTACTGGGCCTTTGTCAGACTCTGCCTGGAGGACTGCATTCATTTCTGTTGTTGTGTTCGTGTCAGTAGATTGCACATAGCGGACTTGACAGGGTAGATGTGGAGAGATTGTTTCTCCTTGTGGGAGAGTCTAGGGCCAGACGGCATAATCTCAGAATAAGGGGTCGCACATTTCAGGCAGAGATGAGGAGGAATATCATCCCCCAAAGTGGAGTGAGTCTGTGGAATTCTTCCAACAGGGGGCTGTTGAGGCTGGGTCATTAAGTGTATTCGAGGCTGAGATAGACAGATTTTTAATCAGTAAAAGAATCAAGGGTTATGGGGAAAAGGCAGGAAAGTGGAGTTGAGGGTTATCAGATCAGTCATGATTGCATTGAGTGGTGGAGCAGACTCAATGCGCTGAGTGGCCTACTCCTGATGGTCTCGTTCGTTTTGAATCCTATGACCTTGGAGGCTGATGCATTAGAATGGCTTAAAGGGTTAGATTATCAGGACAAGTTGCAAAAACGTGGGTAGCCTATTTCCTCTGATCAGGAAAATCCAGAACAAGAGGGCACCATCATAAAGCTCATAGGTCATTCAGGAGCACTATAGGAAGCATTTCCCCACTTAAAGGGTCTTGATTGGCCACTGTCCAAGGTTGAAAATTAACTCCTCCACCACGTCCTGTGCTGAAGTCTCAGCTAGCCCATACTACAGAGAAGGCAAAGGAAAGGCACCCGATAGAAATCGGGAGCTCCCTTGGAGATGTTCCATATCAGCCACTGAGAAGGCTGAAGCCATTTTTTGGACCCCATCGCAATCTCAGTTTATAGGCCCTGATTCAAACTTCACTGATTCTGAACCAGATTATTCCCAACCTTGCCATCCTATTAATCAGTGAGCTAATGGATCTAAACATTCACAGGATGTGACTTTCACTGACTGAGCCAGCATTTACTGCCCATCCCTATCTGCCCTGGAATAGTTGGTGGTGAGATACCCTCTTGAACATTGCAGGAATACCCATATTACTGTTAGAACAGAGGTCCAGGGTTTTAACCCAGTAACGGTGATATATTTCCAAGTCAAGATGGGGAGTGGCTCTGAGGGGAACTTGCAGGGGGTGGTCTTCTTGTGTATCTGCTGCCCTTGTCCTTCTAGATGGAAGTGATTGTGGGTTTGGAAGATGCTGTCTGAGGATCTTTGGTGAATTTCTGCAGTGCATCTTGTAGATTGTACACACTGCTGCTACTGAGCATCGGTGGTGGAGGGAGTGGGATGTTTGTGGATGTGGTGCCAATCAAGCGGGCTGCTTTATCCTGGATGGTGTCAAGCTTCTCGATTTTCGTCGGAGCTGCACTCATCCAGGCAAACGGGGAGTATTCCATCACACTCCTGACTAGTGCCTTGTAGATGGCAGATAGTCTCGAGGGAGTCGGGATGGGAGTTACACGCTATAGTATGTCTCTGACCTGTTTTAAAGCCGCAACATTTATAAACCTAGTTCAGCTTCTGACTGGTGGTAACACCTGAGAGGCTCCTAACCCCATCCTTTCCATCACTAATATCATCTGCACCCACATTCTCTAATACTTTCTGACTGTCCCTCTCTACCTGCAGTGTTCGACCTTTGTGCTTGCTTTTGTCATCTGTGCTTTTGACAAGTCTGATAACCCTTGTGACAGCTTCTCACCTCTCATACACTGTAAACCTGAGCTCGTCTCATACTGTTTCCTGCATTCTAAATTGCGCCAAATTCCTATCCCCTAATCATATGTTTTCTCTTTCACCGACATTAGCTCCCAGTGTGGCATTACCTTTTCACTTTCACATTACCTACAATTTCACTTTCTAATCAGGACATCTCTGTAACCGTCTCCAGCCCTACAGGCTCCTGATATTCCGAGGGCCTCCTGCAATCTTATAACACAATGAGACCCCTGCTTCCTTCAGTCTTCACTCTCTGTAGGTCCTTGTATTAACCTGAAACTGTACAGCCCTCCCAAGTCTCTGTAAACACCTCCAAGCCCTTTATCTTTGGGTGTGAGCTGTGATGTAGACGTCTAGCTCGGTTTTGCTTCAGTATTTGAGGGTAGCAATGAGAATATATCTTGAACACTCCATGCAGGTTTGGTTCCCTTGTTTGAGGAAGGGTAGAAATGTGTTGGAGATGGTTCGGGGGTGGTTTACTCGACTGATACCTGGAATGAGTGGATTGTATTGTGAGGAAAGGTTGGACAGACTGGGCTTGCTTCTATCCTGTACTGGCCAGTTACAAGGCTGCAGTCAGCATTAAGAACAAACGCATCATTTGTCGCAACCCAACAGGGAGGATTTAATTCCGATGCTGTGCACTCCGTAAAAGCTCAAACAAGTCTGGACTAGCCTGGGAGCGCTGGCTGAACACTCATCAATATCTCATGACTCACGTCTTAAAGGGACGCTCTCCCAATGCAACATGTACCAATTAGAATACATGACAGTTGGAACTTTGGAAGAGTGAGGGATGATTTGATTGAAAATTGACTGAAGTTCCTGAAGACAAGGTGAACATGGAAAGGATGTTTCTTCTTTTGAATGAGTCCAGAAGTTAGGGTCACTTATAGAGTCATAGAATCATACAGCATAGCAACAGGGCTTTCGGCCCACCACGTCTATGCTGACCAACAAACACCAAACTACACGAATTTACCTGCACTTAATCAATAGCAGACCGTGAACTGGCATTTTAAGTGCTCGCCCAGATATTTCTTAAATGTTGTGAGAATACCTGCCTCCACCACTCTCTCTGGCAGCACCTTCCACAGTTACACTACCTTCTGGGTGAAAAATGTTTCTCTCAGATCTCCTCTTAACCACTTGGTTCTCACCTTAGATTGGTGCCCTCTGGTCTTAAACACGTCTGTCATGGGGACGAGATTCTCACAATCTACGGAGTCTAGACCTCTTATAATTTTATGTACCTCAATGAGATTTCCCCCTCAGCCTCCAGGGTAAACGAATCCAGCCTATCCAGTCTCTCCTCATAATGGAGATTTTCCATCCCAGGCAATATTTTGGTGAATCTCCTCTGCACGCTCTCTAGTGCGATCACCTCCTTCCGATAGTGTGGCGGCCAGAACTGCACACAGTATTCCATCTGTGACCTAACCAAAGTTTTATAGAGACGTAACAAAACTTCCTTCCTTGTATACTCTACATCCCGGCTAATGAAAGCAAGCATCTCAGATGCCTTCTTCGCCATTCTGTCTACCTGTGCTGACAACTTCAGGGAGCAGTAGATTTACACACTGAGATTTCAAAATAGGAGGTACCCTTTAAAAACAGAGACGAGTGGAATGTTTTTCACTCAGACTGTTGTGCAACTTTTGAACATGCTGCCTCAAAAGCTGGTGGAAGTGTGTCATTGATTATTTTTAAAGTAAATAGATTCATTTAGGCAAAGGCAACAAAGAGGTAGATGGGAATATGAAATTCAAAACACAAACAGATCAGCCATGTTCTTACTGAGGGTGGAACAGGCTCGAAGGGCTGAATCATCTTTCTCTTAATTCTTATCATAGACTCCCTGCAGTGTGGAAACAGTCCAACAAGTCCACACTGACCGTCAGAGGATCGCACCCAGACCCATCCCCAGAACCAACCTAATCTACACATCCCTGAACTCTACGGACAATTTAGCATGGACAATCCATCCAGCCTGCACATCGTGGGAGGAAACTGGAGGTCCCAGAAGAAACCCACACAGACACAGGGAGATTGTGCAAACTCCACACAGACAGTCACTCAAGGGAGGAATCAAACCCAAGGCCCTGGCGCTGAGAGGCAGTAATGCTAACCACTGAGGCACCGTGCCACCCTGAAAGCTCAACTCTGGTGGGAGCTTTATATGTTCACTCTTTACATTGTTCTCTCAGCTTTGTAGAAATTTACCAAAGATCCTCAGTCGGCACCTTCCAAACCCATGGCCACTTCCATCGAGGACAAGGGCAGCAGAAAGAGTCCTAGAGTAATACAGCATGGAAACAGGCCCTTTGGCCCAAACTGGTCCATGCTGACCATGGTGCCCACTCAGCTAGTTCCAGTTGCCCACACTTGGTTGATGTCCCTCTAAACCCTTCCCATCCATGTGTCTATCCGAATATTTTTAAAATGTTGCTATTGTACCCGCCTCAACTACTTTCTGTGGCATCCTATTCCATATACACACCACTCTCTGCCTGAAGCAATTGTCTCTCAGGTCCTCCTTTAATCTTTCCCCTCTCACCTTTTTCAAGGTTTCAATTCCCCATCCCTGGGAAAAAGACGATATACATTCATCCTATCTATGCCCCTCATGATTTTATATACCTCAGTAAGGTCACCCCTCATTCTCCTACATTCTAAGGAATAAAGTCTTATCCTGGCCAACATTTCACTATAACTCAGGCCTATTAATCCTAGCAACATTGTTGTAAATCTTCTTTGCACTTTTTCCAGTTTAATTATGTCTTTCCTGTAACAGGGTGACCAAAACTGTACACAATACTCCAAGTGCGGCCTCACCAACGACTTATACAGCTGTAACATAACGTCCCAAATCCTATACTCAATGCCTCGACCGATGAAGGCCAGCATGCTAAATGCCTTCTTCACCACCCCGTCTACCTGTGACACCGCTTTCAACGAACTCTGTACTTGTACTCCTAGGTCCCTCTGTTCCACAACACTCCTCAGGACCTTACCATTTACTGTATAAGTCCTACCTTGGTTTGACTTTCCAAAATGCAACACCTCACACTTATCTGTATTGAATTGCATTTGCCAATCCTTAGCCCACTTCCCCACCTGATCAAGATCCCTCTGTAATTTTTGATAACCTTCATTGTGTTAATGATACCTCCTAACTTTGTATCATCCACAAACTTACTAATCATGCCTTGTACATTCACATCCAGATCATTTATGTAAATAACAAATAACAAAGGTCCCAGCACCGAACCTGTGGCACACCGCTAGTCACAGGCCTCCAGTCCGAGAAACAACCTTCAACCATCACCCTCTGCTTCCTACCATCGAGCCAATTTTGAATCCAATTAGCTAGCTCTCCCTGGATCCCATGTGACCTTTCATGACTAGCCTGCCATGGGGACCTTATCAAAGACCTTACAAAAGTCCATATAGACAACATCTACTGCCCTACCCTCATCCATCCTCTTGGTTACCTCTTCAAAAAACTCTAAAAGATTTGTCAGACATGACTTCCCATGCACAAATCCATGCTGACTATCCCTAACCAGACCTTGACTATCCAAATGTTGGTTGATCCTGTCCCTTTGTATCCTCTCCAATTACTTGCCTACCACTGATGTCAGGCTCACTGGCCTGTAGTTCCCTGGCTTGTCTTTGCTACCTTTCTTAAACAATGAAACAACCGCAGCCACCTTCCAGTCTTCCAGAACTTCACCAGTGGTTAAGGATGAAGCAAAAATCTCTGCAAGGGCCTCTGCAATTTCTTCCCTAACCTCTCACTATGTCTGAGGATGGACTTGATCAGGCCCAGGGGGTTTATCCACCTTAATGTGCTTTAAGGCTGCAAACACATCCTCTCTGGTAATGTGTACGTGGTCCAAAACATCACTGAGGAGAAATATTCATTAAAATTCTCCCCCATCTCCAGTGGTTTCACACACAGACAGCCATGCTGATCTTTAAGGGGACCTATTCTCTCCCTAGTCACCCTTTAACTCTTAATATTGCTATAAAACCTCTTGGGATTATCTTTAACCTTATCTGCCAGACCCATCTCATCCCCTCTTTTTGCTCTTCTGACTTCCGTCTTAAGTGTGCTCCTGCACTTTTTATAGTCATCTAGGGATTCACTTTAGCCCGATAGCTTAAACCTAATGTGTGCCTTCTTTTTCCTGACCAGGGCCTCAATATCCCTTGTCAGCCAAGGACTCCTAAACCTGCCAGCTTTTCCCTTCACCCTAACAGGGATACATTGTCCTTGGGCTTTTGATATCACACTTTTAAAAGCATCCCATTTGCCGGTCATTCCTTTTCCTTCAAACAGACTTACCTAATCAATCTCTGCTAGATCCTGCCTAATGGCCCAAAATTGGCCCTGCTCCAGCTTAGCAACTTAACCTGTGGACCTGTCCTATCTTTTTCTGTAACTATGTTAAAACTAAGGGAGTTACGTTCGCTGGACCCAGAGTGCTTTCCCCCTGGCACTTCAGTCACTTGCCCAACCTCATTTCCGAAGAGGATGTCCAGTGTTGCACCCTCCCGAGTAGAGCCCTCTATGTATTGATTTAGGAAACTTTCTTAGACACATTTGACAAATTCCACCCCGTCTGGGCCTTTTACACGTAGGGTGACCCAGTCGATTTAGGGGAAATTAAAATCTCCAACAAAACCTCCTACAGGTATCTGCAACCTCTCTACACATCTGCTCCTCTAGTACTTGGTGGCTACTTGGGGGTCTATAATACAGTCCCAACAGAGTGGCCATTCCCTTCTTGTTTCTAAGCTGTAACCATACAGCGTCATTTGATGATCCCCTAAGAATATCTTCTCCAAGCACTGTTGTTATGTCCTCCCTTATCAAAAGGTCAACTCCCCCTCATCACTTACTTGTACTTCTGTCAGGCCTGTAGCTTTCGTATCCAGGAATATTGAGCTGCCAGTCCTGCCCCTCTCTCAGCCTTGTTTCTGCTATGGCTATAATATTCCAGGCCCCAGAGCCAATCCATGCTCTGAACTCATCTGCCTTACCAGTCAGGCCTTGAAATAAATGCACTTTAAACCAGGGTCTCTTCACTCCCTTTACTGTCCCCCTGGCTATCCTGAATAGTAAACAGACACATGGGAACGCCACCCTCTGCGAGCTCCCTTCCAAGCCACTCACCATCCTGACTTGGAAATATATTGTTGTTCCTTCAGTGTCACTGGGTCAAAATCCTGGAATTCTATCCCTAAGGGCATTTTGGGTCAACCTACAGCACATGGACTGTAGTGGTTCAAGGAGGCATCTCACCCCACCACCTTCTCACGGGGTAACTAGGGACAGGCAATAAATGCTGGGCCCAACCAGCGACACCCACATCCCATTAACGAAGCAAAATATAACTTTGCATTAAGTTAAATCTGAATTTCTTAGAATGCATGCGGCTTCGCTTTAATGTTTGAATAGATGGCGTCCTGGCCTACAGACTTCGACCACCAATTCTCACCAATGAATTATTGCTATTTCAGACAAGAAAATGTGTTTCTGGCAGAGTGAAATCTGATCTAAAATAGTACGCCGGAAGCATCTGGCCAGAAGCAAAAAGAACGAAACCATTTCCTCCGTCACAAAATCATATACTTGCAGGCAATGATTTAAAGACCAGACAGAAACATTGAGGAAGTTGTTTGAGACAAAAAAAGCATCTTGCTGATTTCAACTTCTCTTTAGAGCAGCTAAAATGGTTTTAAATATATACTTTTTTTTATTCATTCATGGGATTTGGCATTACTGGCTGTTCCACCACTTACTGGCCATCCGTAATCGCACTGGACAAAGTCGTGGTGATAGCAGGAACTGGCGATGCTGGAGACTGAGATAACAAAGCGTGGAGCTGGATGAACGCAGCAGACCAGGCATTATCAGGAGAGCAGGAAAGCCGACGTTTTGGGTCAGGACCCTTCTTCAGAAAATAATGGTGGTGAGCTGTCTTTTTGAGCTGCTTGTACTCCTTCAGGTGTACACGCCATCTACAATGCTGTTCTGAGAGTTCATCAGATTTTTGAGGATGAAGAGGGCTGAATCTTACATGTTTTTTTGGGTAAGTCCCGAGTTGGAATGAACTTTCTCCGGCCTAGTGAGACTTCCTGCCTGTATCTTACCAAACGTGTCTCATTAACTATTCACCCCTCCAATATGTCACCCCTCTTGTTGGATTGCACTGCCATTTCACCACACACCATTCCTGGAATAGCTCATCACTCTCCGGATACCTGCCCAAAAACAGTAACTCTTACATCTGCACCCATCTTTAAAAGGCCACTAAGACATAAAATGCATAAAAACAGATTTCATCTTTCCTCCACTTCTTGTGTCCCACTTGACATCGGGTGGGGCGTCTCCACAAGGGGATCTGGGCCCACCAACAGCTTCGCTTCACAGCTCTGAAGAAGGGTCACCGGACCCGAAACGTTAACTCTGACTTTTTTCTTCACAGATGCTTCCAGACCTGCTGAGCTTTTCCAGAAACTTCTGTTTGTTTTTCACAGTCCTTTGTAATTGTACCACTTTGGGCCTACTGCATCACCACAGCCGAAGCCTAATATCTCTGATTGCGATGCCAACCACAGATGCCTCCTTCTCCGCCGATGTCACCGTGATGCCCATTCCACCCCCGTTTCACCACTAATGCCGGGTCCAACCCAACGTGAAAGCCACTGCTCCTCAGGCGCCATCTTTAGCCACTGGGCCTACCTCGCCGACGTCGCCTCCACCAATGTAGCAGCTGCCGATGCTGATGTCGGCTCCTGTGCTCGCCTCTTCGCCAACTCCTCTGCAGTCATCTTACCGGAATCTTCCACCACGGGTCCGCGTTTGACCCACTCAAGTCCACTCTGGGCTCAGTCACCGACATCAATCTGTCGTCGTGTCTGAGCTCTTCACGGGAGGTACGTGCAAGAAGGAAAAAAAGAAAAGAGGAGGAAATGAAAAGAAACATAAAGAAAAGTGGACAGAGGAGATGAACCCTGGGTGCAGAAGGCCTAGTCCACTGCCGTCTTGGATAAACGTTAGCAATCTGGCATTGCCCCTCACCAGCAATGTCATGGCACAGTGACACTGCTCATTGCTGACGTTCCATCACACATTCACTCCCATTCAGTGTTATTTAAAAACCAGACCATGGCGCGTACCTGACCTCAGCTTCATTCTGTCTAAACACCTCCTCTAAGTCAAAGATAGTAAGACCTGCCGATGCTGGAGTCTGAGATAACACCGTGTGGAGCTGGAGGAACACAGCAGGCCAGGCAGCATCAGAGGAGCAGGAAAGCTGACCGCCCCTCCGTCCCCAGTGCCCACTGGAGACCCACTGCTCATCCTTGTCCAGTACGAGATCTCATCTCAGACAGGCAAGGAATCAGGCCGTTCCAAACAAGAACTTTTATTTACAGCAGTAAAAAACAAACAAAACCAAGACAAACAGAGGCAACATCCTGCTCCCAAACCAACCATTCAACGTGTTGTTGCATTCAGAACAGGCCATTGTGAAATTTACATGACAGATGATGAGGTGATGCTCTCCATCTACCTCAGCCCCTGTGGAAGTATCACACGTTATGGGTTATCTTTGGCCAGCACTGGCCTCTTTCTAAGTCATTGCTGTAAGCTTCACCCCCATTGAGATGCCAATGGTGAATGTGCAAACACCAGTAGCATGATGGACGCTGCCTCTGACCAACCTTTGAGCCCTAAATACGGCCATTCTACATGCATTGCAAATGGATGAAGAGATGACAGCAAATTATAAGTAGCTGGAGTTTGCAAATGTCTGCTTCATATATTTGCCCCTTCAATGTCCTAGTGCCGAGGAGACATGAATCCCTGCTCTTCTACCCACTCTGGGCAGGAAATGCCACTTGTGGTGGGTATTGTCAGTGCCAGGCTCACTCTGGGCACCAGGTAAACACCCAGAGCCTTCATTTCCTCTGAGGTTTTGAAGATGTCGTACCCCAGACCTGAAACATTAGCCCTTGATTCTCCCTCCGCAGACGTTGCCAGACCTGCTGGATGTCTCCAGTATAATCTGTGCTCGTACTGGAAAGTGTCACAAGGCCACTCTGAAGGTTAAAGAGAGTCACCACAGACCCAGATTGGGGAAAGGTTGCCACGAATCCACCCCTTCTCAGACTAGACATCACAAACCTCCATCAAAATTGAAAGAAATCTATATCGTAACACAACCCAGAAGAGCTGTGTGAGGTCTTGGTGAGGTAAGCTAAGAGACCAGATGTTACATCTTCTGCCTTTGCATTGGAAAGGTACTGTGGGGAGGCCGATGGGGTGACTGGGGAGTGGACCAGGGCATATGGAGCGAATAATTCCTTTGGAATGCTGAAAGCACAAACATAATTACAGGTGATGGAAAAAAAATCCATTGAGTGCAGAGACTGGTGGGGAACTGATGAACTGCGATCATGAGATAATATCCTGACAGGCTCTAATATGAGAGAGTCAGCAAGATAGCTGTGAGAATTAGTGGACTTGTATTAAATATTCATAACCTGATATCAAATGGAGACAGAGAAGTCAAGTAAGCGAAGGAAAGTGTCACAGATGGCCATGTGAGAGTTAGGGTGGATTAGCCATGCTAAATTGTACCATAGTGTCCAGGGATGTGCAGGCTAGGTGGGTTGGCCATGGGAAAATGCAGGGTTACAGGGATAGAGTAGTGGGGTGGGTCTGGGTGAGATGCTGTTCAGAGGGTTATTGTGGACTTAAGACCATAAGACATAGGAGTGGAAGTAAGGCCATTCGGCCCATCAAGTCCACTCTGCCATTTAATCATGGCTGATGGGCATTTCAACTCCACTTACCCGCACTCTCCCCGTAGCCCTTGATTCCTTGCGAGATCAAGAATTTATCAATCTCTGCCTTGAAGACATTCAACGTCCCGGCCGCCACTGCGCTCCGTGGCAATGAATTCCACAGGCCCACCACACTCTGGCTGAAGAAATGTCTCCTCAATTCCGTTCTAAATTGACCCCCTCTAATTCTAAGGCTGTGCCACGGGTCCTAGTATCCCCACCTAACGGAAACAACTTCCCAGCGTCCACCCTTTCTAAGCCATGCATTATCTTGTAAGGGCCAAAAGGCCTGCTTCCGCGCTGTGGGGATTCTATGTGAATTTATAATGTAAAGGCAGCTCACCACCACCTTCTGAAGAACCTATGGGATTAGCAGTAAAACTGGGTTAGCCACATCCTATGAATAAACAATAAAACTACAACATACATAAAACCTGAGTGAAGTTATATTCTGAAGCCCTTCGTAGAGTGATAGAGTTATACAAAGCTGTATACCCCAGGCCATTCAACCCCGTGAGTCCTTGCCGGTAAATAACAAGCCCCTTACTATTCCAATCCCATTTTCAGGCCTTGGCCCACAGCTTTGTATGTTTTGGAGCCACAACTGTACATCTAAACCCTTCTTCGATGTGATGAGGGTTTCTGCCCCTCCCACCTTTACAGACTGTAAGATTCAGATTCTCATCACCCTCTGGGTGAAAAAGTTTTTCCTCACATCCCCTCTAAACCTCCTGCCCCTTCCCTTAAATCTATGCCCCTGGCCATTGAACTACCTTTGAGGTTATGTTATGTTGTGTTAGCATTTGTCCAAGATAGGGAAGCTTTCCAACTATGTCAGAAAATGTTCACTGGTGTGCTATGAGATTTGAAAATGTAATCCCTGGCCTGTTTACTGTCTTGTCCTTGCAAGGCAGCTGTTGTGAGGTTGAGGTAGGTCTCCCTGTGAGCTTGACTTGTCCTTGTAGTTCATGATTTCCCTACCCCTGTGCCCAGCTTTTCTGTTTGCACACATACCTATCCTTTCACATGCTTGTAGTATTTTGGATTTATCCTCAGTCTCTTTCCCTATTATGTAAAGAGTTGGAATCTCACAGCGCAGAAAACCATATGGTCACGTATGCCTGTTCTGCTTCTGTTACATTACAACATGATGTAGTTCCAAACCTTAGAATGATTCTAATAACTCATTAAATCAGTTTTGACAATCATTTTTGTAAGTGTTAATGCAATCTGATTCCACCACATGAACAGGAAATGTGTTCTGTGTCTGTAGTGATTGGGGCCAGGTTGACCTTATTTAATACGAGGTTCTTGGTTGGAGTTGTTAAGCCTTGCCTGACCAAAATAACCAGGAGATCGGAATCTCATCAGTGGAGAATTGACTCCGAACTGGCTGGCCACAGCCAACGTTCTTGCAGAGGAAGGAAAATAAAGGAAAAGGAAAAGAGAAAAAGGGAAAATATAACCAGATCAGACCCCGCTCAGTTGAAAATTGACTCTGCGCTGGCTGGTCACAGTGAGTGTACTGTGCGCTGGTAAATAAAGGCCGACTTGATGATGGGACATCACCCTTTGTGCAGTTATTGCAGTGTCTTAACAAGTTTCCATGTGAAAAAACTTCTTAATTTAAATTTTCCATTTAACATTTATGGGTTTTAGTTATTATCACTTACTGGGAATTAACTCTCTCCAACATGCTCTGTTAAATAAAACGTCACAATTTTAAAAACTATGATGAGGTCTTCCTCAGGCTTCTCCACTTCAACTCCAATCTCTTCACACAGAATGCAAGGTCAGTGACTTGTTCGCTAACAGAGTGATGTATTTAGAAATGTTAACTCAGTCAGACCTGGCCTCCTAAGCAGTTTCCATTCACAGCACATTGTTCGTCTCATGAAGCTTACCCCGAATGATCTTCCTTTGAAAAAACTGATCTTCCTCCAGTGGAGATTTACAAAGACAGATGAGCTAAATGAAGAAGAGAAGATACAGCAGGAGTGTGGAGTTTGAGTCATGTTGGAGATTTCCCAATGTGGAACAAATAATGCAACTGTCCATTCAGTTTCCATAAAAGGGTACAGCACACATTGGCTGTGGAAGAGGATGATAAGTGTGGGGAGAGTCCACGAGGGATTAGCCTGTATTTGGGCTCTGGTGAAGGGATTCAATGATATGAACCAAAGGCAGGGAGATGAGTTATGGTACTGAACAACGACAATTACATTGCATGGTGGAACGGGTCAAGGGGCTGAATGGCCTACTGCTGCTCCAATGTAAGAGATTTGATGGGTGGCGAGGCTCATTCATATCCTGAAAGTTAATTGGAATTTGTAAAGATAAAAACTGATGCACCATTTGAAGAATTTCCAACGTGTTCCTGGACTCAATGAAACGAAAATGGACATTGTCATTGGATTACACATCAAGTGGGCATCTTTGTAAACTGATGGTCAAACAGCGATGGAGTGAGGTATGGTTAGGCCAAACATATCCATGACCAAATGACAGAGCAGACATAATGGGCTGAAGGGCTTAATTCTGCTCCTATATCTTATGGTCTTACATGTTTCACAATCTCACTCTCCTCTCTCTCTCCATAACTTATGACCTTTTACTGATCAAAAACCTATCTATCCCTCTTTTAAACACTCTCAATGAATTGGCCTCTACTGCCCCGTCCATGGCAATGGGTTCCACAGATTCACCGCACTCTGGCTGGAAAACATTCCTCCCCATCTCAGTTCTAAAGGGTTGATTCTCTCATGTGAACCAAGGCAACAAAGATGTACAGGCCAATAAAGTATTCTGGTGGTGAGACAAACAGCTTCAAACTTATTCTCGCAGCACCAAGGGAACACCAGGGGGACCAGGAATCATCGCCTGGACACATAAAGACTTTGCTAAGTTTTCTTCCCAGCCCAAAGGCACTAAATGGTGTCACAGCATCTCCCCTGATTCCCTGGCTGAAAGACGTTGTCTGGACATGATTAGGGACATGTCTGGGAGAGTTCACTGGTTTCAGCTACTTTTTACTACATTCCTTTACATTATACAGAGATTGAGTTCACTTTCTGATTATGCCAGCTGCGATCTAGAGAAACTCGAAATGTCACAAAAGCTTTGTCATATCAGACATGTTAGTGCTATCAATCTAATTCATGAGAGGACATGAGTCTTTCCATATTTACAATCAAATCAGGTCTCTGAAATTCACCAGGGTGCCATAGGTCTTCAGGGAGTCACTGTGATTGTGTTCCAGCTCTCTTCCTGAACCTTGCTCGGACCCACAGCTCTCGCGCTTTCTTCCTGAAATGCTTTCCAACAAGGACATAGAGCACAGGGTTGATGCAGCTGTTGGTACAGGCCAAGAAGCTAGCAATCTGATTGCCATTACTAATCACACTTGTTAAGGAGCAGCCCTGCAGGATGTTTGTAAACTGAAAGATCCTGAGGAACTGGAACAGTTGAAAAGGCAGCCAGCAAATGACAAAGACCAAAAGGACAGCCAGGACCAAGTTGGTGGCCCTATTTTCCTTGCATGCTTGCTTGAAGCGTTGCATTTGGTTGTTTCTCAGGGCCTTCAGGATGTGAAAGGTGCAGAAACTGATGATAGACACAGGTATCAAGAAGCCGATGACCATCATCACAATGCTCATCTTCAGTACCCAGTAATTATTAGGGTAATCGAGTAGGCAGGCAGACATGTTCAATCCTTCCACATAGATCACTCTTCGGAATATGATGCTGGGGCTACTCATCAGCAAGCTGAACATCCAGATGATGAAGCAGTTGACCTTGGCACATGAGCGTGTCCGTATTCTGCCGTGATGTAGGACTTTCACAAGAGCGAGGTAGCGGTCGATGCTGACCATCACCAGGAAATAGATACTACTGTAAAAGTTCATGTAAATCACTGAGTTGACATAACGGCACAGGAACTCTCCAAAGGGCCATTTGTAGTGTAGGGCAATGTTAATGGCCCAGAATGGGAGGCCAGCCAAGAGGAGCAGGTCAGCCCCAGCGAGACTCCCCAGGTACAGCTCTGGCACCGTGCAACGTCCTTTCTGTAAGCACATGACGATCAGGACAAAGCTGTTGCCTGCAATGCCAGTGATACACACCACCATGATGTAAATAGGCTGAAAGGTGTACAGCCACTCCCAGAAATTGCCTTCCGGGCAAGGGAGCGTGATATTGGAGCTGTCGATGGTGCTGAGATTTGGAGACACAACCAGGGACTGGTTGGGAGCTGTGTGGACACTCATTAGGGCACTTTCTGTGAGAAAAGAAACAGAGACCAGTTAGCTTTTCTGCTAAGGATGGAGAATTGTGAGAAGATCATGGAACTGTAGATTTGCTGTCCAAGCCAGTACGTTTGATTGCGGATGTTCCCTCACCGTGCTAACTAACATGGTCAGTGCGCTTCCAGTGAGGCATCGGTGTTCTGTCCAACTTGTTGTTTATATGCCTGATACCTAGGGGCCTGAGGAGTAAACCTAGTAGACCCCTATGTATCAGGGTAGCCCACAAACCAACAAACACCCTGCGACAGCTACTTACCAACGTAACCGATCCCAGACCCACAACCAATAAAACCAACATAATGTATAAAATACCACGCAAGGTCTGTGAGAAACATTACATCGGTCAAACTGGAAGAAAACTGACAATAAGGATACCCAATCACCAACTAGCCACCTAGAGACATGACCAATTCTCACTGGTCTCAATACACAGAAACAAAGAAGGGCACAAATTTGAGATAAAAGGTACTGCAGATGCCGGAGAATCTGAGATAACAAGGTGTGGAGCTGGATGAACACAGCAGGCCAAGCAGCATCATAGGAGCAGGAAAGCTTGACGTTTCGGGCCTAGACCCTTCATCAGAAAGGATCTAGGCCTGAAACGTCAAGCCTTCCTGCTCCTCTGATGCTGCTTGGCCTGCTGTGTTCATCCAGCTCCACACCTTGTTATCTAGGACACAAATTTGACTGGGTCAATTCATCCATAATGACACGAGCCAAACTGAGACGTGCCAGGGACTTCCATGAGGCCTGGCATTCCAACCTGAACTCCATCAACAAACATATCGAACTGGGCCCAATATACGAACCATTGAAATAAAGAACCAAAACTTTTGCCAACGACCCCAGCAATCTGAGGCATATCAATAACAAGGCGAACAGAACACCAGCACTTCACTGGAGGCACACTGACGATGTTACCTAATAGGGTGACAAAACTTTTGCAACCAAACCCACCAGCTTGGCGAACAAGTCTACAACCTCATCCACAACCCAAGCTACGAATCTTCTCACTAACCTGGCTGCGCCAATCTCAGCAGAGACCAACAACGCTTTCGAAAACAAAAGAACAATGAATAAAATCTGTTATTTGCAAACAGAGTGAAGTGATGTTGTTCGTCCCTTCAAAATCTAGAACCTCGGGCCAATTTTCTGGGGACACAGATTGAGCCCCACCATGATAAATGGTGAAATAAGAATTCAAGCAAATCTGGAATGAAGAGCTGCTCCAATGATAATCCTGAAACCATCGCAATTGTTGGGAATACCCATTTGGTTCACCAATGGCCTTTAAGGAGGGAAATCTGCCATCCTTACCTGGTCTGGCCTACATGTCACTCCAGACCCACAGCAGTGTGGTTAAATCTGACCTGGCCCCTGGACAATTAGGGATGGGCAATAGAATAGTGGCCTACCCAGTCACATGCATGTCCCATGAATGAATGAAAAAAATTACAGTACAACAGTCGAACAAAAGAAAGAGTATGTCTGGATAACCCCTACATTCGATAATCCAGGATAAGTACACATTCAGCATGAATTCACAGCGGGTTGCAGCTAACAGTTCGTTATCAATTATATACTGAAGGCAGATACACCTAAGTCAGACCTAACAAATTGTGTACATATTTGCACAGCGCATAAATTACTCAAAAACCTCCGTCAAAACATGAGCAAGGAAACCTCCTGCTTCTTACAGAAAACCTCCTTCTCTGAAATAACCTGATTCCTAATTGAGAGCAGCACACAGCAAGCAGATGGCCATGGGCTCAGTCTTCACCAATGTTGCACGCGTCTGCAGAATGTCCCCAGCTCAGTGTGGGCAATGTCGATCCAGGCACAGCTACAGTTATTCCATCAGTACTTATTCTCAACTTCTGCTGTTAACCTCTGTCTTCTTCAACCTGCCTGTGATGTACTCCCACCATCATTAACATAGAGAGTTATAGACTCATAGAGCTGGGCAGCACGGATACAGGCACTTCGGGACATCTTGTCCATGCCAACTGGATATCACTAATTAATCTCATCCCATTTTCCAGCATTATTCCCTTATCCCTAGATAAATTTGACATGTCTGTGCGGCATTGACAAAGTGCAGCAAAAGGCCTGTATGCGTGCTGTGTGCGTCTTTCTGTCCCTAGGACCTGTATTCGTGTCATTAGGCAGCCTTTCTCTAAGTACTTTTTCAAACACATTCCAGACAACACCGAAGTATTGCAGATGGTAAAAACCCAAAATGCAGAAACTCAGCAAATTTCGCAGAAGAGAGAAACGGGACGAGCTCTCCTCCAGAAACGTTAACTCCATCACAGTAAAATCTTCACTATCTTTGTAATCCTGCCCTGACTGATCATTTCCACTGATTGCTATTCCCAACACTTTCCTCTCTCTCTCTCTCTCTCTATTTCCCTGGGAAATACAGGTACAAGGTACCCCCCAGTTGGCTCTCACCTTCAGCGGGTCTAACTGCCCTCCACCTGGGCAATAGTGAGGGCAAATGTTCCCCAAATTTGGAACAGATAGGACTCTCCGCTGTACATTGCAACAGTAGATCAGCTGTTGGGAACCTGGTTCAGGGATTCCCATGGAATTGGAAGGCAGGGTCATAGGCAGCAATCGGGGAGAGATAAACGGACACTTACCGAGTGGAGACTCCAGCGTCTGTGAAAGAGCTGATACCCCAGAAAAGGGCAAAGAGGCTGGGAGATGAGTGCAGCGTCCCCCTGGGGAGTGACAGGCTGCTGATCGAGACCCTCCCCTGTAGCTCCGCTCACTCTCACTGTTGGCTTTTCACAAACTGCTGTTGTCTGAGCAACTAGCACAAAGAAAGCAATTTCCCCTGAGCGAGCAGAGGAAGTGCCTGTCAGCGGCACCAGCCAGCCTTCAGTGTGGGGAGGGCACAGATGTGAAATGGGGCAATGCCTCTCGAACACATACAGCAAAATCAGGCACAGAAAAAGTGCCAAATCCGAATCTCCCTCCTGGTTATAGACATTCTGACTTGGAATGACAGAATCTCTACAGTGTGGTGGCTGGCTATTCTGCCCATCCTGAGCTTCCAAAGATTACCTCTGATCCACCCCAGCCCTGCATTTCCCCATGGGTAATCCACCCTAACCTGCACATCTTTGGACTGTGGGAGGAAACCCATGCAGACACAGGAGAACAGACAGTCACCTGAGGGTGGGATCGAATCGAGGCCCCTGGCGGTGTGCAGCACAGGCACTAACCACTGAGCCACCGCACTATTCGAGCCTAATGGAGTCCCTTCATGATCACAGGAATTGGCTCGAACAGCGCTTTCACCATTTAGTTTCATAGAGCTGTACAGCTCAGAAACAGGCCCTTCAGCCCAACTTGCCCATGCCAACCAGATCCTAAACTGATCTCTTCCCATTTGCCAGCATTTGGCTCATATCCCTCTAAACCTTTCCCATTCATATACCCATCCAGATGCCTTTTAAATGTTGTAATTGTACCAGACTCCACCATTTCCTCTGGCAGCTCATTCCATACACGCACCACCCTCTGTGTGAAAATGTTGCCCCTCAGGTCCGATTTATATCTTTCCCCTCTCACTTTAAATTTATGCCCCTCTGGTTTTGGACTCCCACTCTGAGAAAAAAAAACCTTGGTTACTCAACCTATCCATGTCCCTCATGATTTTATAAACCCCTATAAGGTCACCCCCTCGGCCTCCGACACACCAGGGAAAATAGCCCCAGCCTATTCAGCATCTCCCGATAGCTCAAACCCTCCAACCCTGGCAACATCCTTGTAAATCTTTTCTGAATCCTTTCAAGTTTAACAATACGCTTCCTATAGCAGGGAGACCAGAATTGCACTCAGTGTTCCAAAAGTGGCCCTAACCAATGTCCTGTACAGCCACAACATGATCCCCCAACTCCAGTATTCAATGCACTGATCAATGAACACAAGCGTATCAAATGGCTTCTCTACTGTGCTGTCTGCCTGCAATGCCACTTTTGTGAAAATAAAAACCAAGAAAATTGCAGATGCTGTAAATCAGGAACAAAAACAGAAATCGCTGGAAAAGCTCAGCAGATCTGTCAGCACCTGTGAAGAGAAATCGGAGTTAATGTGTTGCGTCCAGTGATCCTTCATCAGAATGTTTTCCATTCCAATCTTATTTCTTGCCCATTGACATTCATTTCACTGTAACTCCCAATGTTTGACCAGGTATTTACTAAAACCCGTTTCCACAGCCATATCACATTCCTCAGTGATAATAGGTACTGCAGATGCTGGAGAATCCGAAAGTAAAGGTGAGTGTAGGTGGGGGGGTAGGGAGGAGATAGGTCAATCCAGGGAGGACAGACAGGTCAAGGGGGCGGGATGAGGTTAGTAGATGGGGGTGGGGCTTGAGGTAGGAGGAGGGGATAGGTGAGAGGAAGAACAGGTTAGGGAGGCAGGGACGAACTGGGCTGGTTTTGGGATGCGATTGGGGGACGGGAAATTTTACTGGCTCCATCCCCGCCTCTTTGACTTGTCTGCCTCCTCTCCACCTATCCTCTCCTCTATCCATCTTCTATCTGACCCCCCCTCCCTATTTATTTCAGAACCCTCTTCCCCTCCCCCATTTCTGATGAAAGGTCGAGGGCCGAAACATCAAGCTTTCCTGCTCCGATGATGCTGCTTGGCCTGCTGTGTTCATCCAGCTGCACACCTTGATATCTCACATTCCTCAGTGACTGTATCCAAGCAATTCTGAGGAAGGGTCATCGGACCCGAAACATTAACTCTGATTTCTCTTCACAAATAGAACACAGAACATAGAATATTACAGCGCGGTACAGGTCCTTCGCCACTCGATGTTGCGCCGACCTGTGAAACCAATCTGAAGCCCATCTAACCTACACTATTCCATTATCATCCATATGTTTATCCAACGACCATTTAAATGCCCTTAAAGTTGGCGAGTCTACAACTGGTGCAGGCAAGGCATTCCATGCCCTTACTACTCTCTGAGTAAAGAATCTACCTCTGACATCTGTCCTATATCTATCACCCCTCAATTTAAAGCTATGTACCCTTGTGCTAGCTGTCACCATCCGAGGAAAAAGGCTCTCACTGTCCACCCTATCTAATCCTCTGATCATCTTGTATGTCTCAATTAAGTCACCTCTTAACCTTCTTTTCTCTAAGAAAATAGCCTCAAGTCCCTCAGCCATTCCTCATAAGACCTTCCCTCCATAGCAGGCAACATCCTGGTAAATCTCCTCTGCACCCTTTCCAATGCTTCCACATCCTTCCTATAATGCGGTGACCAGAACTGTACGCAACACTCCAAGTGCGGCCGCATCAGAGTTTTGTACAGCTGCAACATGACCTCACAGCTCCGAAACTCAATCCCTCTACCAATAAAACCTAACACACCGTACGCCTTCTTAACAACCCTATCAAACTGGGTGGCAACTTTCAGCGATCTATGCACATGGACACCGAGATCTCTCTGCTCGTCCACACTACCAAGAATCTTACCATTAGCCCAGTACTCTGTATTCCTGTTACTCCTTCCAAAGTGAATCACCTCACACTTTTCCACATTAAACTCCATTTGCCACCTCTCAGCCCAGCCCTGCAGCTTATCCATGTCCCTCTGTAACCTGCAACATCCTTCCGCACTATCCACAACTCCACTGACTTTAGTGTCATCCGCAAATTTACTAACCCATCCTTCTACGCCCTCATCCAGGTCATTTATAAAAATGACAAACAGCAGTGGCCCCAAAACAGATCCTTGAGATACACCACTAGTAACTGAACTCCAGGATGAACATTTCCCATCAACCACCACCCTCTGTCTTCCAGCTAGCCAATTTCTGATCCAAACCTCTAAATCACCCTCAATCCCATGCCTCTGAATTTTCTGCAATAGCCTACCGTGGGGAACTTTATCAAACACTTTACTGAAATCCATATACACCACATCAACCGCTTTACCCTCATCCACCTGTTTAGTCACCTTCTCAAAGAACTCAATAAGATTTGTGAGGCACAACCTACCCTTCACAAAACCGTGTTGACTATCCCTAATCAAATTATTCCTTTCTAGATGATTATAAATCCTATCCCTTATAATCCTTTCCAACACTTTACCCACAACCGAAGTAAGGCTCACTGGTCTATAATTACCAGGGTTGTCTCTACTCCCCTTCTTGAACAAGGGGACAACATTTGCTATCCTCCAGGCTTCTGGCACTATTCCTGTAGACAATGACGACATAAAGGTCAAAGCCAAAGGCTCTGCAATCTCCTCCCTAGCTTCCCAGAGAATCCTCGGATAAATCCCATCCAGCCCAGGGGACTTATCTATTCTCAGACTTTCCAGAATTGCTAACACCTCCTCCTTATGAACCTTAATCCCGTCTAGTCTAATAGCCTGTATCTCAGTATTCTCCTCGACAACATTGTCTTTTACCCGTGTGAATACTGATGAAAAATACTCATTTAGTGCCTCTCCTATCTCTTCGGACTCCGCGCACAACTTTCCACTACGGTCCTTGACTGGCCCTAATCTTACTCTAGTCATTCTTTTGTTCCTGACATACCTATAGAAAGCTTTCGGGTTTTCCTTGATCCTACCTGCCAAAGACTTCTCATGTACTCTCCTGGCTCTTCTTAGCTCTCTCTTTAGGTCCTTCCTGGCTAACTTGTAAGGTGCTGCCAGACCTGCTGAGCTGAGCTTTTCCAGCAACTTCTGTTTTTGTTCCACTTTCAAGGAACAATGAATTTGCACCCCAAGGTCCCTGCCATTAAGTCCTGCCCTGATTTGCCTTACCAAAATGCAATACCTCACATTTGTATAAATTAAACTCCATCTGCCACTCCTCGGCCCATTGGCCCATCTACTCAAGGTACCATTGTACCCTGAGATACACTTCTTTGCTGTCCATTAGACCACCAGTCTGCAAACTTGCTAACTGTACCTCTTATTTTCACATACAAATCATTTCTATAAATGATGAAAAACAGTGGACACAGCACCAATCCTTGAGACACACCACTGGTCCAAAATGCAATCCTCCCCCACCCTCTGTCTCCTGACCTCAAGCCAATTTTGTATCCAAATGGCTAGCTCCCCTGGATTTCATGCGATCTGACCTTGCTAATGCAGAACCTTGGAGAAAGTCTTGATGAAGTCCATATAGGCAGCGTCCACCGCGCTGCCTTCATCAATCTGTTTTTATCACTTCTTCAAAAAACTCAATCAAGTTAGTGAGACATGATTTCCCACTCACAAAGCCATGTTGATTATCCCTAATCAGTCCTTGCCGTTCCAAATGCATGCAAATCCTGTCCCTCAGAATTCCCTCCAACAACTTACCCATCACTGATGTCAGGCTCACTGTTCTATAGTCATAGAATCATAGAGTCATACAGCATGGAATCAGACCCTTTGGTCCAATTTGTCCATGCTGACATGATATCCTAATAAATCTAGTCCCATTTTCCATCATTTGGCCCATATCTCTCTAACGCCTTCCTATTCATGTACCCATCCAGATGCCTTTCAAATGTTGTAACTGTACCAGCCTCCACCACTTCCTCTGGCAACTCATTTCATACATGCACCGCACTCAGCATGAAAAAATTGCCTCTTAGGCCTCTTTTAAATCTTTCTCCTATCACCTTAAAGTCCCCTGGTTTTTCCTTCCCACCTTTCTTAAATAATGGCACCACATTCGCCGACCTCCAGTCTTCCAGCACTTCATCTGCGACTGTTAATGACACAAATATCTCAGCAAGGAGCCCAGCAGTCATTTCCCTACCTTTCCACAAAGTTCTGGGTTGCACCTGATCAGGTCCCGGGGGTTTATCCACCTTTATGCGTTTTAAGATGTCCAGTACCTCATCCTCTATAAAATGAGCACTTTTCGAGATTTCAGAGATAATAGGTACTGCAGATGCTGGAGAATCCGAGATAACAAGGTGTGGAGCTGGATGAGGACAACAGGCCAAGCATCTTATATGGACTGCACTAAATCATTACCAATGATCAGAAGTATTGAGATAGATCAGAAACTGGTTGGCAGAGAGGAAAACAAAGAGTAGGAATTAATGAGTCCTTTTCAAATTGGCAGGCAGTAACTAGTGGGGTGCCACAGGGATTGGTGCTGGGACCCCAACTATTCACAATATATATTAATGATTTGGATGAGGGAACAAAATGTAACATCTCCAAGTTTACAGATGATACCAAGTTGGGTGGGAAGGTGAGCTGTGACGAAGATGCAGAGATCCTTCAGAATGATCTCGACAGGTTGGGTGAGAGGGCAAATCATTGGCAGATGCAGGATAATTTGGATAAGTGTGAGGTTATTCTCTTTGGAAGTAAAAACAAAGCAGCAGATTACTACCTGACTGGCTGTAAATTGGCTGTAAAAGGTTAAGGTGACCAGAGTCACGGGGAAAGGTCTTACTGGTGCTGCTTTATGTCGAGGGGAGATGTTGCAATAGAGGGTCCTTTGCAGTGACCCCAGCCAGAGTGAGAATTGAATGCTTGTTTTCACCACCTTTCAACATTAGAGTTTAGTCAACTGAGCTAATCTACTGTCCAAGCCCTCCTCTGATACTCCATCCAGCATACTCATGATTTGGAAAACCTGTAACCACTGTTTTCACAGACCACTAAACATCTTACAGGCAACTATGTACAGTTTTGGTCTCCTTACTTGAGAAAGGATGTATTGGCACTGGAGGGAGTACAGAGGAGGTCCGCTAGGTTGATTCTAGAGTTCAGAAGGTTGGCTTATGGGGAGAGATTGAGTAGACTGGAATTATGTGCATTGACATTTCGAAGAATGAGGGGGGAATCTTACAGAAACATATGAAATTATGAAGGGAATCAATAAGATAGAAGCAGGGAGGTTGTTTCCACTGGCTGGTGAAACTAGAACTAGGGGGCATATCCTCAAAATAAGGGGGGAGCAGATTTAGGACCGAGCTGAGGAGGAGCTTTCCACCCAAAAATGTTGTGAATTGGTGGATTTCCCTGCCCAGTGAAGCTACCTCGTTGAATGTTTTTAAGGCAAAGATGGATAGATTTTTGAACAGGAAAGGAGTTAAGGTTTATGGTGAGCAGCCGGCTAAGTACAGCCACATGAAGGAAGTAAGTCCACGTCAGCCATGATCTTCTTGAATGGCAGAGCAGGCTTGTGCATCAATTGTAAAATATTCAGATTGTCATGACTTTAGTTACAGACAATGAACTATCCAGCATGCATTCAGCAAAGCAGAACAGCTCAGGGGCTGCAATGTTTCCCAGAAATAACCTTCTTGTTAGTCAGTCAGGAAGTTAGTCAGGAAGTCAGTTGTAAACCCAAAGGAGACAATGAGCAATTCAATAAGTTTCCAGCTTCTGGAATAGCTGCTTCCTGTGATCACCTTCAGAAGGTTCCAATTGCATCATGTTATCAAGTGCTCGGGAAAAATAACAAGGCGTCAAACATCCTGAACTTGAAAGCAGACTTCCAAAATTTGACGGTGAGCTTTCCATTAGAGATGGTCTGTGGGCAAAACTGGGACAATGTCAGGTTGGAGCAAAAAAAACAAAACAACAGCTCAGACAGTGACCAAGTGGTAGCAGCTCCATGGATTTAAGTGGATGGAAGAACAAGGAAACTGAGTAGTTCCAGCTTGAAAAGATTTAGTTGAAGCAGGAGGCGACAATGTTTAGCTTTCTACCTTAGCTCCTTTCTCCATGTTAAACAAGATACTGGCACCTGTCACATCCTCAGTTTCAAACCCAACCCATTGTATAATTGCGTTTTTCGGTAGAATTGCCAGAACACATCAACAGCATCCCAGCATTCTCAAGATCAAACCTTTCATTGTGTGACTTTGTTACAGTCCCTGTAGAGTATGCTTAAAAATGCAAATTTGCATTTGTTGTTCTTGACTTCTCTGGGTGTGTTTTCCTAAGAGGCAGTGGATATTTTATACCTGTGTACCTAAGTACCTAAGATGGTGCCGTGTGTGTTTGACATTAAACAATTTTCACTGTACTCTGCACTTCTGTACTTAAGTACAAATGGCAATAAAGTTTAAACCTAAATCTAAATATTGTGTATTTGGAATGTCAAAACGATTTTCAGTAAAGTCCTTCAATAGAGAACAAAGAAGACCACTGTACTGGAACAGGCCCTTTGGCATACCAGGGCTGCGCTGATAGATGACGCTGCACATCACTGCACAAATTTGATAGGTCTGTGGGTAATATACCAGCAAGGACTGAGAATTGGTTAACAGCTGACAGTAGGTCTATGGTGGCTCATTCTCAGGTTAGTTGGCTATGACCAGAGGGTACTACAAAGCAATCTATATCAGTGATTTGGATGTGGAGACATATTTCAAAGTTTGCAGTTAATACAAAACTTGGTAGAAATGGGAATTGTGAGGAGGATGCAAAGAACTTTCAAGAGGATTTGCTCAGGCGGAGTGAGTGGGCAAGCGTATGACAGTTAGATTCATATGAAGCAGTGCAGGGGCTCAATGGTTAGCGCTGCTGCCTCTTAGCTCTGAGGACCTGGGTTTGATTCCACCCTCAGGCAACTGTCTGTGTGGAGTTTGTACATTCTCTTCCATGACTGTGTGGGTTTCCTCTGGGTGCTCCAGTTTCCTCCCACAGTCCAAAACTGTGCAGTATAAAAGCCAAAAGAACTGCGTGTGCTGTAAATCAGGAACCAAAAAAACAAAGTTGCTGGCAAAGCTCAGCGGGTCTGGTAGCGTCTGTGAAGAAAAAAATCAGAGTTAATGTTTCAGATCCACCAGACACAAAACATTAACTCTGCTTTTTTTTCACAGATGCTGTCAGACCTGCTGAGCTTTTCCAGCAGCTTTACTTTTGTTCCAAAGATGTGCAGGTTATGTGGATTGGCCATGCTAAACTACCCAATGTGTTCAGGGATGTACAGGCGAGGTGGGTTGGCATTGGGAAGTGCATTGTTACAGGGATAGGGTGGGATCCTCTATGGACAGTTGGTGTGGACTTGATGGGTTGAATGGCCTGTTTCCACACTGTAGGGACTGTATGATAGGTGTGCTTTTGTCACTTTGGTGGCAGGGATTGGAGAGTCGGGGGATTTCAAGAATGGGAAGTGCCGATGTTCAAGGAAGGGATCTGGGTTTGCTGGTTTACTAGCATCTGGAAGCTAACGTGCAAGCTGTTAGCATTTAGCTCAAGGGGATTTGAGTCCAGAAGCAAAGACATCTTTCTTTGATTTAACACACTGATGAGCCTGCATCTGGAGTAGTATGGGGAACCCTGGTCCCCTTGCCAAAGGAAGGATATATTTGCCGATGAGGGAGTACAGTGAAGGTTCACTAGACTGCTTTCTGGGCTGGTGGGATTCTTTTGTCAGGAGAGATTAAGCCATTATTCTCTGGTGTCTAGAAGAATAAGAGGCGATCTCGCAGTAAAGTTACTAACCCTTTACAGAGGTAGACAGAGTAGATGCTGAAAGGATACATCCCCCTCGCTGCAGGGTCTGGAACCGGGGACACAGTCTCAAATACAAGGCAAACCACTGGGAACAGAGATGATGAGGAACTTCACTCAGAGGTGAGTGAATGTTTGAAATTCCCTTTCCCAGAGGGCTGTAGAAGTTGTGTTTGTTCAAGACAGAGATTCATAAAGTTCCAGTTACTAATGACATTGAGGGAATGAATGGAATTGAATGGTTTGTTCTCATTTGCACTTTTGCAGTGAGTAATAAAGTAAAATGCAGCGGAGAGCTTCAACTGTCACCACAACCTGGCACCATGCTGCGCAATTTAAGACGAAAAAGAATAAAAAGATGTAGCTGAGAGACTAATTTCGCTCTACTGCCTCCACCATGAGTCCTGAGCTGGCTCACCAAAGTCGCCTGAACCTCACGGCCACCTTGCTGCTGTCTGCACCAGACCCACCAAAGTAAGAGTCACCACTGTTTAGGAGCTATCTCTTTGCCACTGGGCGCACCTCAGCGATGCCAATGCTGGGTCACACGCGCCCTGCAACCAGGAGTGCCCAACCCCGCTGCCTTGCTGATAACCAGGACTCTGGGCCTGCCACAACCATGAGCTGCCACTGCTGTATCATCAGTTACTACCAGAAATCCCTGGCTCTACTGTCGTTTTGTTCATGCTCCTGCTCTGGGCATACCACACTTCTGCTGCCACCTTGCCAATGCCAGGAGTCCCTGCTCTGGGCCTAATGCAACCTGTCTCCACTGCCAGTCCAGGCCACTGCCACTGTCCTTACTGTTGCTGCCCACGCCACCTCCAATCACTGAGAGGCAGCTGCCTTTCCGTACACAGCCCGTGCCGATGCCACAGATTTACCCGCTTCGAGCAAAAGGATTTAAACAAAATGAAAAACGGAAGAAAAAGAAAATAAAACCAGTAGAAATAAAAAGCAAAGAAAGACAGGAGCAGGTAAGCCCCAGGCTCAGAGCCAGCACGCAGGCCCTGCTACTCCACCACCATCGTCAAAAATCAAGACATATGGATGGCACAGGAATATGGCATTGGGGCAGATGAGCTGTGATCTGGAATAGTGAGTACGCTAGAGGGGCTCAATAGCCTATTCATTCTTCTATGCTCTTAAATCTGTACAGCCAGTTTAACAGAGTTTCAATCTGTTAAAGTGTCATTCCAGACCAATAAATAACATTCCAATTGCAAGGACAAACTCACCTGGTTCAAGAATGAGCCATTGCATTGCCCAGAGTTAGCTGTATTCAAGCATCTTTCTTTTGGGATTTGAGACTAGAAAACAGTGGAAATGTCTTTAAGATATTCCTCCACAACAGACAACGACCTGCTGCAGCCTCCAAATCTGAAACAGGCTATTTTTTTTAACAATTAACTATTTTTCCAGGGTGCAGATTTTTAAAATGGAAATGTCCTTCAAAACCTGCATTATCAGAGATCAAGAGATAACAAGGTGTGGAGCTGGATGAACACAGCAGGCCAAGCAGCATCATAGGAGCAGGAAAACTTGACGTTTCGGGCCTAGACCCTTCATCAGGAAAAAAAATCAGAGATCAAATTCATGACACCTTTGCCATTACAGTTACAAAATGTAGAGATACCTTCCATGTTTTTCTTTTAATAAAAGGTATATTGTGAAGACAAAGGACAGGAAAAACACACACAGGTTCTGTTATACTTCCACACAGATGAAATGCAGCTTCCAACGTAGTTCCTACCATGGTCCATAGTAAGCACAGAACAGTTACAATACAGAAGGAGATAGTTATGGATAAGGGTAAGACTGATGGTTGGGTGCAAGTACTAAACTGGGGGAAGGCTGGTTACAACAGTCTTGGGTAGGAATTATTTTGGGGGCAGCTGCTTGAGGGAAAATCCACATCTGACATGCGAGAGCCTTTTAAAGGCCAGTTGATCAGTGTTCAGGAACAGCTTGTTCCTCAGAGGATGAAAGATAAGGCTGGCAAGATTCAGGAACCCTGGTGATAAAAGATACTGAAAGTTTAGTTAAAAAGGAAAAGGAAGCATATATAAGGTTTAGGAAACTGAAATCACACAAGGCCCTTCAGAAATATAAAGGAAGTGGAAAAGAACTTAAACAAGGAATTAGGAAGGTCAGAAGGGGTCATGAAATGTCTTCGAAAAGTAGGATTAAGGAGAATCCCAAGGCATGTTATTACAAGAAAGAGGATAACTAGGGAAAGGATAGGTCCACTCAAGGACAAAGGAGCGAATGTATGTGTGGAGCAGAGGAAGTGAGCGAGGTCCTTAATGAGTACTTTGTATCAGCATTCACCAAGGAGAAAGACTTGAGTGATGGTAAGATCATAGCACATGTTGGTACCAATTTTATAGATAAAAAAGAAATGAGGTCCTGCAACTAGAAATTAGAGTGAGGCAGTAGATTATAGAGGAACACTATAAATGTTATAATCTCCAGATTTGTTCCAGTTCTGCGCACTGAGCATAGGAATAGCAAGACAGGTCAGATGAACATAAGACTAAAGGGATGGTGTAGGAGGGAAGGCTATATATTTTTGGATAATTGGGACAGTGTTTGGGGTAGGTCGGACTTGTACAAGCTGATGGGTTTTTTTAGTGGTGGAGGCAGGTACAGTTAAATGTTTAAGAGACATTTTGACAGGTACATGGTTAGGAAAGGTACAAAGACAGGGGCCAAACACAGGCAAATGAGGACAGTTCAGTTTAGGAAACCTGTTTGGCATGGATGAGTTGGACTATAGTGTTTGTTTCTGCGCTGCATGCCTCTATGACTCTATTGGAGAAAGCCATGTTTCATACTCTAGGGCATATCGATATTACGAAGGAGAAAGTGTTGGGTGTCTCGAAAAAGTTAAGGTAGATAAATCCCCGGGATCTGATATGATCTATCCAAGGATACTGAGGGAGGCAAGGGAGGATATTGCTGGTACCTTGACAGAGATCTTTGTATCCTCTTTACTTACAGGCAAGATCCCAGAAAACTGGAGAACAGCCAAGGTTGTTCCTTTGTTTAAGAAGGGCAACAGGGATAATCCAGGAAATTATAGGCCGGTGAACCTTGCATCAGTGTTAAGGAAATTACTGGAGAAGATTCTTAGAGACATGATTCACTATCATTTGGAAAAGAATGGACATTTTAGGGATAATCAGCATGGCTTTGTGCAGGGAAGCTCTTGTCTCACAAATTTGTTTGAGGTTTCTGAGAAAAAGACAAAGATGATTGATGACGGCCGGTCTGTGGATGTTGTCTACATAGCCCTTAATTAAGTATTTGACAAGGTCTGTCATGGCAGGTTGGACCAGAAGATTAAGTCACATGGGATCCATAGTAAATTGGCAAATTGGATACAAAATTGGCTTGGGTCATAGAAGGCAGAAGGTAGTTGTGAGGGGGGATTTTCTGACTCAATATCTGTGGCCAGTAGTGTTTAGTAAGAATTAATGTTGGGACTTCTATTGTTTGTAACATATATAAAATGCCATAGATGAAAAAGTAATTATCATAATTAGTAAGTCTGAAGATGATGTGAAGACTGGTGGAGATGTGAGGTAGAGGTTTGTCGAAGATACAGCAGGATGTAGATCAGTTGGAAAGTCGGGCAAAGAAGTGGCAGATGGACAAGTGTGAGGTGATGCATTTTCGGAGATCAAAAGCAAGAGGAAAGTATACGGTAAACAACAGGACCCTTCAGAGCATGGATATACAGAGGGATCCTGGGGTGCAAGTTCATAGCTCTCTGAAAGTGGCAACATGTGGATAAGGTGGTAAAGAAGGTGTATGGCGTACTTGCTTTCATCATTCAGGTCATTAAGTATGTAAGTTGGCAAGTCATGTTGCAGCTGTATAACACTTTGATGAGGCCACATTTGGATTTTTGCGTGCAGTTCTGGCCCTCACATTACAGGAAGAATGTGGAGGCTTTGGAGACGGTGCAAACAATGTTTACCAATGTTTATCAGCTTTCCTGCTCCTCTGATGCTGCTTGGCCTGCTGTGTTCATCCAGCTCTACACCTTGTTATCTCTTTTACCAGGATGTTATCTGGTTTGGAGTGTATTACCCATAAGGAGAGGTTGAATAACCTTTGATTGTTTTTGGTAGAGCGTCAGAGGCTGAGGGTGGCCTGATAGAAGTGTATAAAATTATTAGAGGCATGGATAGGCTGGATAGTCGGAGTCTTTTTCCCAGGGTAGGAGTGTCGAGTATGAGAGGAGATAGGTTTAAAGTGAGAGGGTGTATGTTTAAAGGAGACATGCGAGGCATTTTTTTTACACAGAGGGTGGCAGATGTGTGGAATATGCAGTCAGAGTAGAAGTAAAGACGATAGCAACATTTAAGAGGCATTTAGATGGATAGAGGAACAGGCAGGGAATAGAGGGAAACGGACTATCTGCAGGCAGATAGGTTTAGAATGGCATCATCGTTGGCACAGACATGGTGGGCCAAAAGGCCTGTTTTTGTGCTGTACTGTTCTATGTTCATCCAGGCCATTGTGTCAATGCCAGCTGAATTAATTAGCCATCCATTCTAATTCCACTGTCCAGCCCCTGGTCAGGAGCCTTGCAGGTTCCAACACTTTCAGGAACAGATCCAAGTCCTTCCTTAAAGGGTATACGGTTTGCACGTTAATGACCAAACCCAGCAGTGAATTTTCAAACACCTAGCACCCTCTGGGAGAAGAAGGATTTTGGATATCTTCAAAATCATTCGCCAAATCACCTGAAATAAGTTCCGCCTGGTAACTGAAAGCTCTGCCAGGGGTAACAGATTTTTCTAACAATGGATTCTAACAATTTCCCAATGACAGACATTGAATTACTTTCCATTTCCAAAAATATCCAATGACCTTTGCCTTGTCACTGAGAAAACTCTGAATCAAACTCACCACATTCTCTTGTACCACTACAAGTCAAATCTTAATTGTTATATGTTATCTGTGGAATGTCTTTCTCCTTTTCCCAGATTTTGTTGCATCTGTCCGTACCTTCTCTGGCCCTCTGAATTCCTTGGGTTTTCCATTTGCAACCTTTTCATTGTTACGTCCCACAGAACTATGTGGCTGACAAGCCGAGAGCTACGATGACTGTTCTTCAACTAGAAGCATCTTGCGTTCCTTTCTTAGATACAAACCCTTTTGGATTCTCTTTCTGAGAGAACAAGTTAGCAATGAACTTTCTCCATACTTCATTGGCCAAAGTTCCCCTTTTGTTCCTATGATGAAGATGCTTGTCTGTGTATTAGTGAGATTTGATATTCTGTCTGGTCTGCTCTCCCTATTTACTTTAAAGAATCACTCATTTTTATAATATTCATACACAGATTGATCTAATTGGATCTGAATTGAATCCCTTTCCTTGCTGTACCCACTCATGCATTATATCAACCCTTTCACTTCCCTCAGCCTGTTTGATGAGCTGAACATAGAACATAGAACATAGAACATTACAGCGCAGTACAGGCCCTTTGGCCCTCGACGTTGTGCCAACCTGTGAAACCAATCTGAAGCCCATCTAACCTACACTATTCCATGATCATCCATATGTTTATCCATTGACCATTTAAATGCCCTTAAAGTTGGCGAGTCTACTACTGCTGCAGGCAAGGCATTCCACGCCCTTACTACTCTCTGAGTAAAGAATCTACCTCTGACATCTGTCCTATATCTATCACCCCTCAATTTAAAGCTATGTCCCCTCGTGCTAGCCGTCACCATCCAAGGCAAAGGCACCATCCACCCTATCTAATCCTCTGATCATCTTGTATGTCTCTATTAAGTCATCTCTTAACTTTCTTCTAACGAAAACAGCCTCAAGTCCCTCAGCCTTTCCTCATAAGACCTTCCCTCCATACTAGGCAACATCCTGATAAATCTCCTCTGCACCCTTTCCAATGCTTCCACATCCTTCCTATAATGTGGTGACCAGAACTGTACGCAATACTCCAAGTGCTGCCGCACCAGATTTTTGTACAATGAAATGGGATGTCTCCCTCAGGCTCTGAAGGGAGACATTTTCCACTCAACTTTTTCAAAGCTGTTATTACCCAGCTCTGGAGCAGGTTGAACTTCTGGTTCAGAGGTAGGGACACTACCACTGTGCCCTAAGAGCCCCTCAGGCATGGGCTGTATAGAAGTACAACTGATAGCTTTCTTTGCCTGACAAGCCCATCAAGTCCACACCCAGATCCATCTCCCACCACCCACTCTATCCCCTTAAGCCTGCATTTCCCACGGCCAATCCACCTTAACCTGCACATCGTTGGAGTGTAGGATGAAGTTGGAGCTGCACAGACATGGGGAGAATGTGCAAACTGCGCACAGTCACCTGAGGCTGGGATTGAACCCAGGTCCCAGGCACTGTGAGGCAGCAGTGAGGTTGTTGACTTGCTCGCCGAGCTGGCTTGTTCTCGTTCACCATGGTAGGTATCTTTGTCAGTGGAGTCTCCAATGAAGCGATGTTGTTCTACTCCACTTGGAATTTATACTGTTTGGTCCGTTATGGGGAGTACTCTCATTTCTGGTTTAGATCTGTATGGGTTTGTACATGGGGTCCAATTCTATATGTTTGTTAATTGAAGTTTGGTTGGAGAACCATGCCACTAGGAAATCCCACGCGCGTCTATGTTTGGCTTGGACTACTATTGTCCCAGGCTGCAGTGCTGACCGCTGAGCCAACATGCTGCCCCTTGCTCATTACACATCTGTCTAAGCCATAGCTCCATATCTCGTGATATGTTATCCAACAAAAGAACCTGAATTTCAGTCTTGTAAATTTCTGGTGGCCTTTTGCACTAACAGCTTTTCAGCAAACGTATCCCAGGTTTTGACTGTACCTGGTGTGGTAAAGGGGCAGGAACTACACAAGAAACATTAACAGAAAGATAGCAGCTGAGTTTTCACCTCAGCATCAGATAGCAGGGTTAACTTAGTTCCCATGTCAAAGGTTTATTGGATGCCTCAAGTGCCTTAGGTTATTCAGTGCAAAGTAGATCTCAAAATCAAGGGCAAACTCACTTGAAACATGAAAATAGGACAAAGAACTGAAGATGCTGAAGATCTGAAATATAAACAGAAATTGCTGGAGAAACTCAGCAGGTCTGGCAGCAATTGTGGAGGGAGAAAGCAGAGTTAATGTTTCAAGTCCGTCGACTCTTCATCAGAACCTCATACCGGGTTCAAAAAATTAACTTGGTTTTCTCTCTCCACTACCAGACCTGCTGAGTTATTCCAGCACCAGTTGAATCACTACCCATTGAACTGATTCAAATGGATCCTCTTGTTAAAGAAGTCAGACACTGTCAGAAGGCAGGTAGATATGAAATATCATTCATTTATTGTCACATCCATGATGACACACATAATATCATAAGATCCAGGATTAATGTTACCCTAAACGCTTTGACATATTTTATTAGTTATGAGGTCAAACAGAGCATTACATCAACTCAACATCACGTGAACACAGGATTACTCTCGTTGCACCATGCCATAAATACTACATAACCGCAAATTGTTTGCGTTGAATCCCTGTAACAGGTGTAGCCAGCCACCCAGAACGTTCTTGAGAAAACATTGCATTGTTAAACTGTATGGAGCCTCGTTCTAGTACCTGAGCTGTAATCCTCCCATGTTACCTGTTTCTGCTTCCCTGTTTATCAACCTTGCATGTGGTTTGCAATATTTCAAATACATCTTGGTGTTTCTTTCTGTCCTTAAAGAGATAAAATCATGAAGCCTCTCCTGCCAGCGCTAGCTTTTTGAAAGAGCTATATGATTGTTTTGTATTTAACCTACTTTTCTAATCAACCTGTTCAGAGATGTTATTACACACATCTGGAACAGTTGGGGCTTTAACACAGGCCTCCAGGTCCAGGGGCAGGAACACTACTACTGAACTACAACAGGTCTCTACGCTATCCAATTAGTTACACACAATCTTCATTATCCTGCAAAATTGGCCTTTACCAGGCCCATGTTAAACTGCCTTGTGACAATTCCATAGAATCTGCATAGCTCCTGCTTTCTCTCCATTCCGTTCAATCCTAAGAAATAGATCTAACTCCTTCTTGAAAATATTCAATGTTTTGTGCTGCAGTTGCTTTCTGTAGCAGAGAATTCTACAGGTCCACCACTCTGAGTGAAGATATTTCTATTCAGCTCAGTCCTAAAGGGCTTATCCCATATGGGATTTTCTCACCAGATTGTACAGCAAATAGTTAGTTTGCTGGCCTATGGGGATAGTGAAGGGACTGGGACTAATTCACTCACTGAGCCAAACACCCGTCAAACCACGAGAGCCAAAAAGCCTCCCTTAATGGCCGTGTAATTCCATGATTCAATTAACTGATTCTGAGACTTCCTCCAGCTCCTCTTTCCACAGTGAGAGTGCGGTTAATTCATTTACATTGCAATCTGGATGTCTCTGTTTCAATAATACAATCTGAATGAAAAATCCACTCCGAAACAATGCCGTTTTCCCACCTCTGGAAGTTGTTGACCAGTTTGTTTTTTTTTTGACACCATTGGCCGTCCAATTAATTCTCAAAATGTGAGTGGGGTTCAAAAGGTGGAGTTAAGCATCATGCTTGGCATAGTGGCTGATCTTGACCTTGTCCTCAGCTGGACCCTTGCAGGCAATCAACAACCAGGACCCACACAGCTCCTTCACAAATTTCTTCCTTATCCTCCAGGGGCCTTGGATATTGCCACATCTCTCTGCTGGTTCCCCAGTTTCAAGCAACTATCAAGAAAGTGATCAGGGACAGACCTGGGAACTGACTAATATCTAATACATTCCATTCCTTCCTTGAAATAATTTACAAAATTTACACACATTTTGCAGCAGCCTACCCTGTCACTTGCAGAAAGAAAGAAAACATGACAATCACAGCTGATGTGAGAAGACAGGGTCACGGTTGGAGAGGTGGCTTCATCTCTGCTCCTATCGAGATGTGGTACGGTTTGTGAGTGAGTCATCAAAAGTCTTTAATGACATGCTCCTGGCTCAGACCCACATCTACTGATGTGGTACGGTTTGTGAGGGAGTCATCAAAAGTCTTTAATGACATACTCCTGGCTCGGACCCACAGCTCTTGAGCTTTCTTCCTGAACTGCTTTCCAACAAGGACATAGAGCACAGGGTTGATGCAGCTGTTGGTACAGGCCAAGAAGCTAGCAATCTGATTGCCATTACTAATCACACTTGTTAAGGAGCAGCCCTGCAGGATGTTTGTAAACTGAAAGATCCTGAGGAACCGGAACAGTTGAAAAGGCAGCCAGCAAATGACAAAGACCAAAAGGACAGCTAGGACCAAGTTGGTGGCCTTGTTTTCCTTGCATGTTTGCTTGAAGCGTTGCATTTGGTTGTTTCTCAGGACGTTTAGGATCTGAAAGGTGCAGAAACTGATGATGGCTGCAGGGATGAGGAAGCCGATGACTATCATCACAATGTCCATCTTCAGTACCCAGTAATTATTAGGGTAATCGAGTAGGCAGGCAGACATGTTCAATCCTTCCACATAGATCACTCTTCGGAATATGATGCTGGGGCTACTCATCAGCAAGCTGAACATCCAGATGATGAAGCAGTTGACCTTGGCACATGAGCGTGTCCGTATTCTGCCGTGATGTAGGACTTTCACAAGAGCGAGGTAGCGGTCGATGCTGACCATCACCAGGAAATAGATACTACTGTAAAAGTTCATGTAAATCACCGAGTTGACATAACGGCACAGGAACTCTCCAAAGGGCCATTTGTAGTGTAGGGCAATGTTAATGGCCCAGAATGGGAGGCCAGCCAAGAGGAGCAGGTCAGCCCCAGCGAGACTCCCCAGGTACAGCTCTGGCACCGTGCAACGTCCTTTCTGTAAGCACATGACGATCAGGACAAAGCTGTTGCCTGCAATGCCAGTGATACACACCACCATGATGTAAATAGGCTGAAAGGTGTACAGCCACTCCCAGAAATTGCCTTCCGGGCAAGGGAGCATGACATTGGAGCTGTCGATGGTGCTGAGATTTGGAGACACAACCAGGGACTGGTTGGGAGCTGTGTGGACACTCATTAGGGCACTTTCTGTGAGAAAAGAAACAGAGACCAGTTAGCTTTTCTGCTAAGGATGGAGAATTGTGAGAAGATCATGGAGCATTGCTACCTGGGAATACACATACATACACGGCTAATATTCCTCCATGGGAATACACATACATACATGGCTGTATTTGAAAGTTGATTCACAGGAGTATAACATAATCATTTAGAACGTATGCCAGTTCTGCAGCTTGTCTCTAAACTCGATCAGACACTTGGTCAAGTCCCATTCCAGAAACTTAAGCATAAATTCTAGACTGTCAATCTAGTGTGGTCATGAAAGAATGTCATTTTTTTTTTAATATGCATTCATTTATGGGATGTGGTCATTGCTGGTGAAGCCAATCTTTGTCCATAAAAATCGAAAGAGTTGCAGATGCTATAAATCAGGAACAAGAACAGAAGTTGATGGAAAAGTTCAGCAGGTCTGGCAGCATCTGTGAAGATGGTCCAGTAACGCTTTCATCAGAACTGATGGTCGCTCGGAAAAGGTTTTGTTTTATGCAGAAGATAGGCTTATTGTTCATCCTTGATTATTCTCCAGAAAGTTGGCGGAGATCACCTTCCTGAACTCTGGTGGTGTGCTGTTGGTACATCTATCATGCTGTAAGGAGAAGGTTCCAGGATTTTGACCAACAGTGAAGGAATGGTGATATTTTTCCAAATCAGGTTTGTTCTTAATATAGAAGTAGGGAACATGCTATTTTCTGTGCACTGAATTCCCTTGAGTTTTGAAGCCATGGAACTGACGGATTTGGAAACTGTCGTTGAAATAAACCTTGGCAAGTTTCTGCTGTGTAGTGGGTCTATGGTTTGTACCTACAGCTACCTTGCCTCAGCGGTGGAGGGAATAGATGGTCTCTACTGCTTGTACTGACAATGGTTATGGTGGAGGAAGAACATGGTTGTGGATGTGGTGCCGATCAAGCTGGGGTTGCTTTGTCCTAGATGGTATCAAGCTTCTTGAGTGTTGTTGGAGCTGCATCCATGCAGGCAAGTGAGGAGTATTCCATCACACATGTGGATGGGAAGGCATTAAAATGAGTGCAAATTCCAAGGATGAGGGATTTCAGTTACTGACTGGGGAAGTTTGTGCTGTCCACTTTGGAGAAAGTTGGGAGGGGGTTTGATGGACATGCTCAGAATCATTAGGGAGCTTGGACATAGTAGTTAGGAGCAATGCCTCTAGTTACTAAGTGGAGGATGGCTGTCACAGTTCCAGCAATTTAACAACAACATAGAACCATAGAATATAGGAGCAGCAATAGGCCATTTGGCCCATCGAGTCTGTTCTGCCATTCAATACGATCATGGCTGATTGTCCAACTCAGTCCCCATTCCTGCTTTCTCCTCATTCCCTTTGATCCCTTTAACCCTAAGAACAATATCTAGCTCCTTCCTGAAAAGCACTTTACATGTCTCAAAGAACTTTGCAGCCAATTAAGAACCCTTTAAAGTGCTATATAAATGCAAGCCTTATTTTGTTGAAATGGCCAATTTCACTGATACAGGCAATTGGCAAAAGCAGCAGCGCCAATATGAGAAAAGACTCAGTTCACACACTGAATGGTTTAGAAATGGAAGGTGCTGCCTTGGAATTCTGCCCCCGCCCCTCCTTTGTTCATTAAACAGGGTGAGGGCATCGCTGGGTAGGGTAGCATTTATTGCCCATCCCTAATTGCTCAGAGGGCAGTTCAGAGTCAACCATATTGCTGTGGGTCTGGAGTCTCATGTAGGCCAGACCAGGCAAGGATGGCAGTTTCCTTCCTTAAAGGGCATTAGCGAACCAGATGGTTTTTTTTCCAACAATGGATTCATGGTCATCATTAGATTCTTAATTCCAGGCATTGTATTGAATTCAAATTCCACCATTTACCATGGCAGGATTCAAACACGGGTCCCCAGAACATTATCTGAATCTCTGGATTAACATTCCAGTGATAATACCACTCGGCCATTGCCTCCCCCTCATGTGTGAAAGGTAGGTTCAGAGGGGAATTGGAAACAAAATGCAGATAGCCATGGGGAAAATATGGGAGATGGGGGCACTTGGAGAGAATGCAGCTACACTGCTCTTGCTTAGAACAGCCATGAACCCAAAGGACCAAATACCTTCTGTATTGTAACTATCCGGCAAGGCTAACAGCAGGGTTCTTCTGCACAGTGTCTTAGCCTGCATTCTCCCCTCAAAAACCAAAAAACAGTTACAGACAGGCTGATCGTTATCACAATGCTGTTTGTGGAGTTTTACATCACTAATTGCTTGTTGCATTTCCACCATTACAGAAGTATTTATTTCACAGAAAAGGATTCTGACACCCTGAGGCTATGACATGCTAGGGCAATGCAAATCTTTTTGCTCCTGATTCATTTCTGCAGTTAAGTTCATAAGAAATAGGAACAGATGAAGGGTTTAGGCCCGAAACGTCAAGTTTTCCTGCTCCTATGATGCTGCTTGACCTGCTGTGTTCATCCAGCCCCATGCTTGTTATCACAGGAGCTGGAAGCCAGTTTAATGGACACTTTGTCAAACATTGAATGTCAGTAAAGTCAAAATAAACAAAAAAAATTAAATTTCGAGCACAGTAAGATTTTGAAACAAAAGCATAAGTTCCGACAGGAAGATCTAAAATAAAATTAAATTGTCTCGATCTCATGATTCATACAGTTAGACAGGGATTCACAGATTCATACAGCCCAGAAGTGGCCCTTCAGTCCATCAAGTCTGCACTAAAATAACAGCCACTGAGAGTGCACTAATCCCAACTTCCTGCACTCGTCGCATAGCCTTAAATGTTATAATATTTGAAGTACTCATCCAAATATTTTTTAAATATTGTAAGGTTTCCAGCCTCCACTACCCTTTCAGGCAGTACACTCCAGATTCCCACCACCCACTGAGTGATAGAGTTCATTCTCCCAAAACCCCTTCTGAATCTCCTGCCCCTTACCCTAAAACTATACCCTTTCGTGATTGACCCCTCAACCAAGGGAACAGCTGCTCTCTATTCACCCTGTCCATATCTTCATGATCTTACACACCTCAATTGTGTTCCCCCTCGGTCTTCTCTGCTCTAAAGAAAACAATCCAAGCCTGTCTAGTCTCTCCTTACGGCTCAATTTGTCCATTCCAGGCAACATCCTGGTGAACTTCCTCAATCCCCTCTAATGCTAATACATTCTTCCTGTAGTGAGGTGGCCACAACTGCACACAGCACTCCAGCTGTGACTGACAAATGCTCTGTACAATTCCAACATTACCTCCTTGCTCATACACTCTAAGCCACGGCTGATGAAAGCAAGTGTCCTATGTGCGTTCATAATTATCCTATTTATGCACTGTACCAAACTTCAGGGATGTGTGAATAATTACCCCAAGATCCCTCTGTTCCTAAATAAAAACCAAAAGAACTGTGATGCTGTAAATCAGGAAGAAAAACAAAGTTGCTGGAAAAGCTCAGCAGGTCTGGGAACATCAGGGAAGGTAAAAACAGAGTTAACATTTCGGGTCCGATGGCTCTTCCCCTGTTCTGAGAAGGAGAACATTGCAAAAGTATTTCACTGGATAGAAAAGGCTTCTGACATCTTGAGGCTATGACATGCTAGGACATGCTCCTGATTATTTCTTCAGTTAAGACCATAGAAAAATAGGGACAGGAGTGGGAAGCCAGAACAGGGGAAGGGTCACCGGACCCGAAACATTAACTCTGTTTTTTCCTTCACAGATGCTGCCAGACCTGCTGAGCATTTCCAGCAACTTTGTCTTTTAATCCCTCTGTTCCTCTAAGCTACCCAGTGCCCTGCCATTCATTAAATACTCACTCGTTTTGTTTCTTCTTCTAAAGTGTATCACCTCGGCATTATCAGAGTTAAATATTGTCTGCCATTAGTCTGCCCATCTGACCAACCCATCTACAGCTTCCTGTAACCTACAGCCATCTCTTTCACTATTAACCACACTACAATCGTGGTGTCATCTGCAAATTTGCTTAACATTCCCACTACATTTCCATCTATATCATCTATGTATATAACAGTAAGGGTCCCAATACTGATCCTTGTGATACACTGCTGGATACCAGCCTCCAGTCACTCAACCAGCCTTCTACTACTATCCTTTGAGTCCTGTTACTAAGCCAATTTCTGATCCATCTTGACAAGTTTCCCACAATTCCATGTTCTTTAACCTTCTCAATCAGTCTCCCGTGTGGGACCTTGTCAAAAACTTTGCGAAAATCCGTATAAACTACACCATCTGAACTTCCCTCATCCACGCACTTGATCACATTTTCAAATTTCTTAGGCATGGTGTTTCTCTGATAAAGCCATGCTGATGATCCCTAATTAACGCATGCCTTTCCACGTGGGTATTAAATTCTTCAGAATATTCCTTCAGAATTTTCTCCAATAGTTTCCCTATCATTGACTTGAGACTCACCAGTCTGTAATTTCCTGGATCATTTTTACTGCCCCCCTTAGAAAGTGGAACCACTTCAGCTGTCATCCAGTCCTCTGGCACCTTGCTTGTGGCCAGGAGGAATTAAAATAGGTAGTGTCAGAACCCCTGCAATTTCCTGTCTCGCGTCTCACAGCAGCCTGGGATGCAATTCATCCAGACCAGGGGATTTGTCTGTTTTTTAAGCCCGACAGTGCCTCCAATAGCTCCCTTTTTCCTATATCAAACTGTGTAAGTTTCTCACAGTCCCTTTTTTAAGTGTTACATACACAAAGGTATACAAAGTGTCAGGTGATGCATGGGGGTGAGGGTGGGGGAGGACACAATAAAGGGTAGGACCCCAGGAATTAGAGAGGGTCAGAGGAACCTTGATATTAATATACATAAATCCTTGAAGGGAGGAAGGCAGGTAGATGAGGCAGCTAAGGCAGCATATAGGATAATTGCCTTCATTAGTGAAGGCATTGACTACAATGGGGAGGTGATGGCCTACAACTAACACCTAGTGGTAATACCGCTGGGCTGTTAATCCAGAG
Source organism: Ginglymostoma cirratum (assembly GCA_024137785.1). NCBI lineage: Eukaryota > Metazoa > Chordata > Chondrichthyes > Orectolobiformes > Ginglymostomatidae > Ginglymostoma > Ginglymostoma cirratum. Next base: position 79,209,395 of record JAHRHZ010000283.1, read on the forward strand.
ACCAGATACTGTTTTGAGGGACCCAGGTTTGAATCCCACCACAGCAGATGGTGGAATTTGAATTCAATAAATATCTGGAATTAAGAATCTAATGATGACTGTGAATCCACTGTCGATGGTCAGAAAAACCCATCTGGTTCACTAATGCCCTTTAGGGAAGGGAATCTGCCTGGTCTGTCCTACATGTAACTCCAGATCCACAGCAATGTGGTTGACCCTTAACTGCCCCCTGGGTGATTAGGGATGGGCAATAAATGCTGCCTAGCCAGCGATGCCCTCATCCCGTGAATGAAAAAGAAAGCAAGAGAAGGGAAGTTATGATGGAACTGGATATAATGTGAACTAGATTACAGCTGTGTACAGTTCTGGTCATCACACCATAGGAAGGATGTGGCTGCGCTAGAGAGAGTACAGTAGGAGATTCACCCGGACGTTGGCTGGGCTGGAGTGATTCAGCTGTAAAGAGAGACTGGATAAACAGGGGTAATTTTCCTTAGAGCAAAGAAGGGGTATCTGATTGAGTTATACAAAATTCTGAGGGGTATAGGTAGGGAGAAACCTTGCCCCTCAGTAGCCCGGTTAATAACCAGTGGGCACAGTTCCACAGTGGAGGGCAGGAGGTTCAGAGGGTATTTGAGATTTTTTTCATCATCTAGAGCGGTGGGAATCTGGAACTCAGAATGGGAGTAGGAAATCCTCAAGACATCGAGAAAGTATTCAGGTGAACATTATGAGACACCAGGAGGCCAACAGCCAAGTGCTGGGAAATGGGATTCCCATGGGATGGCTGCCTGGGTGGGGGGTCACAAAAGGGCCTCTTTCTGTTCTATAAAAATCCTGACCACTGTAAGTTTGTCGCGATATAGATTTGAAATCTACAAGAATGTAAATTGGGCACAATATAAGTCAGGGAGATGTCCCTGACACACAGAGTCCAGATGATCCACACACACACACACACACACACATACACACACACACACACGGGTCTAATAGATCATCAGGAGAGGCAGGGGCATTAATTCATCCCCCAGGGTCTGTCCCCACCTTGTACATCTGCCCTGACTGATCATTTCACAAACTGCTATTCCCAACACTTCCCTCTCTCTCCCCCTCCTGTATCCCTGGGATTACAATCTGACCAGGAATCCCTCACCAACCCCCACCCCCTGCTTCTCACCTCCAGGGGGTCCAACTGCTCTCCACCTGGGAGGAGGGGGGGGCGCAAATGTTCCCCGAATTTGGAACAGACAGGACCCTCCGCTGTACATTGCAACAGTAGATCAGCTGTTGGGAACCTGGCTCAGGGATCCCCATGGAATTGGAAGGCAGGGCCATGGGCAGAAATCGGGGAGAGATAAGCGGACACTTACCGAGTGGAGACTCCAGCGTCTGTGAAAGAGCTGATACCCCAGAAAAGGGCAAAGAGGCTGAGAGGGGAGTGCAGCGTCTCCCTCGTGAGTGACAGGCTGCTGATCAGGACCCTCTCCTGTAGCTCCGCTCACTCTCACTGCTGGCTTTCAGACTGAAACAATGCAAACTCTTGCTTCACAGCTTAAAAAATAACAGAGGAAGTAGCTCACTCACTGTGTAACTACGCGAAGTGGAAACATCCCGGGTGTGTTTGAGCTCACCACTGAGATTGGAGGCAGCCAATAACTTGGATTTGCTCTGCTTGACATCATCCATTCAGCCTTTCTGATAAACAGCAATTAGATTATTTGTAAAGTAAATTGGCAAGTGGACATAGAGGTTATGACAGACAAGTGCACTCAGACTGAAAACCGAGCTATTTCACTGTAATGGGGGAGGCTGTTCATTCTTTCCTTGCTGAAGTTATCAGGTAAACAGCACTCCCCAAACAGCTGGGTGAAGTTCGTAGAATCTCAAACAAATGTCTGGATGCCAATAGCAACACCATTTTTCCATATTTACCTGCTGGAAACTGCCCTAATCTGTAGTTTTGTGGAGAGTTGGCATGGGAGAGTTGGTAAATTAGATACATAACTGGCTTGGTCATAGAAGACAGAGGGTAGTTGTGGAGGGGTATTTTTCTGACTGGAGGTCTGTGGCCAGTGGCTTTCAGCATGGATCAGTGGTGGGGCCTCTGTTGTTTGTGATATGCAGCAATGATTTGAATGAAAATGTCGGTGGCCTGATTACTAAGGGCTGATGAAGGGTGTAAATGTGAAACATCAGCTTTCCTGCTCCTCTGATGCTGCCTGACCTGCTGTGTTCCTCCAGCTCCACACTGTATTGACTTTACCAGGATGCTGTTTGGATTGGAATGTGCTAACTATGAGGAGAGAGTGGACAAACTTGCATTGTTTTCGCTTGAGCGTTGGAGACTGAGGGGCAACCTGATAAAAGCATATCAAATTATGAAAGGGGTGGATAGGTTGGATAGTCAGAGGCCTTTTCCCAAAGTGGAAATGTCAAATACCAGGGGACACAGGCTTAAATGTGAGTTGGAATGTTTAAAACCGATGAGCAGCTAAGTATTTTACACAGAGGGAGATAGGTACCTGGAATCAGCTGCCAGGGGAGGTGGCAGGAGCAGATTTGACAGCAACATTTAAGAGGTTTTTAGACAGACACATGAACAGGCAGGGAACTTTATAAACTTCTGTAAAGTAGCCTGTCAACCTCTAGTACTCCAGTGAAAGAAGTCCCAGTCTATCCAGCCTTTCTTTCTAACTCAAACCTTCCATATCTGGCAACATCCTCGTTAATCTCTTCTGAATTCTCTCCAGTTTAATAATACCCTTCAGATAACTGGACGACCCAGAACTGGACATGTTATTCCAGAAGACACCTCAACAATGTCCTTTACAATGTCAACATAACGTCCCTCATCTTGCCTATGAGACCTGCCTCTTACTCGCTCTACCTGATTCCCACCTGTCTTCTCTTCCTGCTGTAATGTTAGTCCATGCTGCTTATGGTTCTCTCCACTAAGTTACACACCCTCTGTCCCTATGAGCATGCCTTGATCTCTCACCTTGTAATTAGACCATCAGAAATAGAAATAAGAGTAAGCTGTTTCAATTTTAGGTTTAGATTTTGAGCCTGCTCCACCATTCAATAGGATCACAGCTGATGTGACATTCCTCACATCCACTTTCTTGCCTTTTCTCTGTAACCCTTGATTCCCCAAATGATCAAGAATCTATCTATCTCAGCCTTAAATATCCACAAGGACTCTGCCCCCACAGCTTTCTGTGACATGAAGTTCCAAAGACTCTCTGCCTTCTGAGGGAAGAAACTCCTCCTCATCTCAGTCTTAAATTTGTGCCCCTTTATTCTGAGACTATGCCCTATGGTCCTAGACTCTCCCATGAGGGGAAACATCCTCTCAGCATTTATTGTGTCAAGCCCTTTAAGAATCCTGTATCTTTCAACGAGATTGCCTCTCATCTTTCTCAACTCCAGTGAGTAGAGTTCCAACCTGTTTAGCCTTACATCATAAGACAGTCTCTCCTGACCAGGGATCATCCACGTGAACCTTCCCTGAACTGCCTCCAATTAAATGATATCTTTCCTTAAATAAGGGATCAAAACTGCTCACAGTACTCCAGATGTGGTCTTACCAGCACCTTGTACAGTTCTAGAAACAGTTCCCTACATTTATACTCCAATCCCCTTGAAGTAAGGGCCGACATTCCATTAGCCTTCCTGCTGCACCTGTGTGCCAGCTTTTTGTTTCAGAGATAGTAGGAACTGCAGATGCTGGAGAACCTGAGATAACAAGGTGTAGAGCTAGATGAACACAGTAGGCCAAGCAGCATTAGAGGAGCAGGAAAGCTTACATTTCGGGCCTACACCCTTCTTCAGAAATGGGGGAGGGGAAGAGGGTTCTGAAATAAATAGGGAGAGAGGGGGAGGCGGATAGAAGATGGATGGAGGGGAAGATAGGTGGAGATGAGACAGACAGGTCAAAGAGGCGGGGATGGAGCCAGTAAAGGTGTGTGTAGGTGGGGAGTTAGGGAGGGGATAGATCAGTCCAGGGAGGATGGACAGGTCAAGGGGGCAGGATGAGGCTAGTAGGTAGGAGATGGGAGTGGGGCTTGAGGTGGGAGGAGGGGATAGGTGGGAGGAAGGACAGGTTAGGGAGGCAGGGACAAGCTGGGCTGGGTTTGGAATGCGGTAGGGGGAGGGGAGATTTTGAAGCTTGTGAAGTCCACATTGATACCATTGGGCTGCAGGGTTCCCAAGCAGAATAAGAGGTGCTGTTCCTGCAACCTTCGGGTGGCATCATTGCGGCACTGCAGGAGGCCCAGGATGGACATGTCATCTGAGGAACTGGAGGGGGAGTTGAAATGGTGCGAACCTATTGGGGGTCCTCATCCTTATATTATGAAAAGCTAACATCCAAACAACAGATAAGATCAAAGGCTAGTGGAATGTTGGTCTTTATTTTGAAGGGAATTGAGTGTAAAAATCAGGAGGTTTTACTAAAGCTATACAAGACATTAGTCAGACCACAGCTGCAATACTGTGAACAATTTTGGTCCCTTTTTGAAGGAAAGGTAGACTGGCATTGGAGGCAGTCCCAAGAGGGGTCACTCAGCTAATCCCAGGTAGGGAAGGACTGTTTTATGAGGACAGGTTGAGTAGGTTGGGACTGTACTCATTGGAGTTTACAAGGAATGGACGCCACCTTATTGAAACATACAAGATTCTTAGGGGGCTTGATAGGGGCAATGTGTTGTGGTTATTTCCCCTTGTGGGAGAGTCTAAGGCCAGAGGCTTTAATCTCAGAATAAGGTGTCGTATATTTTAAATTGAGATAAGGAATTTTTTTTATATTAAATGATATTGAATCCGTGGAATTTCTTAAAAGAGAGGGTTGTCAAGGCTGGGTCGTTAAGTACATTCAAGACTGAGAGAGACAGATTTTTAATCAGGGAGGGAATGGAGGCATTGGTGAATCTTTCAGGAATTACTGGAGTCAGAAAGGGTGCCAGAGGGCTGGACAATTGCTAATGTAACACTGTTTAAGAAGGGAAGGAGGCAGAAGACAAGAGACTAAAGGCCAGTTAACTGACCTTGGCCTTTGGTGAGAACCGACCTTGAGAGCCGGCAAAGAAGTGACAGATGGAATTTAATGCAGGAAAGTGTGAGGATATGCACTTTGGTAGGAAGAATAGAGGCATAGACTGTTTTCGAAACAGGGAAAGGCTTTGAAAATCTGAAGCACAAAGGGAATTGGGAGTCCTAGTTCAGGATTGTCTTAAGGTTAACATGCAGGTTCAGTTGTCAGTTAGGGAAGCAAATGCAATGTGAGCATTTATTTTGAGAGAGCTAGAATACAAGAGCAGGGATGTACTGCTGAGGCTGTATAAGGCTCTGGTCAGATCACATTTGGAATATTGTGAGCAGTTTTGGGCCCTGTATCTAAGGAAGGATGTGCTGGCATTGGAGGGGGTCCAGAGGAGATTTACAAGAATAATCCTGGGAATATTGGGCTTGTCATATGAGGAGTGGTTGAGAACTCTGGTTATTTACTCAGTGGAGTTTAAAAGGATGAGGGAGGGGGATTTTGTTGAAGCTTCTAGAATACTGAGAGGCCTGGATAGAGTGGACGTGGAGAAGATGTTCCCTATAGTAGGAGAGACTAGGACCTGAGGACACAGCCTCAGGATGATGGGACCACCTTGCAAAATGGAAGTGAGGGGGAATTTCTTCAGCCGGAGGGTGGTGAATCTGGGGAACTCATTGTCACAGAGGGCTGTGGAGGTCAAGTCATTGAATGCATTTACGACAGAGATGGATAGGTCCTTGATTAGTAAACGGAAAAAGGGTTGTGGAGAGAAGGCAGGAGAATGAGGTCGTGAAACATATCAGCCGTGATAAAATGGCAGAGAAGATCTGATGGGCCTAATTCTGCTCATATATCTTATGGTCTTCTGGTATATCTTCGTCGACTGAATTATGACCTGAATGCAGGAAACTTGTGAGAGCGGGTCTTTGATGTGAAGCTGGAGTAATACAAACCTTTGGAACTGGTTTTAGGGGAAATTCCAGAAGCAAACAGAAGCAGACCACATTTGTATCTCACGCCATGAATTCCAGGAGATTTGACAGCTACACTTTCTCTGAACTGTAAGTCAGTACACGTGAAGAGATTGGAGGCTTTCAAATTTTGGATTTTTGGAATACAGACAGCTTGTTTCCAATTGAACACAGCATTTTCAGCTGATAGCAAAACATTCTCCAGTTCAGTCACATCTCGGTGCATCTGAAATATAAAGCTTGAAATTAAACAGGCTGAACAGCAAACACTTAAAACTATGCTTAATTTGAATTGCTCAAACTATTGCCCATCCCTAGTTGCCCTTGAGAAGGTAAACTACCTTCTGATCGATTTATTGTCACGTGTACTGAAATACAGCGAAAAACTTTGTTTACGAGCGGTACGGGCAGATCGTAGCAAGCAAAAGATGTACAGAACAAAAAGACTTAGACAGAGGTATACAGGTTACGTTGCAACAGGGTGTGTGCTAGGCAAGATCAACATTAACAAGATCATCTTGAACTGCTGAAGTCCATTTAGTAAATTAGCGCAAGTACTCCATGCTTTCTGAAGAGTCTCCCCCATCTTCTACCTCACTGAGAGGACTTTAAGATCATTCCTTAATACTGAATCCCCTCACTTCTCAGTTGTGGCTAATTGCGTGGATCCCTAACCCTATCGCAAGTCTTATTCCAAAGCCTAGAGTGGCTAATGCCACCAGGTTAGCCCATCATTGCTGGGGACGTTAAGCCAAACCCCTACGTACAACCAAGAGAAATACTCTGGTCTGTCTTGAGGCCAGCCCAATTACAGATTTCTCATAGAGATCACTGCAGTGCAGATAGAGGCTATTCAGCCCATCAGATCTGCACCAATTTTCCAAAAATCCCACTTCTCCACCCTATCCCTTTAAGCCCACATTTCCCATGGCTAATCCATCTGGAATGCACACTATAGGGCAATTTAACATGGTCAACCCACCTAACCTACACATCTTTGGACATTTGTGGGAGGAAACCAGAGCACCTGGAGGAAACGCATTCAGACACAGGGAGAATGTGCAAATGCAGGCTGTCCCCTGAGGCTGGAATCAAACCAAGATCCCTGGCACTGTGAGGCAGGAGCTTGAACCACTGATTCACCTCTTAGGTTCCCAACTCCAGGTCCCCAGGTGAGATCTTCCTGCTGACCTCAGCACGTGCAGAAATTGAGCCCACACTGCTGGTGCCACCATGCATCACAAACCAGCCATCCAGCCAACTGAGCTAACTAGCACGTGAGATATCAACAGGCGCTTGTGGAGAAGGCGCATGAGTTACGGTCTCTTGGGCTCTGGGTGAGCTGTACAGGCCTATGTCCCACAACCTTAAGACACCCCTCTCCCCACTCTCACTGTCCTGAGTTCAAATGCAGCTTGAAACTCTTTACCTCTGAACCTCAGTCCTCTCCCATTCTCTTCCACGGAGTCTTCAGACAATCTTAATATCCAATTATTTGACTTCTTTCTTTTCTGGCTTCACCCCAGTTGTTAATCAGAAGTGTCAAATATCCTGGGAAACCTAAGCCTCCCAAATATGGGGGAAAGAAGTCTCAAAGCCGGAGCGTGCTTTTAGCAGAGAAACAAGGCAATGGGCCAAATGACTGATGGAAAGCATAATGTCAGCAATTGGAAGTCACTCATAGAATCAAAAACCATGCAGCACTGAAGGAATCCATTCAGTCTACTGTACCCATGCCAGCCTTTCAAAGAATTGTCCAAATAATCTAACTCACTTGATCCTTCCTCATAGCCTTTTGAATTTTTTTCCTATTTAAAACGTTTGTTTTTCTCATTTCGCTCAAAGTTCTGAGAGATTATTAGGTCAATCATTGAGCTGGTTCTATGAATAGAGGGATTTTGTTGTGAGGGAAAGTTGAATAGATTAGATGGTCATGGAAAAGGATGTCTCCTCTATTGCGTGAGTCAAAAACTCAGGGTCACTCATGCAGTCATACAGCATAGCAACAGGCCCTTCGGCCCACCATCCCTATGCTGACCAATAAACACCAAACTACACCAATTCCATTTACCTGCAAAAAACCGAACGAACTGTGGATGCTGTAAATCAGGAACAAAGACTAAGTTGCTGGAAAAGCCCAGCAGGTCTGGCAGTATCTGGGAAGGAAAATACAGAGTTAATGTTTTGGGTCTGGAGACCCTTCCTCAGAACTCAGTTCTGAATTCTGAGTTCAGTTCTGAGGAAGGGTCACTGGACCCGAAATGTTAACTCTGTTTTTACCTTCACAGATGCTGCCAGACCTACTGGGCTTTTCCAGCAACTTAGACTTTGTTCCTTTTACCTGCACTTCGTCCATAGCCTACAATGCCCTGGCGTTTTAAGTGTTCATCCAAATGCTTCTTAAGTGTATCGGCCTCCACCACCCTCTCAGGCAGCACATTCCATATTTCTACCAACAACCGTGTGAAAGAAAGTCTTCCTCAGAACCCTCTCAATCACTTACTCCTCACCTTGAACTTATCATTTCTGGTCTTAGTTACTTCTAACATGGGGAAAAGATTCTTGTAGTCCACCCCTTCTATGTCTGTCATAGTTTTGCATACCTCTAATCTTACTGTTGCAATTTTTTTCAGGGAGTTAGATATAACTCTTGGGGCTAAAGGGTTCAAAGCGTATGGGAAGAAGCAGGAACAGGGCACTAAGTTGGATGATCAGCCATGATAAGTTAAATGGCGGAACAGGCTTGAAGGGATGAATGGCCTGCTCCTGGCCCTATTTTTCTACGTTCAATATTTCTATGAAAGAATATTCTTTATGTGAGCTTCCATCTATCAATCTGTCATACACACCTCTCATTAACACTGCCCTTGCGGTGCTATTTAAGCCCAGCAGAAGCATCCCTGTGACATCATTACAATGCTGCTCCAGGGTCCTTAAAAAGCCATACACAATGCTACGATTCCCTTTGTCTTTTTCCTGAGGGATGTATTGCTTCTGTTGCTCTGATGAGTGCAGGACAGAAAGCTCCAACGAGACTGAACTTCGGACACGGATCACTGAATGATTCCTGGAGATGAAGAGGTTGCCTTATGTGGAAAGGATGAACAGTTACTCTGATAATTATTGGAGTTTAACAGGATTAGAGGTGATCTTGTTAAACGTGTAAGGTCCCAAAGAGGAGCAAAAAGGTAGATGCTGAGAGGAAGGTTTTCTTCGAAGGGGAGTGAAAACCTAGGGACAAAGCTTAAAAACTAAGTGGCTTCGATTTAAAGGAAAATTCTTTCTTTCATTGGGTTGATAGTGTTTGGAATTAGATACACAGACTCATACAGCATGGAAACAGACCCTTCAGCCCAACTCATTCATGCTACCAGGTTTCATAAAATGAACGGATCCCACTTGCCTGGGTTTGGACCATATCCCCTCTAAACTTTTCCTTCTACGTACCTATCCAAACGTGTTTTAACTGTTGTCACTGTACCTACTTCAATTCCCTTCTTTGAAAGGTTATGGGGGACAGAGACAAGGTCACTGTCAGCCATGACCTTACTGAATGGCCTTCCCCTGATCCTGTTATGATCTAATTTATTAGAGTCTTTCAAAGAAGTCTCAACCAGCATGGATAGGAAGGAATCAGTTGACGTCATAGAATCTCTACAGTGTTGGCCCTTCGGCCCAACAAGTCCACACCGACCCTCAGACATCCCACCCACACCCATCTCCCTAAAATCCACCTAATCTACACATCCCTGAACACTATTAGCATGGCCAACCCACCTAACCTGCACATCTTTGGACTGTGGGAGGAAACCGGAGCACCCAGAGGAAACCCACGCAGACACGGGGAGAACGTGCAAACTCCACACAGACACGTCGCCTGAGGGTGGAATCAAACCCTGGTCCCTGGTGCTTTGAGACAGCAGTGCTAACTACTGAGCCACCGTGCCACCCCGAGTTGTATTTGTCCTTCCAGACGGTGTTCAACAAGGTACCTCACAAAAGGTTTCATCAGAAGATAAGAGCCCATTGCTGTTGGTAAAAGTTCCTGGTGTAAAATTTGTCTCACATTTTAGAGTTTACAACAAAAAATGTCATTGCTTGCTAAACATTTTAAGATGTCATGAAAGAGTCCGATGGAAATTCAAGTTTTCTCATTAAAACCATAAGATGTAGGATCAGGAGTAGGCCATTCGGCCCCTCAAGCCTTCTGTGCCATTCAACAGGATCCTGGCTGATCTGACATTCCTCACGTCCACTTTCCTGTCCTTTCCTCATTACCCTTGACTGTAAGAACTGATCAAATAGTGTAGAATAATTAAAGGGGTGCAGGAGCAGGGTGACCTAGGTCTCTATGTGTACAGATCCTTAAGGAGATATGACAGGTAGAAACAGCAGTTGAGAAGCATACAGTTATTAAGAACAGAGAGATGATGTTTGTATGACACACTTTTTAGATAGGAGTATTATGCACGGTTCTGGGTCCCTCACTGTAGGAAACATGTATATGCGGTAGAGAGAGGGCAGAAGCAATTTTCAAAATGGTTTCAGAAATGAGAAACTTCAGTTTTGAGAATAGATAGAGGAGATACACCCTGTAGAGGGAAAAAGGCTGAGAGGAAATCTCTCCAGACAATGTCAAAATCCTGAGCAGGCTAGATAGCCAAAACTGGAAGAAATTGCTCCAGCTTTTAAAAGGATTGAGAATGAAAGGACGCAGATTTAAAGTGATTTGCAAAATAAGTTAATGTGATGTGAGGAAAAACAGCTTTTCACACGAGTGTTTCACGTCAGGAATGCAGTACCTGGAAGAATGGCAGAGGCATGGTTAGCTGAAGCAATCAAGAGGAGATTGGGTGATTATTTAAATAGAAACAAGGGTGTGAGGGAGAAATGGCAGGAAAATGGCACTGAATCATAATCCTCATTGGACAGCTGCTCCACACATGACGGGCTGAGTGGTCTCCTTTTGTATCCTCACGGTTCTGTGAAAACCAACAACCGGGATCTTCATGAAACAAACAGAGCAATGCTCAAACTGTCTGAGACAAGTCGGACTGAGCAAGCCGACAGAAGATTCCCGTCACTTGCCAACTGCAAAACATCTCAGCAAAACACAGATTTACAGAGCGTTTAATGAGGGTCATGCAAAGAAATGTGTACATGGCTTCGGATTGATGTCGTAATGCTCTGCAGCCTTCACACTTCATGTAAATCCAACTCATTAATCCTCAACCAAAACTAATCCTGTTGATTTATTATCGTTTGACATCTGACTTTTTTTTGTTGCTGATTTTGTCTACTCCTGATGAAGCTGGCGAAGTTCTTGAAGGATTTTTGAGCAGGGCCGCACTTGGTTTTCTATCCTGTTCGTTAGTGTTTCAGGGGACGTGGCCATCACTGGCAACGTCAGCATTTGTAGCCCATTCCTAATTGCGCTCGAACTGGCTGCTCTGCCCATCGCAGAGGGTAGTTGAGATTGGCACTCCGAGACATTTTGGAGGGCAGTTGAGAGTCAGCCATATTGCTTTGGGAATTGAGTCACAAGTAGGCCTGACAGGGTAAGGGCAGCAGATGTCCTTCCCTGGAGGATGTCAGTGAACAAGATGGGGCTTTAAGCCACATTGCCTGTAATTTTAGTTGCCACTGCATGGATTTCCAACATCCATAAGATGCAGCGGTCTTTGCAGCCGCAACTCAATGTGTTTGCAATGCGATCAGCAGGCACAGGACCTCCGAGTAGGTGGGCAGCCTAGTGGGAACATTGGTTTCAATCACAATTTATAATTGCTTCATGGTCAACATCACTGATGCTAGCATTCAATTCAGAGTTAGAATCCTTACATTGTAGGAAGAAGCCATTCGGCCCATTGAGCCTGCGCCAGCCCTCCAAAGACCATCCCACCCAGACCCAGTCTCCCTACCTTATCTCTGTAACCGCCACTTTGCCATGGCTAATGCCTTGCCCACATTTCCCTGGAAGCTATGGGCAATTCAGCATGGCCAATCCATCTAACCTGCACATCTTTGGACTGATGGGGTGAACCTGGAGCACCCGGAGGAAACCCACGCAGACACGGAGAGAATGAGCAAACTCCACACAGACAGTCACCCAAGGCTGGAATCGAACCCAGGTCCCTGGTGCTGTGAGGCAACAGTGTTAACTACTGAGCCACCAATTATTTACTGGATTCAAATTCCGTCACCTATCGTGGGAATCAGCCTGGGCTTCAGGAGTACAAAGGCAGGGATACTTGCATTTGTTATAATAAAAACCGAAAGAACAGCTGTAAATCAGGAACAAAAACAAAGTTGCTGGAAAAGCTCAGCAGGCCTGTTTTTTCCCTTCACGGATGCTGCCAGACCTGCTGAGCTTTTCCAGCAACTTCGTTTTTGTTTGTGTTTTACATTTGTCGCGCTGGGTGCAGTCAGGTTTTCTGCTGGTTTAAGGTTTCATGATTTTACGATTTCTGAATACATCAGATGATATTCCCCTTCCGCCATCTCACCCCATTGGTCACAAGACACAAGCAGTTTCATAAGTTTCAATCACAATTTATGATCACAAGGTGGAGTAGCAGATAGTGAAGGGGACTGTTGGAGAAGGCAGCAGAATATCGATAGGTTGGAGAGTTGGGCGGAGAAATTGCAGATGGAGTTTGATCCAGGCAAATGCGAGGTGATGCATTTTGGAAGAGCCAATTCAAGGACGAACTACACGGTAAATGGAAAAGCCCTGGGGAAAATTGATGCACAGAGAGATCTGGGTGTTCAGGTCCATTGTACCCTGAAGGTGGCAACGCAGGTGGATAGAGTGGTCAAGAAGGCGTACGGCATGCTTTCATTCATCGGACGGGGTATTGAGTACAAGAGTTGGCAGGTCATGTTACGGTTGTATAGGACTTTGGTTCGACCACATTTGGAATACTGCGTACAGTTCTGGTCGCCACATTACCAAAAGGATGTGGATGCTTTGGAGAGCGTGCAGAGGAGGTTCACCAGGATGTTGCCTGGTATGGAGGGCACTAGCTATGCAGAGAGGTTGAGTAGATTAGGATTATTTATATTAGAAAAACTGAGGTTGAGGGGGGACCTGATTGAGGTCTACAAAATCATGAGAGGTATAGACAGGGTGGATAGCAAGTAGCTTTTTCCCAGAGTGGGGGACTCAATTACTAGGGGTCACAATTTCAAGGTGAGAGGGGAAAAGTTTAAGGGAGATATGCATGGAAAGTTCTTTACGCAGAGGGTGATGGGTGCCTGGAACGCATTGCCAGTGGGGATGGTAGAGGCGGGCTCGATAGTGTCATTTAAGATGTATCTAGACAGATACATGAATGGGCAGGGAGCAGAGGGATACAGATCCTTGGAAAATGGGGGACAGGTTTAGATAGAGGATCTGGATCGGCACAGGTTTGGAGGGCAGAAGGGCCTGTTCCTGTGCTGTAATTTTCTTTGTTCTTTGTTCTATAATGTTCCAACTTCCCATGGCCAATCAAAAATCCAGCAGACAATTTGTTTGCCCAGTAAGATCCTTCTTGACTCTCAGTATTATTTGAATATGTGTTCAAAGAATGTGGCAAAAGTCACAATTAAGGACAAACCCTGGGGTTTGTCTTACAGGGAAAGATTAGAATTTAGAAGAGAGAGAGATGTTTTCATTGAAATTTAGATGATTTTGAGGACATTTGACAGGGTGGATGTTGAGGGATGTTTTTTCTTGCGCCGGAGGTGGGGACAGAAATCAATGGGGCAAAGTTTAAGGGTAAATAGTCTTCTACAAGATGTCTCTATGTGACATAAACATCAAAGGATTATGTACTGGCACCCCTAGGTCCTCCTGCTCTACAACACTACCCAATGCCTACCATTAACTGTATAAGCCCTACCCTCGTTTGTTGTGCCAAAATGCAATATCTCGTGTTTATCCAGATTGAACTCCATCTGCCACTCTTCAACCCATTGACCCATTTGATCAAGATCCCTTTGTAATCAGATCAGTCATGATGGAGTGGAACAATCTCAAGAGACTGAATGGCCTCATGTTCCTGTTCTTTATGATGCTACATTTACTTAGTGCTGAGTATTGGAGACTAATCTTCAATTCTGAGACACTCCTGGGGATACAGGAGGTCTCCTGGAGAGTTGTCAACATTTATACTAGCTCCAGGAGTAGACAATGAAGATCTAATCTATTTGATCCATTTTAACTCTCATTCCTCCTGATCCACAGACAAACTTAAAATTCACTCTTTCTTTGGCTCTGAGTCTAGATCTCATTAGTTGTGGCTTTGTGTTCCCATCCCTCTAGGATTGCCATGGAAACTTCAGGAATTTGAGATTAATCTCCAGGTCATTGGTGCAAGCAAATAATTTGACAGAAAAATCAAAGGCATCGTAAAAGCTTTTAACTTTGCTTTTCTCATTTATTTTGTACTTTATATTTTGCCAATTCTAAAAGAAGAATTGCTGAGTAGTTTTTTTGAAGCTGTTGGTTTGGAATTCTTTTCGACAATTTGCAAGAAGTGCCAATGTGAAGGGAAAACAACACCTATATTGTAAAAAAGGAGAGTTCTGATTGGTTGGCAGGTGAACTCCGATTAGTGGAGATATTGCCATGGAGAATGCACTGACTAACAATGGCTGACAGTTAACTGCCGAGCTTTGTTTGAATTTTATTAGCAGCACACAAGTTCTATACGACCAAACAACTGATCCAGACAATATTGAAGAACTATTGGGAAAATAGAGACTGATTGGTGAAACACTGTGGTGTGAAATCTCCAGGAACACATCGAAACAGAGCCGTCAACCTGAATGGAAAAACATTTCCATTTGATTCTCCATCCTGAAGATTTGGACCTTGTGTCAAAGTAGCACTGAGATCTTCCTGAATGCCAATTTCTTCTTTAAAGAATTACCTTCCTTTCCTCACCCTTTCTGTTATCCTTCTGTAATCTGTAATTTCTGTAATTTAAAATCAATGTGGGGTCTGACGCGAGTGGGAAAAGGTTGGGAGAATTCTCCTTGCATTTTCCCCTCTTCCATTTCCCAATTCTTTGGATGCCACCTCCTCCAGCGCCTTGCTCTTTTAACCACTACCCATCATCATTGGCCAGGGGAGGCGATAGCCTAATGGTGTTATTGCTGGACTGCTAATCCAGAGACCCAGATGATGTTCTGGGGGCCTGCGTTCAAATCTTAGCAATGTGATGATGGTCAGCCTGTCTGTAACTGGTTTTTGGTTTTTGAGGGGAGAATGCAGGCTAAGATACTGTGCAGAAGAACCCTGCTGTTAGCCTTGCCGGATAGTTACAATACGGAAGGAAGGTATTTGGTCCTTCGGGTTCGTGGCTGTCCTCAGCAAGAGCAGATCAGCTGCATTGTCTCCAAGCCCCTCCATCTCCCATTTTTTCCCCTTGGCTATATGCGTTTTTTTTCCAATTCCCCTCTGAACCCGCCTTTCACACATGAGGGGGCAGCAATGGCCGAGTGTTATTGTTGCTGGACTGTTAATACCGAGACTCAAATAATGTTCTAGGGACCTGTGTTCAAATCCTGATATAGTAGATGGTGGACTTTGAATTCAATAAAAACATCTGGCATTTAGAATCTAATGATGACCATGAATCCATTGCCAATTGTTGGGGGAAAAACAGATCTGGCTCACCCTTGTCCTTCAGGGAAAGAAACTGGCATTTTTACCTCATCTGGCTTATGTGTGACTCCAGGCCCGCAGCAATAAATGCTGCCTAGCCAGTGACGGCCTCAACTTATGAATGAATAAAGGGGGAGAAAAAAACCTTAAACGTTTGTCCAGTGGATGCCAATCCCAGGCAGGAGTTCCTTTTTGGTGGAGTGACCCATTTTAGTTGCTGTCAGTCACCATCCCATGAGCAAGGGCAGGACACATCTCAGTCTAGGCCTCAACCCTTCAGGATACTGCCTTTCAGCAAGTTATGACCCAGGGTAGAGAGGCAACTAGGTGGTTTCAAGAACCTGTAGAGGACTTTGAGGAGCTGAGTAGCAGAGGACTGCCCATGTTGGGCTTGGAGGAGGACTACTCCTCCTGATTCTGGAGAATAGTTTCTCCCTGTTTAACAACAATGGCTGTCATCATCCTCGTGGCATGGGCTGGCCTTCTCACTCTGGAGGACTTTACAATGAGAGGCGATGCTCAGTTGGCTGGAGGGCTGGCTTGCAATACAGAGTGATGCCAGCAGCATGGGTTCAATTCCCACTCCAACTGAGATTACTGTAAAGGACTGTCCTCCTCAACCTCTTCCCTTGCTTGAGGTATAGTGACTATAATGTTGAACCACCACCATCGTCTCTGTCCAATGACAGAGCAGCCCTATGGTCACAAGACTTTGGGGTGGCTTAAGCTGAAAAAGGTTCCCAGATTCCTGAGGCATAGATAGAGTGGATAGCCAGTGACTTTTTCCCTGGGTGGAAATGGCTATTATGAGGTGGCATAATTTTAGGGTGATTGGAGGAAGGTGTAGGGGAGATGTCAGAGGTAGGTTCTTCACACAGAGAGTGGTGGGCGTGTGGAATGTGCTGCCGGCAGTGGTCGTGGAATCAGATACTTTAGAGACTTTTAAGCAACTCTTGGGTGGGCACATGGAGGATAGTAAAATGTAGGGTATGCAGGGTAGTTTGATCTTATAGTAGGACAGTAGGTTGGCACAACATCGTGGGCCGAAGGGCCTGTACTCTGCTGTAGTGTTCTATGTTCTATGTATGCATCAGGAAGTGCAATTTGTATTCATCAATGAGCCTCATCCTCCAACAAAACTAATGGTGTTTAAGCAGAGACCTGAGGGGGTGTAACAGGTCCATGTCCTTACAAGAGCAATGTTGCATTTCCAGCTCAATAACAAACTATTCTTCACAACTGTGTCACTGTTTATGCTCCTTACAAACACCCTCCCGCTGCCTCCATCTAACCATATGAAGACGTGCTCTTTCTCCCTTCTGTATGAAGCCGGTTTCTCAATAAAGTGCCTAATTAATTTGCCTCAACTGTTTCATGGAGGAGCGTGTTCCGCAATCCACTCTTGGGGAAAAGAAACTTTGTCTAAATTCCTTTTTCGAGTTATTAGTGACTATCTTATAGTTACGGCCCATGGTTTGGGATCAAGAATTATGAATCCAATGTAAATCAAAAAACTGAGGATTTTGGAGACCGAAAGCACAAACAGAAATTGCTGGAGGAACTCATTCTCTCCAGCAGAAAGCCAAGCTTACATTGAGACCAGTCACTTCTTGTTTATGTTTTGTTGCCTATCTAATGCTTGCATTTACCTTTGCTCACAACACTCCATTCAGACTCAATCTGTTCCATCTGTCTCACCCATACACAGTATCCTTCCAGTTCATATCCCCCTCTTCCAACCAGATTTCAATGTCAATATCACAGGTTTTCCTTTGTCTGCTCCATCTAAATCCATTGTCTGTCCCACCTGTGTCCTACTGTTTATCCCACAAGTATCTTAACATCTGTTTCAACAATATCTGTTCCATTTGTACTTCATAAACTCCCCACTCTGTCCAACTCCTTAATCTTTTCACATCCCACCACTTGACTCCCAGACTTCCTGACCCATATCCCACCTCTGTCACCCGTCCCCCACTGCTCGACTACCAACCTGTCCAAATTCAACTCATTGGCTGTCTACTGCTCCAGCCTTTTATCCATTTTTAATTATACAGCCTTTCCCTACCCTCGGTGCAGTCCTAACCCCATCAATTATCCCTCATTCCAACGTTGCCACCAATTCTATTGCCCCATTCCACCCTTATTCCACATTACTCCTAACACTGCCTCACCTATAACCCAATCCCTCGTCCTATTCCAATCCGACCACCTTTTCCTGCTCTTACTCACAGTCTGATTGTGGAGTTGGCATGCTCTAATCCGTGTTAAAGTGTTGGCAGTGCAATTGTGATACATGACCCAGTGAATACCCCCAAATGCCCACCTCGCACTCAGTTGTGTTTGACCCAGGGAAAGTCAACCTCATGTAGGTAATACAGAGCCCAGTTATCTTGGCCAAGGTGCCAAATGAAGTCTTAGAATTAAATTTGGGAACCCTGGCCTGGAGAGATGGGAAAAGGAGCCCTGTGGGATTTAGCTTTCTGATCGCTTTCCCATTAAGGAGAGGGTAATCCAGTTGGCTCTATTAATACAAACAACTGGGGAAAGAAATTCTCTCTTTCTAAACAGTTTGTGAACATCACACATTGAACTCTCTTTAAATTATTGAAGCATTCCTAAGTTACGC
Source organism: Ginglymostoma cirratum (assembly GCA_024137785.1). Classification (NCBI taxonomy): domain Eukaryota; kingdom Metazoa; phylum Chordata; class Chondrichthyes; order Orectolobiformes; family Ginglymostomatidae; genus Ginglymostoma; species Ginglymostoma cirratum. Next base: position 79,227,694 of record JAHRHZ010000283.1, read on the forward strand.
CGACTCCTTCCTGCTTATTCCAGACACTAGACACTCCACAAATCCCAATCTTGCACAATGCAGCGTGCTTTGAATCTGATTCTAAAGAGCCCTGTGCTTCTGATATTTCTTTACTTGGTATCGAAGACTGATGCAGCACATAGAAAAGAATTCACTCTTCTAAATCATACCTGACCTTACACTGCTGCGAAAGAGAAGCAACTCTCATCATAAAGTCATCCTGATCATTCCAGCTGACTCCTCGTTACTTCTGGATGAATCTTGTGTTGACGGGAGTCATCCTGTTTACTGATGTCCTTGCAGTTTTACTGCATTATACGTTAGTCAGAGCTGAAAGAGCAAGTTTGGCTTAGCAATCATAGAGGTGTAGAGGTTTGAGGATAGAAATCCTCTAACCTGATCTTTGAGTCGCTCTGCACCTGCTGCCTGGCAGTGAATTTGCAACTTCCGCTCTAACAGTACAGATTCTTAAAACATGCATATTTTACAAAGTGCAGTTGAAAAGGTAGAGGAAGCGGATACAATGATATCTCCCAGAACAGATTTTGATAAATACTTGAAATAGAAAAGATACTGGGAATGGGATCAGAATTAAATGGACAACTCTTTCAAGAGCTGGCTTAGACACATTGATGTGTCTCTTTTGTGATATGACATTCTGTGGGAGCTGGAAGTGTCTGTTTACAACTTACAATTTGTATGGTAGGAAACACATGCAGAACTGGAGAGACATACCCAAGGGTGGAGTTGAACCCAAGCTCCTGGTACTGTAAGGCAGTGGTGCTAACCACTGAGCCACCATGTCACCCCAGTTGGGCAGGGGATAAATGTCGGCTAGGACATCATGTCATTCTTCAAATACTTAGCGGGCAAATAGGGCCGAGGCGTAAAATTTCTTAAAAAGTCATGCCCTCCTCTGGTGCATCCCTCCCAGTACAATACGGGAGAATGTGCTCAGGACTCGAAACTTGGATTTGAACCGGCAATTTATTGGGAAGAAGAGAGATAACAAGGTGTGGAGCTGGATGAACACAGCAGGCCAAGCAACATCAGAGGAGCAGGAAAGCTGACGTTTCGGGTCTGGGCCCATCTTGGACACTTATTAGGAAGAAGGGAATGTTGGGTGTCTTTAAAAACGTTAAGTTCCCAGGGCCAGATAGGATCTATCCCAGATACTGAGGAAGCCAAGGGAGGGGATGCCTGGGGCCTTTGAAAGTGATCTTTGTATCCTCGTTTGCTACAGGCGAGGTCCGAGAGATTGATGGATAGCCAATGTTTTTCTTTGTTCCAAAAGAGCAACAGGGATAGTCTGGGAATTTATAGGCAGTGAGCCTTATGTCAGTGGTAGGGAAATTATTGGAGACGATTCTGAGGAGCAGGATTTACTCACATTTGAAAAAGAATGGATTTTATGCACTTACAAATTTCGTTGAGTTTTTTGAGGAGGTGACAAAGATGATTGACAGGAGTAGGTAAGTGAAAGTTGCCTACCTGGACTTTACTAAAGCATTTGAAAAGGTTGGTTCTGGTAGGTTGCTCAAGAAGTTTAAGTCACATGGGATCCACAGTGAGTTGGTAATTTACATACAAAATTGGTTATAGGAGACAGGGTAGATGTGGAAGAGGTGTTTCCTGACTGCAAGGATCAGTTCTGGGAACTTGGAGATAGTAAGGACTGCCGATGTTGGAGTCAGAGACAACAGAGTGTGGAGCTGGAGGAACACAGCAGGTCAGGCTACTTGAGAGGAGTAGGAGAGTCGACGCTTTGCGTCAGGACCCTTCATCAGGTCTGGAACCTCTGCTGTTTGTAAGATGTAGGAATGACTTGGATGAAAATATAAGTTTACAGATGAAAATTGGTGGATCTATGTGAACAAATTCACTTGCAAACGTTGTCTTTGAGTTGGGGTAAGCATTTCTGGCATCATGTCAATATTTGGGAAGCTTGACTCACTTGGTCCTGCTATCAAAGACTGGGCCCAGTATGTGGAAAGCATGTGTTTTTTTTTTTCCTGGCTATTGACGCTGGAGCAGATGAAAAACAACCAGTAATTCTGCTGACAGCTTGTGGACCCGCAGCCTTTTCAGTTATTAGGAGCCTAGGTTTCCCTGAGGCACCAAATAGTGAAACCTTTCGAGAGTTGACAGATTTAGTTAAGGAATACTACGATTCCAAACCTCCTCTAATTCTGGGATGCTATTGGTTTTACTTGGCAATTAGAGAACCAGGGGAATCCATATTAGGATTTTTGACTAGGTTAAGACAGAGACATGTGACTTTAGTTTAACCCTTAATGAGATGCTGAGAAACCACTTGGTATGTGGGATTAATGACATAACAATGCAAAAGTGCCCAGAAGGTGAAGCTCAGCTGGATTTCAAACAGGCACTATCATTGGCTGTACCACTGAAAAACCTCACTTTGGTTGTGGGTAAAGTGTTGGAAAGGATTATAAGAGATAGGATTTATAATCATCTAGAAAGGAATAATTTGATTAGGGATTGTCAACACAGTTTTGTGAAGGGTAGGTCGTGCCTCACAAACCTTATTGAGTTCTTTGAGAAGGTGACCAAACTGGTGGATGAGGGTAAAGCGGTTGATGTGGTGTATATGGATTTCAGTAAAGCGTTTGATAAGGTTCCCCAGAGTAGGCTATTACAGAAAATTCGGAGGCATGGGATTGAGGGTGATTTAGAGGTTTGGATCAGAAATTGGCTAGCTGTAAGAAGACAGAGGGTGGTGGTTGATGGGAAATGTTCATCCTGGAGTTCAGTTACTAGTGGTGTACCTCAAGGATCTGTTTTGGGGCCACTGCTGTTTGTCATTTTTATAAATGACCTGGATGAGGGCGTAGAAGGATGGGTTAGTAAATTTGCGGATGACACTAAAGTCGGTGGAGTTATGGATAGTGCGGAAGGATGTTGCAAGTTACAGAGGGACATAGATAAGCTGCAGAGCTGGGCTGAGAGGTGGCAAATGGAGTTTAATGTGGAAAAGTGTGAGGTGATTCACTTTGGAAGGAGTAACAGGAATACAGAGTACAGGGCTAATGGTAAGATTCTTGGTAGTGTGGACGAGCAGAGAGATCTCGGTGTCCATGTTCATAGATCCCTGAAAGTTGCCACCCAGGTTGTTGGGTTGTTAAGAAGGCATACGGTGTGTTAGGTTTTATTGATAGAGGGATTGAGTTTCAGAGCCGTGAGGTCATGTTGCAGCTGTACAAAACTCTGGTGCGGCTGCACTTGGAGTATTGCGTACAGTTCTGGTCACCGCATTATAGGAAGGATGTGGAAGCATTGGAAAGGGTGCAGAGGAGGTTTACCAGGATGTTGCCTGGTATGGAGGGAAGGTCTTATGAGGAAAGGCTGAGGGACTTGAGGCTGTTTTCGTTGGAGAGAAGAAGGTTAAGAGGTGAATTAATGAAGACATACAAGATGATCAGAGGGTTAGATAGGGTGGACTATGAGAGCCTTTTTCCTCGGATGGTGACGGCTAGCACGAGGGTACATAGCTTTAAATTGAGGGGTGATAGACATAGGACAGATGTCAGAGGTAGATTCTTTACTCAGAGAGTAGTAACGGCGTGGAATGCCTTGCCTGCAGCAGTTGTAGACTCGCCAGCTTTAAGGGCATTTAAATGGTTGTTGGATAAACATATGGATGATAATGGAATAGTGTAGGTTAGATGGGCTTCAGATTGGTTTCACAGGTCGGCACAACATCGAGGGCCAAATGGCCTGTACTGCACTGTAATGTTCTATGTTCTATGTTCTACGTTCTATGTTCTAAATGCAGCAAGTGGAACATATGCGTATTGCAGAGCATTCTTATAGTAATGGACCCCTTCACCTGTCTAACTGAGCTTGTGGAACACCACTTGAGCGAAGACAATTTCACTGCCTCACACAGGACACATCCTGAACAGAGAGACTCTAGGTTAGGCCACAGCAAAACCCCAAAACAAAGACAAGTCCTGGCCAAACAGTTAAAATTTTCTTCAGAATCCGAGCCGTCAAGCTGGTATGCAGACATGAGACCTAAACTGAGTAAGAGAACTCTTAAACCGGTATCCAGGAGAGTGCACACCCTGGAAAGGCCACC
>JAHRHZ010000283.1:79232195-79262303 GCA_024137785.1 Ginglymostoma cirratum
GGGGCCACTGCTGTTTGTCATTTTTATAAATGACCTGGATGAGGGCGTAGAAGGATGGGTTAGTAAATTTGCGGATGACACTAAAGTCGGTGGAGTTATGGATAGTGCGGAAGGATGTTGCAAGTTACAGAGGGACATAGATAAGCTGCAGAGCTGGGCTGAGAGGTGGCAAATGGAGTTTAATGTGGAAAAGTGTGAGGTGATTCACTTTGGAAGGAGTAACAGGAATACAGAGTACAGGGCTAATGGTAAGATTCTTGGTAGTGTGGACGAGCAGAGAGATCTCGGTGTCCATGTGCATAGATCCCTGAAAGTTGCCACCCAGGTTGATAGGGTTGTTAAGAAGGCGTACGGTGTGTTAGGTTTTATTGGTAGAGGGATTGAGTTTCGGAGCCATTGAGGGGTGATAGACATAGGACAGATGTCAGAGGTAGATTCTTTACTCAGAGAGTAGTAACGGCGTGGAATGCCTTGCCTGCACCAGTTGTAGACTCGCCAGCTTTAAGGGCATTTAAATGGTCGTTGGATAAACATATGGATGATAATAGAATAGTGTAGGTTAGATGGGCTTCAGATTGGTTTCACAGGTCGGCACAACATCGAGGGCCAAATGGCCTGTACTGCACTGTAATGTTCTATGTTCTATGTTCTACGTTCTATGTTCTAAATGCAGCAAGTGGAACATATGCGTATTGCAGAGCATTCTTATAGTAATGGACCCCTTCACCTGTCTAACTGAGCTTGTGGAACACCACTTGAGCGAAGACAATTTCACTGCCTCACACAGGACACATCCTGAACAGAGAGACTCTAGGTTAGGCCACAGCAAAACCCCAAAACAAAGACAAGTCCTGGCCAAACAGTTAAAATTTTCTTCAGAATCCGAGCCGTCAAGCTGGTATGCAGACATGAGACCTAAACTGAGTAAGAGAACTCTTAAACCGGTATCCAGGAGAGTGCACACCCTGGAAAGGCCACCTACATCTGCTTTGGAACAGTTACATTGCTTAGCAACATCCAAATCAGAACCAATCAAAATAAACATTTGGTTAAATTGTGATCAGGTTCTAATGGAAGTCAACACTGGTACGAGATAACAAGGTGTGGAGCTGGATGAACACAGCAGTCCAAGCAGCATCATAGGAGCAGGAAAGCTTGACGTTTCGGGCCTAGACCCTTCATCAGAAATGGGGGAGGGGAAGAGGGTTCTGAAATAAATTGGGAGAGAGGGGGAGGCGGATAGAGGATGGATAGAGGAGAGGATAGGTGGAGAGGAGGCAGACAAGTCAAAGAGGCAGGGATGGAGCCAGTAAAGGTGAGTGTAGGTGGGGAGTTAGAGAGGAGATAGGTCAGTCCAGGGAGCACGGACAGGTCAAGGGGGCAGGATGAGGTTAGTAACTAGGAGATGGGGGTGGGGCTTGAGGTGGGAGGAGGGGATAGGTGAGAGGAAGAACAGGTTAGGGAGGTGGGGACGAGCTGGGCTGGTTTTGGGATGTGGTTGGGGGAGGGGAGATTTTGAAGCTTGTGAAATCCACATTGATACCATTGGGCTGCAGGGTTCCCAGGCTGAATATGATTTGCTGTTCCTGCAGCCTTCGGGTGGCATCATTGTGGCATTGCAGGAGGCCCAGGATGGACATGTCGTCTGAGGAATGGGAGGGGGAGTTGAAATGGTTCGCGACTGGGAGGTGCAGTTGTTTGTTGCGAACTGAGCGCAGGTGTTCTGCAAAGCGGTCCCCAAGCCTCCGCTTGGTTTCCCCGATGTAGAGGAAGCCACAACGGGTGCAGCGGATGCAGTATACCACATTGGCAAATGTGCAGGTGAACATCTGCTTGACGTGGAAAGTCTTCTTGGGTCCTGGGATTGGGGTGAGGGAGGAGGTGTGGGGGCAGGTGTAGCACTTCCTGCGGTTACAGGGAAAAGTGCCGGGTGTGGTGGGGCTGGAGGGGAATTTGGAGCAGACAAGGGAGTCACGGAGGGAGTGGTCCCTCCGGAAAGCAGACAAGGGTGGGGAGGGAAAAATGTCTTTGGTTCTGGGGTCGGATTGCAGATGGTGGAAGTGTCGCTCCATCCCCGCCTCTTTGACTTGTCTGTCTTCTCTCCACCTATCCTCTCCTCTATCCATCTTCTATCCGCCTCCCCCTTTCTCCCTATTTATTTCAGAACTCTCTTCCCCTCCCCCATTTCTGATGAAGGGTCTAGGCCCGAAACGTCAAGCTTTCCTGCTCCTGTGATGCTGCTTGGCCTGCTGTGTTCATCCAGCTCCACGCCTTGTTATCTCGGATTCTCCAGCATCTGCAGTACCTTTTATCTCAATACTGGTGCAGATGTTTCAGTGATCACAGAATCAATCTTTAATAAAATTTGCTCTGGACTCCAATCCTTATGTTTGCATGAGATCTCAGCTAGACTGAGAACCTTTACTGGGGAACCTTATCAGACTAAGGGTCTAACTTTGGTTCAGGTCCCTTGTGAAAATCAGCAGTTTCAGTTATTCCGGTAAAAGGCTCAGGCCCAAGCATGATGGGACGAGATTAGTTGACATTCACCTCGACTAGCTCAACATTTTTCACTTAGGAAATGGCTGCCTGAGTGAAGTCCTAATTAAATACCCGGAGGTTTTTCAGGATGGCCTGGGGACTATCAAGGGAACCTCCTTGCATGTTGACCAGGAAGCAGTTCCAAGATACTGCAAGGCCCATCCTTTTGCCTTATGGGCAAAAGTAGAGGCAGAAATCAGATGGCTGGAAAGCGAAGGAATCATCAAACCAGTCCATTCTGTGGAATGGCCAACATCCATTGTACCGATGCACAGCCTGATGGGCCAGTTAGCTTTTGTGGGGATTTTGAACAAATGGTAAAACACTTCTCACAGTTGAATAAATGCCTAATCCCTCACGTAGAGGGTTTATATGTAAATCTTGCAGGGTTAGGTGGAGGGGAAGGTGCTGTCCTTCATGAAGCTGGACATGAACCATACAAAACTGCAGTTGTGGTTAGATGAGGATTCCCAGACAAATGCTACAATTAATAGCCAGAACGGTTTGTACAAATATACGAAACTGCCATTTGGGCATTGTCAACCTGTGCAATTTTTCAGTGAACAATGGAAAACATTTTACTAGGTCGACCTGTGTTCACCATTTATCTAGAATATGATCAAAAGACCAAAAAGACCAAAAATGAGCACTTAGAGAACTTAAATAGAGAACTTATAGTCCTTAAATATTTCCCCAAGGTGGGCAAACATCTTGGGAGGGAAAAATGTGTGTTCCAGGCGCCCCAAGTGTGAGAAGTTTCTCACACAAGTGACTTATGTGGCCTATAGAGTCGACAAGACCTGGTTACATCTGTTGGAAGATGAAGTGAGGGTGATCAAAGGTGTCCCAGCTCTCACATCAGTGCTGGAGCTCATGTCCTTCCTTCAGCTGGTGAATTATTTTGGAGATTTCATACATAACTTGGCCTCCATCATGGCACCTTTGCACCGGCTCCTAAAAAAAAGAGTCAGCCTTGGAAATAGTCGCACACACAAGCCAGAGCTTCCAGAGAAAGTGAAGAAACAGCTATCATCCTTTAAGGTGTTGGCACAGTATGATCCCAAGCGAGATCTGGTATTGACATGCGATGTTACCCTGTATGGCATCCAGGCAATAGTAGCCTATAGGTGACTCAATGGAGAGGAGTGCCCAATACCATACACATCCAAGTCTTTGGCTAATGCAGAGTATAAATACAGCCAGGTTAGAATAAAAAGGTTTAGCGTTCATATTTGGAGTCAGGAAGTTCCACCAATACCTTTACGGACATAAATTTGTAATAAAAACAGACCACAACCCACTGCTAGATCTACTTAAAGAGGACAAGGCAATGCCACCCATAGCTTCAGGCTGAGTTCTCCGGTGGGCTCTAATACCAAGTGTGTATGATTACATGTTAGCCAGAGGCTAAGCAGTAAATGTAGATGCATCGAGCTGCCTCCCACTGGCAGATTCACCACTAGTGATAGAGTCCATAATGGTTTTAATTTTTCTGCTCACACTTCCAGTCACAGAACATAGAACATGGCATAGAACATAGAACATTACAGCGCATTACAGGCCCTTCGGCCCTCGATGTTGTGCCGACCTGTGAAACCAATCTGAAGCCCATCTAACCTACACTATTCCATTATCATCCATATGTTTATCCAATGACCATTTAAATGCCCTTAAAGTTGGCGAGTCTACTACTGCTGCAGGTAAGGCATTCCACGCCCTTACTACTCTCTGAGTAAAGAATCTACCTTTGACATCTGTCCTATATCTATCACCCCTCAATTTAAAGCTATGCCTCCTCTTGCTAGCCGTCACCATCCGAGGACAAAGGCTCTCACTGTCCACCTTATCTAATCCTCTAATCATCTTGTATGTCTCTATTAAGTCACCTCTTAACCTTCTTCTCTCTAATGGAAACAGCCTCAAGTCCCTCAGCCTTTCCTCATAAGACCTTCCCTCCATACCAGGCAACATCCTGGTAAATCTGCTCTGCACCCTTTCCAATGCTTCCACATCCTTCCTGTAACGCGGTGACCAGAACTGTACGCAATACTCCAAGTTGACAGTATCTGACTTTGGACACAGAAAGATCCCGTCCTGGCAAAACTGAAACAGCTGGTGTTGATGGGGAAATCCAAATGGCCATCACAACCAGAACTGAAACCTTTTTATGTCCAGAGAGACCGGATCACAGTAGATCACATCTTATTATGGGGAACAAGAGTGAGCAAAGGTTGCTGCCAGATGCTGGCTGAACTCCACCAGGGTCATCCAGGGGAATCCAAAATGTCAATGTTGGCGAGAGGTTATGTCTGGTGGCCAGAATTGGATGCCAACATTGCCACTTTGGTGAGGCAGTGCCCAGAGTGCCAATGAGGATAGAAATTATCTCTAACACCTCCGCAACATGCATGGGAATGGTCGAGTAAACCCTGGGCTCAGTTGCACATTGACTATTCATGGATTGAATGTTCTCAGTCATTGTGGACACCCACTCAAAGTGGCTGGACGTTCTCAAGTCCATCCATCAAACACAGGGGCAATGACAGAAAGACTGAGCACATCTTTTGCAATACACAGACTCTCGGAAGTGTTGATCCCAGATAAAGGGTCATTGTCTACCAGCAGGGAATTTGAATATTTGCAACATTCGACAACGTTTTACAAGGTAGACCAGTTAGCAAGGTTAGTGCACACGGAATACAGAGAGAACTGGTCGTTTGGATACAGAGCTGGCTCAAAGGTAGGAGACAGAGGGTGGCAGTGGGGGATTGTTTTTCGGATGGGAGGTCTGTGGCCAAGGATCAGTGATTTTTATCATTTGTATAAATGATTTGGACGTGAGCATAGTAGGTTTACTTAGTAAGTTTGCAGATGACTCCAAAATTCAGGGTGCAGTGGACAGTGAGGAATGTTATCTCAGAGTACAATGGGACCTTGATCAGATGCGCAAATGGGCTGAGGAGTGGCCGATGGAGTTTAATTTAGATAAATGCGAGGTGCTGCATATCAGGGCAGGACCTATGTACCTACACTTCCAGCAGCGGCGGGAGCAGTGAGAGTGAGGACCAGGGGCCTGCCGGGAGATAAGTTCTTCATTTTGGCAGTGGAGCTAAGTGGGAGCGGTCGAATTGCACTCTCCGAACGTGAGTGAACTGATATATTTGGGTAGTGGCTAAACCCGAGACGCTACACGTGTAATGTCTCCCACCCGCCCTCCTCTGACCAAAAAAAAGCTCTGGTGTGTTGATAAGATGTGTTTTTCATTTTTTTATCGTGCGCTGGTAAGTAGAGTGATTTGGTATAATTGATTTTTCATTTCATGTATTTGATATCAGAGTAGGACTAAGTTAAGCTTAGAAGTAAAAATGGCAGGAGATCCCAGATCTGTGTTATACCCCTCTTGCTCAATGTGGGAGCTCAGGGACGCAGCCGATGTCCCTGACCCCTACACATGCAGGAAGTGTGTCCAGCTGCAGCTCTTGTTAGATCGCATGACGGCTCTGGCGCTGCGGATGGACTCACTTTGGAGCATCCGCGATGCTGAGGAAGTCGTGGATAGCACGTTCAGCAAATTGGTCACACTGCAGATTAGGATTGCTGAGGGACAAAGGGAATGGGTGATCAAAAGGCAGAGAAAAAGCTGGAAGGCAGTGCAGGTGTCCCCTGTGGTCATCGCCCTCCAAAACAGGCATACCGTTTTGGATAATGTTGGGGGAGATGGCACACCAGGGCAAGGCAACAGTAGCCAGGTTCATGGAACCGTGGTTGGCTCTGCTGTACAGAAGGGCAGGAAAAAGAGTGGAAGGGCTATAGTCAAAAGAGATTCAATTGTAAAGGGAGTAGATAGGCGGTTCTGTGGTCGAAAACAGGACTCCTGAATGGCATGTTGCCTCCCAGGTGCACGGGTCAGGGATGGCTCAGATTGACTGCAGGGCATTCTGAAGGGGGAGGGTGAACAGCCAGCTGTCGTGGTGCATATAGGGACCAATGAGAGAGGTAAAAAAATGGGATGAGGTCCTACAAGCAGAATTTAGGGAGTTAGGAGCCAGGTTAAAAAGTAGTAATCTCAGGATTGCTACCAGTGCCACGTGCTAGTCAGAGTAGAAATGAAAGAATAGGCAGGATAGATGAGTGGTTTGAGAGATGGTGCAGGAGGGAGGGGTTCAGATTTATGGGACGTTGGGACCGGTTCTGGGGGAGGTGGGACTATTACAAATCGGACGGTCTACACCTGGGCAGGACTGGAACCAATGTCCTAGAGGCTGCTTTTGCTAACACAGTTGGGGAGGGTTTAAACTAATGTGGCAGGGGATGGGAACCAAATGAGGTGGTTAGTGGGCAGTAAGGAGTTGGTAACTAAAGCCTGTAAGGAACCAGATAATGAAGTCAGTGTGACTAAGGGGAAGAGAAGGCAGAGAGCAGATGATGAACACAAAAGGTTTAGGTGGTCTGAGGTGCATCTGTTTTAATGCGAGAAGTGTAGTAGGTAAGGCAGATGAGCTTAGGGCTTGGATTAGTACCTGGGAGTATGACGTTATTGCAATTACTGAGACTTGGTTGAGGGAAGGGAAAGATTGACAACTAAATATCCCAGGATATACATGCTTCAGGCGGGATAGAGAGGGTGGAGGAGTTGCATTACTGGTTAAAGAGGATATCACAGCTGTGCTGAAGAAGGGCACTATGAAGGACTCGAGCAGTGAGGCAATGTGCCAGAGCTCAGAAATAGGAAGGGTGCGGTAACAATGTTGGGGCTGTACTACAGGCCTCCCAACAGCGAGTGTGAGATAGAGGCACAAATATGTAGACAGATTATGGAAAGATGTAGGAGCAACAGGGTGGTTATGAGAGATTTTAATTTTCCCAACATTGACTGGGATTCACTTAGTTTTAGGGGATTAGATGGGGCAGAATTTGTAAGCAGCATCCAGGAGGGTTTTATAGAGCAGTATGTAAATAGTCCAATTCGGGAAGGGGCCATACTGGACCTGGTGTTGCCAAGTGAGCCTGGCCAGGTGGTTGAAGTTTCAGTAGGGGATTACTTTGGGAATAGTGATCACAATTCCGTAAGTTTTAGAATACTGATGGACAAAGATGAGAGTTGTCCTAGAGGAAGAGTGCTGAATTGGGGGAAGGCCAACTATAGCAAAATTCGGCAGGAGCTGGGGAATGTGGATTGGGAACAGCTGTTTGAGGGTAAATCCACATTTGATATGTGGGAGGCTTTTAAAGAGAGGTTGATTAGACTGCAGGACAGACATGTCCCTGTGAAAGTGAGGGATAGAAAGGGCAAGATTAGGGAAACATGGATGACAGGTGAAATTGAGACTCGCAAAGAGAAAAAAGGAAGCATACATAAAGTCTAGGCGACTGAAAACAGATGAAGCTTTGGAGAATATCGGGAAAATAGAACCAATCTGAAATGAGAAATTAAGAGGGCTAAAAGGGGTCATGAAATATCTTTGGCAAACAGGGTTAAGGAAAATCCCAAAGCCTTTTATTCATACATAAGGAGCAAGAGAGTAACTAGAGAAAGGGTTGCTCACTCAAGGACAAAGGAGGGAAGTTATGTGAGGAGTCAGAGAAAATGGGTGAGATTCTTAATGAGTACTTTGTGTCGGTATTCACTGAAGAGAAGGACATGACGGATGTTGAGGTTAGGGAAAGATGTTTGACTACTTGAGGTGAAGTCGGCACAAGGAGGGGGGAAGTGTTGGGTATTCTAAAAGGCATTAGAGTGGACAAGTCCCCAGGCCCAGATGGGATCTATCCCAGGTTACTGAGGGAAGCGAGAGAGGAAATAGCTGGGGCCTGAACAGATATCTTTGCAGCATCCTTGAGCACAGGTGAGGTCCCGGAGGACTGGAGAATTGCTAATGTTGTCCCCTTGTTTAAGAAGGGTAGCAAGGATAATCCAGGTAGTTATAGACTGGTGAGCCTGACGTCAGTGGTGGGGAAGCTCCTGGAGAAGATACTGAGGGATAGGATCTATTTACATTTGGAAGAAAGTGGGCTTATTAGTGATAGGCAGCATGGTTTTGTGCAGGGAAGGTCATGTCTTACCAACTTGATAGAATTCTTTGAGGAAGTGACAAAGTTGATAGATGAGGGAAGGGCTGGAGATGTCATATACATGGACTTCAGTAAGGCGTTTGATAAGGTTCCCCATGGTAGGCTGATGGAGAAAGTGAAGTCACATGGGGTCCAGGGTGTAGTAGCTAGATGGATAGAGAACTGGCTAGGCAACAGGAGACAAAAATATGTAGTGGAAGGGAGTCTCTCAAAATGGAGAACTGTGACCAGTGGTGTTCCACAGGGAGCCGTGTTAGGACCACTGTTGTTTGTGATATAAGTAAATGATCTGGAAGAAGGCATAGATGGTCTGATTAGCAAGTTTGCAGATGACACTAAGATTGGTGGAGTAGCAGATAGTGAAGGGGACTGTTGGAGAATGCAGCAGAGTACAGATAGATTGGAGAGTTGGGCGGAGAATTAAATGTGAGGTGATGCATTTTGGAAGAGCCAATTCAAGAGCGAACTATACTGTAAATGGAAATGCCCTGGGGAAAATTGATGCAGAGACATCTGGGTGTTCAGATCCATTGTACCCCGAAGGTGGCAACGCAGGTGGATAGAGTGGTCAAGAAGGCATACGGCATGCTTTCATTCATCGGATGGGGTATTGAGTACAAGAGTTGGCAGGTCATGTTACAGTTGTATAAGACTTTGGTTCAACCACGTTTGGAATACTGCGTACAGTTCTGGATGCCACATTACCAAAAGGATGTGGATGCTTTGGAGAGGGTGCAGAGGAGGTTCACCAGGATGTTGCCTGGTATGGAGGGCGCTAGCCATGAAGAGAGGTTGAGTAGATTAGGATTATTTACATTAGAAAGACGAAGATTGAGGGGGGACCTGATTGAGGTCTACAAAATCATGAGAGGTATAGGCAGGATGGATAGCCAGAAGCTTTTTCCCAGAGTGGAGGACTCAATTACTAGGGGTCACAATTTCAAGGTGAGAGGGGAAAAGTTTAAGGGAGATATGCGTGGAAAGTTCTTTACGCAGAGGGTGGTGGGTGCCTGGAACGTGTTGCCAGCGGAGGTGGTGGAGGCGAGCACGATAGCGTCATTTAAGATGTATCTAGACAGATACATGAATGAGCAGGGAGCAGAGGGATACAGATCCTTGGAAAATAGGTGACAGGTTTAGATAGAGGATCTGGATCGGCGCAGGCTTGGAGGGCCGAATTCCTGTGCTGTAATTTTCTTTGTTCTTTGTTATAACAGTAGGGTCCTGGAGAGTAGACAGGAAAAAGAGACTTTGGGTGGAGGCTCATAGTTCCTTCAAGGTGGAGTCTCAGGTAGATAGGGTAATGAAGAAAGCGTTTGGTATGATTGCCTTCATTGGTCAGTGCATTCAGTAAAGGAGTTGGGAGGGTCACGTTGCAGCTGTCCAGGCTGGTTTGGCCATTTTTGGAACACTGCATTCAATTCTCCCTGCAATAGGAAAGACGTTGTGAAACTTGAAAGGGTGCAGGAAAGGTTTACGAGGATGTTTCTGGGGTTGAAGGGTTTGAGCAATAGGGAGACGCTGGATAGGATGAGGTATTATCCCTGCAGCGTCGAAGGCTGAGGGATGACCTTACAGAGGTTAATAAGATCATGACAGGAATGGGCGCGGTGAATAGTCAAGGTCTTTTCCCTGGGGTGAGGGTGTCCAAAACTAGAGAGCATAGGTTTAAGATGAGAGGGGAAAGAATTAAAAGGGACCTAAGGGGCAACTTTTTCACACAGAGGGTGGTGCATGTGTGGAATGAGCCACCAGAGGATGTGGTGGAGGTGGGTACAATTACTACATTTAAAAGGCATCTGGATGGGGACATGACGGTGTAGGCCTTCAGGCTGGGTGTGGTCCGCTGATGCGGTAGGACACGTCGTAGATTTATTGGGTGAGAACTTGGTTTTCTTTACTTTGTGATGGTTTTTTGAGCCTGTTTTCACCTCAGGACGTGCCTGAGGCCTCGTCAGTTGGGTCGGTGGTTTTTGGAGGTCGTCAGTTGTCAGGTCTGCTCGTCATGGCCAGTTGCAGTTGGTTTCCCTGGTATGGGATGGGCCTGTGTCAGTAGGTTTTGGGATTTGCCATCGGGATCCCTCTCCTGGTGGTAGCTCTGGGAATAGCTCTTGGGGCAAAATGTGCCTGGTTCCTTGGAACAGTCGGAAAGGCTGGCAGAACCCATGGGTTCTCCCTCCCCGTCAAGTGTTGAAGAGACCTTGGAATCTGAGATTGACGTGTCGCTGCCTCGAAGCCTTTGCTACTTGAAGAAGAGAATGAATTTCTCTCCGAGACAGTCCACGCCCAAGAGGCCAGCTAATGTGCGTTACATGCTGCCCATGTCAGAGGCAGAGTTGGAGGAATCCAACCTGGTGCTAAAATTCCCCAGGAGGAGCTACAAAAGGAAAAACCGACCTATGTCCTCAGTCTCAGAGGGGGATGGGGGAATGTAGCGATCAGGTAGACCTCATAGAAACTGAGTTCCCCGATTGGATCAGCTCCAATCAGGGAGCCCTGGCTGACAGATAGAAACAGGAGTGTCCAAGGTTCTGACCTGTCCGTCCTCCCTGGACTGACCTATCTCCTCCCTACCCCCCCACCTACACTCACCTTTACTGGCTCCATCCTCGCCTCTTCGACTTGTCTGCCTCCTCTCCACCTATCCTCACCTCTGTCCATCTTCTATCCGCCTCCCCCTCTCTCCCTATTTATTTCAGAACCCTCTTCCCCTCCCCCATTTCTGATGAAGGGTTTAGGCCCGAAACGTCAAGTTTTCCTGATCCTATGATGCTGCTTGACCTGCTGTGTTCATCCAGCCCCATGCTTGTTATCTCGGATTCTCCAGCATCTGCAGTACCTTTTATCTCTGATACAACTTTAACCCCACTGCGAAGCCTCTTTTAAGGATGCCTACCCTGAAGAAGTTACCCTCCTCCCTCCGGACAAACCTCAGGGAATCTCTCTCCCACTGCAACTCTCTCATACCTTTACTGGCTCCATCCCCGCCTCTTCGACTTGTCTGCCTCCTCTCCACCTATCCTCTCTTCTATCCATCCTCTATCCGCCTCCCCCTCTCTCCCTATTTATTTCAGAACCCTCTTCCCCTCCCCCATTTCTGATGAAGGGCCTAGGCCCGAAACGTCAAGCTTTCCTGCTCCTATGATGCTGCTTGGCCTGCTGTGTTCATCCAGCCCCACGCCTTGTTATCTCGGATTCTCCAGCATCTGCAGTACCTTTTATCTCTGTGTCCAAGGTTCTGTTCACTTGGCGATGGGATACCAGTCTCTGCGGAGTTACTTCATTGTCGATAGTGAGGAAGGTTGTCAAGGGATACAGCAGGATGTGGATCAGTTGGAAAGTTGGCAGAAAGAAATGGTAGATGGAGTTTAATCTGGCCAAGCTTGAGGAACTGCATTTTGGGAGGTCAAGTGCAATAGGAAAGTATACAGTAAATGGCCAGGCCCTAAGGAGCATTAATATCTGGAGGAATCTTAGTGTCCAAATCCATAGCTCCCTGAAAATGGCAACACAAGTGGATAAGGTGATAAAGGAGGGGTGCAGTATGCTTGCTTTCATCATTCGGGGCATTGAGCATAAAATTTGCAGGTCATGTTGCAACTGTATAAGGCTTTAGAGTGTTGGAGTATCTGGAGTATCTGGAGTATTTTGTGCAGTTCTGGTGCAGAAGAGGTTTACCAGAATTGGAGTGTTTTAGCTATCAAGAGATGTTGAAAAAGCTTGGAGTTTTGCGAAAGCATCAGAGGCTGAAGGGTAACCTAATAGAAGTATATAAAATTATGAGAGGTATGGATAGAGTGGAAAGTCAGAGTCTTTGCCCCAGAGTGCAAATAACAAATACGAGAGGGCAGAGATAAAAATAGAAATCTGAAGAAGGGTCACTTGAGATGAAACATTAACTCTGATTTCTCTCCACAGATGCTGCCAGACCTGTTGAGCTTTTCCAGCAATTTCTATTGTTTTTCTCTTGATTTACAGCATCCGCAGTTCTTTCAGTTTTTACGAGAGGGTATAGGTTTAAGGTGGCGGGGGGAACATTTAAAGAAGATGTGCAAGGCCAGATTTTTTCCACAGAGGGTGGTGGGTGCCTGGAACACACTGCCTGGGGAGGTAGTAGAAGCATATGTGATAAAAAACATTTATGAGGCATTCAGACAGACACACAAGCAGGCAGGGAATAGAGGAATACAGACCATGTGCGGGCAAATGGGATTAATTTGGAATGACATCATGGTCAGCACAGGCACGGTGGGGCGAAACATCTGTTTGTGTGCTGTATTGTTCAATGTCTATTTTCTATGTTTCAGAGTTAAAGCTGGCCAGTTGGAAATATCTGACCCTTGCTCTGTATAAATGATGCTCTGGCACTCTATGTTCTAACATTCTGATTCAGAGACATGGATTTACAAAACCACATGTTTGACCAACTGTTAGTTTGCCCTTCTGTAAGGAATGTAATAGTCATAATATTTTATATTCTTTCACGCGATGTGGGTGTTGCTGGCTGGCCAGCATTTACTGTCCATCCCTAGTTGCCCCTTGAGAAGGTGGGGGTGAGCTGCCTTCTTGAACCAGGCGCTTTAGGTAAATCCACAATGCACTTAGGGAGGGAATTACAGGGTTTTGACCCAGTGACACTAAAGGATAGGATACATTTCCAAGTCAGGATGGTGAGTGGCTTGGAGGGGAGCTTGCAGGGGGTGGTGTTCCCATGTATCTGCTGCCCTTGTCCTTCTAGATGGAAGTGACCATGGGTTTGGAAGGTGCTGTATGAGGATCTTTGGTGAATTTCTGCAGCGCATCTTGTAGATAGTACACACTGCTGCTACTGAGCATCGGTGGTGTAGTGAGTGGCTGCCTGTGGATGTGATGCCGATCAAGCGGCTGCTTTGCCCTGGATGGTGTTGAGCTCCTTGAGTGTTGTTGGGGCTGCACCCATCCAGGCAAGTGGGGAGTAATCCATCGCACTCCTGACTTGTAGATGGTGGGACAGGCTTTGAGGAGTCAGGCAGTGAGTTACTCACCTCAGTATTCCCAGCTTCTGGCCTGCTCTTGTAGCCATTATGTTTATGTGGATAATCCAGTTCAATTTCTGGTCAGTGTTAACTCCCAGGCTAATTATAGTGGAGAGTTCAGCAATGGCCTTATCATTGACTGTCAAGGGACAATGCTTCGATTCTCTCTTACGGCCATTGCCTGGCACTTGGGAAAGGTATTTGCCACTTGTCAACCCAAGCACGGATATTGTCCAGATCTTGTTGCATTTGGACACTGACTGCTTCAGTATCTGAGGATTCACAAATGATACTGAACAGAGTGCAATCGTCGGCGAACATCCCCACTACTGATCTTATGATGGAAGGAAGGTCATTGATGAAGCAGCTGAAGACGGTTGGGCTAAGGACACTACCCTGAGGAACTCCTGCAGTGATGTCCTAGAACTAGGACAACTGACCTCCCACAACCACGACCATCTTCCTATGTGTCAGGTATGACTCCAATGAGTGGAGTGTTTGTCTCCTGATGCCCATTAATTCCAGCTTTGCTACGGCTCCTTGATGCCACATTCAGTCGAATGCAGCCTTGATATCAAGGGCTGTCACTTTCAGCTCACCGCTGGAATTCAGCTCTTTTGTCCATGATTGAACCAAGGCTGTAATGGGGTCAGGAGCTGAGTGGCCCTGGCGGAACCCAAACTGGGCGTCACTGAGCAGATTATTGCTGAGCAGGTGCTGCTTGATGGCACTGTTACTGACACCTTCCATCACTTTACTGATGATCGAGAGGAGACTGATGGGGCGGTAATTGGCCGGTTTGGATTAGTCCTACTTTTTATGTACAGGACTTACCTGGGCAATTTTCCACATTGTCAAGTAGGTCCTAGTGTTGTAACTGTACTGGAACAGCTTGACTAGGGGAGCGGCAAGTTCTGGAGCACAAGTCTTCAGTACCATTGCCGGAATGTAGTCTTTGCAGTATCTCCAGCCATTTCTTGATATCAAGTGGAGCGAATCAAATTGGCTGAAGACTGGTATCTGTGGTATCTGGGGACCACTGGAGGAGGCTGAGATGGACCATCCACTCGGCACTTCTGGCTGAAGATGGAGGTAAATCTTGTAGTTTCACCAGGTTGACACCTTGTTTTTTGATATGCTCAATGCTGCTCCTGGTTGGGCCTCCTGCCTTCATCGTCATGCATTAACATTTCAACTGGGATAAAAGGTACTGCAGATGCTGGAGAATCCGAGATAACAAGCATGGGGCTGGATGAACACAGCAGGTCAAGCAGCATCATAGGAGCAGGAAAACTTGACGTTTCGGGCCTAAACCTATGATGCTGCTTGACCTGCTGTGTTCATCCAGCCCCATGCTTGTTATCCCAACATTTCAACTGGATTCGTTTGCATCTTCATATCTCTAATTCCATACCCAGTTACAACCTGCTACCTGTCCCCAGATGTTGTAAACATTTGCAGCTGTGAGGAAGTTACTGCTGTAGACTAGGCAGATGGCTCATTACACAAAAATAACATTTATTTTCCACTGCGCCATAAACTATCCTCTCTGTGAAATCTCATTTATATTTTATGATACCATTCCCTTCCATGCAGTGGGAGTGTGTTTTTTTTATTTCAAAGGTCAGTTTTAACAGAATATTTGAAAGTGTAAATAACCATACCACAGTCATGACCTCAACACCCAAATACGCCATGCCTTTCCCAGTTTGCTTACAAACTCTATTCCTGCCTTGAAGGCGAGGGTCTGAAATCTGTTCCTCGGATTGTGCCCAATTAAACAAAATATTTGGTGCGCAGTTTTAGGGGAACTTACAGAAGTACAGCTGATTTGCTTCTGAGACACTTTGTCTCATTGATGTTTATGAGAATCTGCAGTGTTCAACAGGCTGTGGTGTGGGGCTGATCTGATTGACACTTCTCCCTGGTCTAGGATCTTTCTTTTCTTGTCTCTCAGGACACATCAGCTTTGGCTAGAGATAACACAGTGTAGAGCTGGAGGAAGACAGCAAGTCAGGCAACATCAGAGGAGCAGAGGGTCCTGAAATGTCAGCTTTCCTGCTCCTCTGATGCTGCAAATGCTTACAACATTTGGGCACAGGTAGCAGGTTGTAACTAGATATGGAATTGGTGATATGAAGATGCGAACGAATCCAGTCGAACTGTTAAAGCATGACGATGAAGGCAGGAGGCCCAACCAGGAGCAGCATTGAGCATATCAAAAAACAAGGTGTCAACCTGGTGAAGCTACAAGATTTACCTCCATCTTCAGCCAGAAGTGCCGAGTGGATGGTCCATCTCAGCCTCCTCCAGTGGTCCCCAGCATCACAGATACCAGTCTTCTTCCAGCTTCACGCTGTCTTGTCTCTGACTCCAGCATCGGCAGTTCCTATTATCTCTCAGCTTTGGCTAGACACAATTTTGTCACGTGGTTTTAGCATCCTGCCATCACTCTCCTGTCATTGGTCACTCAGTGCGGCCCACTTCACACCTCACCACCTTCTCAGGAGACTCTTTCTTACGTAATTGGATGACGAGGATTACACGAACAAGAGTAGGCCTTTCAGCCTTTTAAGCCCACTTTGTCACTCATGGTGGGTCATCTACTTTGATGCTCTTCTCCTCTGCTACCTCCATACCCCTTGATTTTTGATGACCATCTCCATCATTGCGCACCATCCCCAGGATTTTTTTTTTAAAATGCCAGCTTTGGATTTCGTCATGCCTTTCTGTCCTTAACCTCCTTTGGAGAGATGGTAGTGTAGTGGTAATGTCACTGGACTGGTAATCCAGAGCACAGCAGGCCAAGCAGCATCATAGGAGCAGGAAAGCTGACGTTTCGGGCCTAGACCCTTCTTCAGAAATGGGGGAGAGGAAGGAGGTTCTGACATAAATAGGGAGAGAGGGGGAGGCAGATAGAAGATGGATGGAGGAGAGGATAGGTGGAGAAGAGACAGACCGGTCAAAGACGCTGGGATGGAGCCAGTAAAGGTGAGTGTCGGTGGCGGGGTAGGGAGGAGATAGGTCAGTCCAGGGAGGACGGACAGGTCAAGGGGGGGGAGATAAGGTTAGTGGGTAGGAGATGGGGGTGGGGCTTGAGTTGGGAGGAGGGGATAGGTGGAAGGACAGGTTAGGGAGGCGGTGACGAGCTGGGCTAGTTTTGGGATGCGGTTGGGGGAGGGGAGATTTTGAAGCTTGTGCAGAACACCTACACTCGGTTTGCACTAAACGACTGCATCTCCCAGTCGCGAACTATTTCAACTCCCCCTCCCATTCCTCAGACGACATGTCCATCCTGGGCCTCCTACAATGCCACAGTGATGCCACCCGAAGGCTGCAGGAACAGCAAATCATATTCAGCCTGGGAACCCTGCAGCCCAATGGTATCAATGTGGATTTCACAAGCTTCAAAATCTCCCCTCCCCCAACCGCATCCCAAAACCAGCCCAGCTCATCTCCACCTCCCTAACCTGTCCTTCCACCTATCCCTCCTCCCACCTCAAGCCCCACTCCCATCTCCTACCTACTAACCTTATCCCGCCCCCTTGACCTGTCTGTCCTTCCTGGACTGACCTATCTCCTCCCTACCTTCCCACCTACACTCACCTTTACTGGCTCCATCCCCGCATCTTTGACTGGTCTGTCTCCTCTCCACCTATCCTCTCCTCTATCCATCCTCTATCCGCCTCCCCGTCTCTCCCTATTTATTTCAGAACCTCCTTCCCCTCCTCTATTTCTGAAGAAGGGTCTAGGCCCGAAACGTCAGCTTTCCTGCTCCTATGATGCTGCTTGGCCTGCTGTGTTCATCCAGCTCTACACCTTGTTATCTCAGATTCTCCAGCATCTGTAGTTCCTACTATCTCTGGTAATCCAGAACCATGGGTTAATGCTCCAGCGACATGGGTTCGATTCCCACCACAGCAGATGGTGGAACTTTTTAACTCAAGTTAAAAAAAAATCTGGAATTAAAAAAGCCAGCTCAGAAGAACCACCAAACCATTGCTGATTGTTGTAAAGACCGATTGGTTTCACTAATGTCGTTTAGGGAAAGAAATCTGGTCTTCTTATCTGGTGTTCTTTCCATGTGTGTCAAAACCTCACAGCTATGTAGTTGTCTCATTATGCACTCTGGGCAACTAGGAATGGGTAGTAAATTTCTTTCCTATTCATTTGTGGGATGTGGGTGTCGCTGGCTGGCCAGCATTTATTGCCCGTCCCTAGTCGCCTTTGAGAAGGCGGGTGGTGAGCTGCCTCCTTGAACCGCTGCAGCCCATGTGCTGTAGGTTGACCCACAATGCCCTTAGGGAGGGAATTCCAGGATTTTGACCCAGTGACAGAGAAGGAACGGCGATATATTTCCAAGTCAGGATGAAGAGTGACTTGGAGAAGAACTTGCAGGGGGTGGTGTTCCCATATGGCTGATGCCCTTGTCCTTCAAGATGGAAGTGGTCGTGGTTTTGGAAGGTGCTATTTCAGGATCTTTGGTGAATATCTGCAGTGCATCTTGTAGGTAGTAGATTGTAGATAAATGCTGGCCTATATCCTGCGAATTAATTTTTAAAAATTATAAGATGTCCTATTCGCTGAATTAACTGCTGCTAACTATCTCAGGTAGGGTCAGGGGAAAGTACATTTCATGGGGGGAGGGAGGATGGCATGTGGTGGGTCTGGGGTCAGTTTAATAGTTAGAACAAAGAACAAGAACAAGGAAAATTACAGCATAGGAAGAGGCCCTTCGGCCCTCCAAGCCTGCACCAACATGCTGCCCGTCCCAACTAAAACCCCCGATCCTTCCGGGAGCCATATCCCTCTCTTCCCATTCTATTCATGTATTTGTAAAGACGCTCTTTAGTTATCAAGAGTTGTCTGACTTGTTCTGATAACTATTAAGTTTGATCGAGCTTAGAGCCCTCAGAATTGTTCAATGGACTGTTTTGCAGATACAGGGGAGTTTGCCAGCGGAAAATTCTCATTCCCAGGCAAATCCGACAAACTCAGTTGTGTCTTGGAATCTGCAAATTCCTGACGCATTAGCCCAGTCTATGCTGCTCAGAGCTTGGAATATCAGAACGCTGTGACTATAACGCCCAACACAGCTTGCAACGATGATCAGAAACTGACCCAGAATCTTCCAACAGGGCCGCGGAGCGAACAGATAGGTTAATTTTTCATTGCAGATACTGGATAATGGGGCTTTTGGATGTGGTTTTTGGAGAGTTCTGGGCCCGAGAGCTTAGCTGAGGAAGTGGGAGTGATGAGATCAGTCAAAGTGGGTATATCAAGTGGATTTTTCCTGTTGAACATTCTTGCTTTCTGAATCATGCACTTTAAAGAAAATGTATCGAATCAAAACAAATTAATTGTTTAAATTAGCAGCCTGATCACCTCATACACTTAGTGATATCACATGTCAAGTGTTGAGCAAGGATGTGGATAATTTTAGAATTTGTTGAGTCGCTGCAAACAATTTCCATTTCCCTGTGATGAAATTATGACTCATCATCAAACCCATTCTTGACCATTGATCTCAAGGTTAAACATCATAAGAATTGGAACAGGAGTAGGCCATTCGGCCCCTTGAGCCTACTCTGCCATTAAATACGATCATGGCTGATCCAACATCCCTCATACCAGCTTCCTGACTTTTCCCTGGAACCAATGAATCCCCGACTGATCAAGAATCTATCTCAGCCTTAAATAGACTCAAAGGACTCTACCCCCACAGCTCTCTGTGGTAAGGAGTTCCAAAGACTCACAACCCTCTGACAGAAGAAATTGCCCCATATCTCATCCTTAAATTGGTGCCCATTTATTCTGGGACTATGCCCTCTGGTCTCTCATGAAGGGAAGCATCCTCTCAGCATTTACACTGTTGAGCCCCTTTAAGAATCCTACGTGTTTCAATGAGATCACCTCTCATTCTCCTAAACTCAGTGGGCAGAGTCCTAACCACTTGTGGAGTTACAGAGCTCTCACAGCACAGAAAGAGACCATTCAGCCCATCTGGTCCATGCAAATGGTTTGTAATCCTCCTACTGCATCTCTCTATTAGCTCCCTCCACCTTCCCTTTCAGCTGAACAATTGCATTGTCGCAAACATATGGATTAGGAGCAGGAATTGGCTGAATGGCCTCTATCGGCAAAGTAGGGACTCTGTGATTCTCAGCTATTCAGCCAGTCAAGCCTGAGCTAGCTTTCAATAGGATTGTGGCTGATCTCTTTTCTCCAGATTCTCACCAATCGTTGATAACCTTCTATCCTCTTGCATCTATCCACCTTACCGTAAAAAATTTTCAAGAATTCTCTTTCTACTGTCTTTTTAGGAAAAGACAACCCTGTGTGAGACAAAGTTTCTCCTCATCTCTGTTTTATATGGGTGTTTCCTTATTTTTAAACAGTGACCCCGTAATCCCTGATTCTCCCACAACAGGAAAGAACATCTCCATGTGTTACCTGTCAAGACCCCTCAGAGCTGATTGTGACACTGCATACACAAGGTAAGATCACATGGGGTTGGCATCATTTATTAGCTCGGACAGAGGATTGGTTAACCAACAGAAAGCAGAGAGTTGAGATAAATGGGTCTTCTTCTGTTTGGCAAGATGTAACTCATGGGGTGCCACACGGTTCAGCCCTCTGGCCTTAACTATTTACAGTCTGTATTAATGACTTGGATACAGGGATAGAAAGCATTATAGCCAAATTTGCAGAAGACATTAAAATAAGTGGGAAAGTAAGTTGTAATGAAGAAGTAAGAAATTTATAAACAGATATGGTAGGTCAGGTGAATGACAGAGATTAACTTGGACAAATGTGAGGTTGTCCATTTTGTTCAAAAGAATAAAAAAGCAACTTGTTATCTAAATGGAGAGAAAATTCAGAGCCAGTTGATACAGAGGGATCTGGGTGTCCTTGTGCATGAGCTTCAGCAAGCTATTATGTAGGTAAGCAGGTAATAAGGAAGGCCAAATGGAATCATGGATTTATTGCTAAAGAGGTATGAAAGAGGGGAAGTGTTTCAGCAACTGTAGAAAACATTTTTGAGACTGTACCTAGAGTATTATGCACCGTTTTGGTCGCTTACCTGAGGTGGGAGCAGTTACATTAGAGGCAGTTCAGAGAAGGTTCATTAGATTGATTCTAGAGATGACAATTTTCTCTTATGAAGAGATATTGAGCAGTTTAGGACTGTACTCTCTGAAGTTTAGAAGAATGAGAAGGGATCCTAAAGATAATTGGCAAAGTTGACGTAGAGAGGATGTTTCCTCGTGTCGGGCAGTCTAGAATGAGACGTCATAGTTTTAGGTAAGGAGGAGCAGATTTAAAACAGAGATAAGGAGAAATTCCTTCTCTCACATGGTTATGAATCTGGAATTCACTACTTCAGAATGTGGTGGATGTTTGGTCATTGAGTAATTTGAAGGGGGAGATAGACAGATTTTTAATTAGCAATGGGTCGAAGGGTTATGGAGAGCAGGCAGGAAAGTGGAGTTGAGGTTGAGATGAGATTAGCTAGGATCATATGAAATGGCAGGAGTAGCCTTGAGGTGTTGGGTGGGGGTGGGGGGGCGCTGAATGGCCTGCTCCTGCTCCTAGCTCTTATGCTCTAATGTACTCGAAGAGTTCCTGCTTGCAGACAGCTCGCCAGGTCCATCAACCCCCAAAGACTGAGGTGCAGGTCCTATTCCAGTGTCTCCGCAACTTACCAGGGCACAGAGAGAGTGGTATTCTGCGCACGCACCCACATGGAGAACACTGATCATTGTGGAAAAGACTCCTCATGAGCTGGGCTAGTCCATGACTGTAAGCTTGCTGGGAATCAATTATCTGTTTTCTATTGGATGCTTCCCCTCTCTGGGACAACATAATGCCATCATTAACTGATACGTAGGTGAGCTTAACCATTTCCCTCAGGAGGAGGTGCATGTCTCCCTGAGATAATGGGTGGGAATTTGGAAACTGGTAGCTGGTTTGCTTTTTATGTGCCTCTCTCATCAAACCTAAGCCAATCCTTAAACACATTGATCGTGTTGTCCTTCAAGCGACTCTGGATTGACAGAACTGGGAGGGAGTTTCATAAAAGAGATTACAGACTCACAAATGATACAGCCAGTAACTCTGTACGGCTTAGACTAGCTCAATGGGAGGGTATTTTCCACATCAGCTTGTTATGACACACCCTCTGGAGCAGGGCACAATCCCTACAGTGCAGAAACAGGCCCTTCAGCCCAACAAGTCCACACTGACCCTCAGAGCATCCTACCCAGCCCCATCCCCCCAATCCAGACATCCCTGAGCACTATGGGGCAATTTAGCCTGGCCAACCTACCTGACCTGCACATCTTTGGGAGGAAACCAGAGCACTCGGAAGAAACCCACGCTGATACAGGGAGAATGTGCAAACTCCACACAGACAGTCACCCAAGGGTGGAATTGAACCCAGGTCCCTGGTGCTGTGAGGCAGCAGCGCTAACCACTGAGCCACCCAAGCAGGTAGGGCTTGAAACTAAACCTCCTGGCTCTGAGGTATGGACATTACTGTCACAAGAGCCCAGTGGGTATGATGTAAAAGCGGGTGGGTGGGGAGTGGGGTTTGCATTGTAGGAGAGTGTGGGGTTGAGAATATTGCCATATGCTCCATCTGGTCCAGTGGCAGCTCTGTGCTGAGAGGATTAGGTGGAGCAGTCAGTATGTGATCTCAGGGTTTGGAGGAAATGGAATGTCAGTTCAGGCTTACAGTATCCCTTCCCACACCTCCAGTGCCCCTTTCACACATATCACCCCCATCCCCCAGCCCAGTCCTTTCTCCCCAACTCCCCGAACCTCCCTTCCAACTGATCTCTGCGGCTATCAGTTCAGTGAAACACCGTGACTGAGGGGCCCTGGGCTGTAATCTTCAGCCACAAACCCCAAGGAAAGGGGGCTATCAGTTGGGCAAAGAGGCCTATTGCCAGCTTAAAGTGGGCACCAGGTGCGCACTGAGCCTTGGTAACATGATGGTGAATTCTAGAGGTCAGGCCTGGATCAAAGAGAGGGTTCGAGAATTCCATCCTCAATCCAACAGCAGGGTTTGAGTGGTCAGTCCTGGAGCACAGAAGGAATTCCAGAATTCTGCGCTGGATCGAATGGGGGATTTGAAAGTTGAGTGCTGAAAGAGAGAGTGATTTTTGAATATGATCCTGAAGTGCTGGTGAAATTCCAGATCCAGAGGTAGGCTTTTGAAATTTTTTACAGAATGGAGCTCTCAGTCAAATTCGATCAACTCCTGCGATTGATTAGAATGATCTACTAAAACAAGCTCTTGATTCCAACTGGACGCCTATCATTTTCACTGAATTTCGAAAACTTTATTGTAAAAAAGAACTACAGCATTTAAACAAGTACAAGGATGAAACGTTTAGATCCAACGGCAAGAATTATCAAATAACCACGTGGTACAAATACATCAAAAACATGGGGAGATCGTCAGTATCTAACAGGAAGCATACAATCATTCAGTAAAATCACTATGTGGTCTCTTGACACTAAACTCTTCAGACAATCAGTCGAGTACCTCAGTTGCTCAAGAGAATGCCTGTCTCTCAGAATAATGTTGCTTCTCTACTCCAGATCCCTAAACTCCCCCTCTCTCATTAAACTAGCTGTGAATTCTCACGAGTTCCTCCCCCTCCCACCCACTCCTCTACACTCGACAGTTCAGTAAACTGTTTATGCAAAAAGAACATTCTAGAAATCAGCAGTTCCTTGCTTTGGGATTGCAGCTCTTCAAGAGAATGCCTCTGCAAAAGGGAATTTCAGATATTCACAACTCTCTCTCTGACTGAAGGCATCTCTTATCCCCATCTTGATCCCATTGAAACCACCTCCCCCACCTTGAAACTTTAATGGTCACAGTTCTGGATTCCTCAGCCTGGGGATATATCCTTCAAGTGTCTACACTATCGAACACTCTGGGGAATTGTGTTTCAGTGAGATCACCTCTCATTATCCACATTATTGGGGAGTAAAGGTAAAGTCATCATTGTCTTACGAAACGAAGGGCTGCCCTCTCATTAGATAGAGGCTAAAAGACTGCATGTCTACCTTGGTGTCTGTGATGCCCTCAAGGAACAGAAAGAGATTGCGGGTTTATAATAAACAAGAAGTTAACTTCAACAAAAGATTTTTTTTAATTCACTTGTGGGATGTGCGTGTTGCTGGCTGGGCCAGAATTTATAGCCTGCCCCTAGTTACTCCTTGGGAAAGTGGTAGTGAGCTGCCTTCTTGAAACGCTGCAATAGGTCGACCCACAATGCCATTAGAAAGGATTCTGACCCAGCGACAGTCAAGGAACGACAAGATATTTCCAAGTCAGGATGGTGGGTGGCTTGGAGGGGAACTCACAGGGGGTGGTGTTCCTATATCTGCTGCCCTGGTCCTTCTAGATGGAAGTGGTCATGGGTTTGCAAGGTGCTGTCTGAGGAGCATTGGTAAATTTCTGCAGTGCATCTTGTAGGTGGCACGTTTTTAAATTAAGAAATTAAGATATCAGAAAAGAACTTACTCTAGCACTGCAGTACAGTCAATGCATCTTTCACACAGACAAATAATGCCGAAACTATATAAAGCTGTGCTGGGCCATAGCTGGAGAATCACCAGGTTTTCAGTAGACTTTGGGAACAGAGTGAAGTTCCTTGCGAGGGTGCCGGTGAGATGTCCCCTAGTGGGTGCAGGGAGGAGGGATTTTTGTTGCACTCTGAAGTTGGGCTGGTGCTGTTTTCCGCAGGGAAAAGGAGGTGAGGGGATTTTTAGTAGTGTCGCACAAGATGATGCCAGGATTGGATCAGATGAAGAGAGAAAAAGTGCTCCCATGTTCTGATAGCGCAAGGAGTGGAGGGACACAGATTCCAGGGAGGAACGTCTCTATGCTGTGAATGGTAATGAGCTGGAACACATGGCCCATGACAATGCTGGAAGTGGAGCTGCACAACAGCTTCGAAAGGAAATTTAAGTGAACTGAACTTGCAGGGGAAAGAGAGGCAGAATGTGACCGGCTGGATCGAGCTGAAGTGAACACAATGAGACTACGGGCCTCCTGTGTGTGTGGAATGAACTCAGCATGTGCCAGCATGCTATCGAGCCAATAAGGATTCCTTTTATTGAAATGCAGTCGTTGTTGCAACGTGGGGAATTCTGCTGTCAATGGATGCACAACAAGCTCCCACAGAAAAAAAACGTTGATCTGGTAAAAAACAGTCTGTGCGTTCTGTCGCACCGTTTGTGGAGAGATACTTATTGACTCAGGGGCACAGTGAGAAACCGTCAATGTTTATTCAAAGTAGCAACACACCAGTGCCGGTGAGAGCAGGAGGACAATAACAAATGAAGAGTGAGTTACAGAGTAATGTAAAGTCATGGAGAATTACACAGACCACATGAAACGACAGAAGTTAGTACGCAGGTCCTACAAGTACAAGGAAAATGCAATGACGGTCTCAATTTGTAGGTGAGACCTATACAGGGCACTGATGAGGCCACAGTTAGAGAAATACATACAGTTCTGATCTTCTCAATTAAAGAGGAATCTGGAAGCAATTCAGAGGAGGTTCCTGGGATGAAGGAATTGTCAGAAGAGGAAAGGGCTGGGTTGATAGTGGAGCCTATAAGAATGGGAGGCAATCTTAGTGAAACAGGCAATGTTGAGAGTTGACAGTGGGTGGGCCGCTGAGATAATGCGTGCACTCATGGGGAATCGAGAATGAGGATGCATGGTTTCTGAGCGAGGGCTCGAATTTCTTCACTCAGAGAGTTGTGAATTTTTGGTCATCTCTAGAATGATATCAGATGGGTTACAGCACCAAAAGAAGTCATTATACTCTCATTACATGGATCAGGTTCACCGAGTCCCGCTACCTTGTCTGCGTCCAGAAAAGCCTTTCTCTGCAGGTAATTATCTATTTTTTAAAGACCCTTCAGCCCATCGAGTGTGTACTGCTCAAAGTATACTACCACAAAAACCAGTCCCACTTCCCTGCACTAGGCCCATTGCCTTGAATGTTATGACACTTTAAGTATCTTTTTAAAGGATGTGAGGTTTCCTGCCTCAACTCTCCTCCCAGGCAGTGCATCCCAGATCCCCACCACCCTCTGGGTGAAAAGGTTTTCCTCACACCCCCTCTAAAGCTCCTGCCTTTTGCTTTAAAATTATTCCCCCTTTGTTATTAGCTCTTGTCTCAGGGCTGTAGTTACTGAGCCACTGTGTGCGTTCAAGATTTCTGAACTGTAGTTAAGGGAGATGGCAGGGTGAGGGGGACAGACAGGAAAGGGAGGTTGAGGCCAGGACCTGATCAGCCATGACCTTACTGAATTGTGTTGAGGGGCTGAATGGCCTAATCGCGTTTCTGTTTCTAATGGCTTTAGGTTACACAAAGTAAATGACGGGTGGCACGGTGACTCAGCGGTTAGCACGGCTGCCTCATGGCACCCGGGACCCGGGTTCAATTCCACCCTCGGGCAACTGCCTGTGTGGAGTTTGCACATTCTTCCCCGTGTCTGTGTGGGTTTCCTCCGGGTGCTCCGGTTTCCTCCCACAGTCCAAAGATGTGCAGGCTAGGTGGATCGGCCATGCTAAATTGCCAATAATGTTCAGGGAGGTGTAGGTTAGGTGGATTAGACATCGGAAATGCAGGGTTACAGAGAAAGGGTACAGGGATGGGTCTGGGTGGGTGCTCTTCAGAGGGACAGTGTGGACTTGTTGGGCTGAATGGCCTGTTTCTACACTGTAGGGATTCTATGAAACACTCAGAGTCACTTGAATTCAACTGGTAAAATTACAGATTAGTTTACATATGTCTGTGTCAGTCAGTGCGTGTCATATAGGGGAGGCACTGGCTGGACAATTAACCGGGGACCCAGGTTTGAATCCTGCCATGGCAGATGGTGGAATTTGAATTCAGAAACATCTGGAATTAAGATGATGACCACGACTCTATTGTCAATTGTTGGAAAAACCTATTTGGTTCACTAATGTCCTTTAGGGAAGGAAACTACCATCCTTACCTGGTCTGACTTACGTGTGACTCCAGAGCCACAGCAATGTGGTTGACTCAGAATTGCCCTCTGGGCAATTAGGGATGGGCAATAAATGCTGCCTGGCCAGCAATGCCCTCATCCTGTGAATGAGTAAAGGAAAATAAATCTGAGTATGTGTGATTCTCTGGAGAAACCTGCATTCAGGTTGACATGTGAAATAACAAGCATGGGGCTGTTTGAATCTGAAATAACAAGCCCCATGCTTGTTATTTCAGATTCTCCAGCATCTGCAGTACCTTTTATTTCAGGTTGACATGTGCCTGAGTAGGATGCTCCATTGTTCACAACGTTAATGGATTGAAACCCATCACAATCTGAATAAAAGTTGCGGAGAGAGAGAACAGTAGTGTTTGAAAACGTCTGGCTCTAAAGATTTGCTGCTCAGAATACATTTTAACCTCCAGCAACTGAGCCACTTGAGGGTTTTATATTGCCTTATATTTGTTTGAAAATGATGTCTTCTAGCAACCTGGTCAGACATGTTACTGCACACCTCTTAGAGCAGGGAGGACCTGAACATAGGCCTCCTGGCTAAGAGGTTGGGACACTATCAGCCTTCCAGAGACCCAACACAGTTACAGCCGCCAGTCCTTTCCCTGCTTTTGTCATGCCCTCAAATCTACTTCCTTTTTCTTATCTTTCCTTCAGGTCAGACATTTCTGTTCCCAGCCTTCACTGTGCGTGTTGACCTATATTTCTCTCTGTACCTTAAATTTAAAACATTCATTTTTGCTCTTAAATCTCTCAAAGGTCTCTCCCACCAAGACTCGTCCCACCACCTGCTCCCCCCAGCCCCAGATCTCTCTGAGATTTTGGTGTCTCTCCAATCACAGCCTCTTGACCAACCCTGATTTTTTATCACCCCCCTCCGCATTGGTGGCCCGGGCATCTCCTTCTAAAGCTCTCTCCCCACCACCCCTCCATTAAGACG
The DNA here is from genome assembly GCA_024137785.1 of Ginglymostoma cirratum. Lineage (NCBI taxonomy): Eukaryota > Metazoa > Chordata > Chondrichthyes > Orectolobiformes > Ginglymostomatidae > Ginglymostoma > Ginglymostoma cirratum. The sequence goes on from JAHRHZ010000283.1 coordinate 79,259,826, forward strand.
GTTCTCAAAAACTATCCCTCTAACCGAGTCTTTGGTCGCCTAATGTCACTTTAAGGTGTCACCTTTTGGCTGATAATGTTCCCATGAAAAGCTTTCAGATAGTGTGTTGTGCTGGAGGTGCTCACTAAATGCAGGGTTGTTGTTGTACGGCAGCTGGGAGCCAGGGGATTGGAAGGGGAAGAGAGAGTCCACAGATCCTGTTTTGGATTGCCATCTGCTCACCAAGATTGGCAATGATAGGTGCATATTTTCGGAGTGAGCAAAACACTAATTCATGAATTATCAGGTAGCCATGATGTGGTGGGCCGGTGTTGGACTGAAGAGGACGAGGTCAGACATCAGACAACACCAGGTTACAGTCCCTTTCTGAAGAAGGGTCCCGACCCGAAAGGTCAGCTTTCCTGCTCCTCTGATGCTTCCTGGCCCTGCTGTGTACCTTCAGCTCCACACTGTGTTATCTCTGACTCCAGCATCGGCAGTTCCTACTATCTCTCAGGCGATAGCCCGACAGGGTTATTTGAAATCACAAGCTTTCAGAGTGCTGCTCCTTCATCAGGTGAAGTGAAGAGAAGCACACAGCACAGAATTTATAGGCTGAGAGAGATCAACAGATCATACAAATGGTGTGAGTGGAGTGTCGAGTAATACGTCTCTGCAGGTGATCAGAAGTGTCAGATGGTGTGAGTAAAGTGTCAACAGCTGAATAGCAAGTGAAGGGATGACCTATAATCCGATTAAATGAGGCAGAGAGATAATTACAAAAAAATTAAAAATAACGCGGTGCTGGGGACAAACTAAATGGCTGGAACAACACAATAGGTATAAGAGTTGCATGCCGAGGGTCTAACCAAAGTCATAAGTGATTCAAAACTGTACAAACTAATTAAGGTAAAGAGATCATAACAATTTATCAAGGTGATGGTGTCAAAACAGGACAGCAAGGAAGATTTTACAGATACAGAACAGTGCAGTGGGGTCACACGTAGCGCAACAGGAAACCAAAATCACTGTTGAAGCCGTCTTCATGGGTATGGAACTTGGCTCTCAGCCTCTGCTCGATGATCCTGCGTTGTTGTGTATCCCAAAGTCTGCTTTGGAGGATGCTTACCTGAAGATTGGAGGCCAAATGTCCCTGATCTGAGGAGGGAACATTCCTGTCTGGCGATTGTTGCTCGGTGACCATTCATCCGTTGTTGTAGCATCTGTATGGTTTCGCCTCGGAGCATCCTTGCCTGCAGCTTATGAGATAGACATTGATTGAGTCTTGCAGAGGTTGCAATGACAGGTTTGTGTGGTGTTTTGGTCAACGTTGTCCTGAAGGCTGGGTAGTTAGCTGCGAACAATGGTCTGTTTAAGGTTTGGTGGTTGTCTGAAGGGGAGAAGTGGAGGCACAGGGAAGATAGTGATGAGATGTTCGTTGTCACCAATAATGTGTTGAAGGAAGCAAAGAACATGGAGTAGTTTGTCTGTTCCAGGGAAGTAATAGATGATGAAGGGTATTGTATCGGTCATATCCCATGTCTGTCTTCTGAGGATGTCATTGTGGTTTTTCGCTGTGGCACATTGGAACTGGCGGTCAATGAGTTGAGCATTGTATCCCGTTGTTATGAGGGTGTCATTCATCTGATGAATTCCTGTGCGTCTGCCACGAGATCAATGGGGTCCATTTTGGTGGTGGGGCAGAAATTGAGCCCTTGTCTAAGAACTTATGGATTCTTATCTCAATTTCAAGGTTGTGTCATCTGCTGCAGAGTTGGTGTACAAGATGATTGAGGAGTGTGCAAGAGGTGTGACAGCAGAGTCTCTCAGTGTAGTCATATTGAACCCCTCCAGAAGGCTGCTGCCATAGGCTTGGTATGTACGATCAAGTTGTCAGGATAGGGTCCATATTCCCAGCTTGTGGTCAGCATAAAGCAGAACAGTTACAAGACACTGCCAATCAGATGAGGCAACAGAACTACGTCACCTACATGCACACCAAGAACAAGAAATTGGAGAAACTTGTTACCACCACTGGCAGTAACCAAGCCTCCCCGGTACTATGGTTGAAACCGGTACCACCGCAGGGAAATCCATTGTCAACTTGTCTGACCACACCCTTCAACCAGACAGAATCAAAGTTCTCAGCTGAGGGCTCAGTGTCTGCTCCACTACCAAAATAGACCCCATTTGTCTCATGGCAGACACAGAGGAATTCATCAGGTGAATGTGGCTCCAGGATTTCCTCCACAAATCCCAAGATGTCAGCAGTGAGCCCAATGAGACAATGAACAAACCAGAGGCAGAGAGATCCGCAGTGCAGTGACTAAAGATGAAAGAGTCGAATTGGACCCCTCCCGAGGACCGTTGCACTCGGCTTGAAATGTGTGCTGAAGCCATCGAGAGATACGTTAATGCCATATTCATCAGCCATGCTCACAAGATAGTGTAGAACGTCACCCAAGCACAATGCAACACCATCAGTGCTCTCAAGACCAA
>JAHRHZ010000283.1:79277303-79296375 GCA_024137785.1 Ginglymostoma cirratum
CACACACTCCCCCACCCGCACACTCACCTCACATCCACACACTCCCCAACCCGCACACTCACCTCACACCAACACACTCCCCCACCCGCACACTCACCTCACACCCACACACTCCCCCACCCGCACACTCGCCTCACACCCACACACTCCGTCACCCGCACACTCACCTCACACCCACACACTCCCCCACTCGCACACTCACCTCACACCCACACACTCCCCCACCATGCAATATCCAACACCCCCACTGACACCCCCCAAACCACTTTGATAAAATGCTTCTCTTTTTCTCATCTATAGATCACCTCTCCCTGGGACAGCCTCATCCCTATTCTGAGATAACAGGGTGTGGAGCTGGATGAACACAGCAGACCAAAAAGCATCAGAGGAGCAGGAAAGCTGACGTTTTGGGTCTACACCCTTCCTCAGAAAAGGATTTTTTGAACCCTTTTTCTGAAGAAAGGTGTAGACCTGAAACATCAGCTTTCCTGCTCCTATTTTGCTGCTGGGCCTGCTGTGTTCATCCAGCTCTACACCTTGTTATCTCAGATTCTCCAGCATCTGCAGTTCCTATTATCTCATCCTTATTCTCTCAAGTTCAAGCGACACAGGAGTGAACAAATCCAGTCGGGAATTAGGTTACCCATTCACTACCAGAGATATTACCCCTATCTGCTCAAGGGTCTGATTTGTAAAACTCTAAGCAAGGTTGACCATATTGCTGACTGAAACACTGCTCTATCCCAGTAACAGAATCTTGTAGAATGACTGCATTTCTACTTTTTGTTATTCTGTCTTTTCCGGTTCCTGTGACTGTTGGTGCTCTATGGTCTTTAGTCCTTCCAAGCCATTGAATCGAGAGATTTCACAGCTCAGAAAGAGGCCCTTCAGCCCATCATGTTATCACTGCAGCAATCTCCATTGCCGTTTGAGAGTGACACAAACACACACACATGGCAGAGACTCCCATAATTCCAGCATCTTCCTACTTTTCCAGGTACACCTCGTTCTTAAATACAGGTATTTCTGCTATAACGCGTGTGTCATTAATGCAAATGGGCTGTAACACGATTGATAAATAGCAAACACTGTTTGGATGACACAAACTTTCTGTTATATAGGTATAGCGATTTTCTATAGCAATTTCCCTGTAACGTGGTTTTCTATGGCAATTTTCTATAGTGTGATTTTCTATAGCCCAAGGCAACACAGGAACAATAATTGTTGCATATAGGAGAACCAACTGTACTCCTAACTCAGTCACTGTACATTAGGCAGAATGTAGACTCCAGCTTTCACTCCAGATAGCAGACCAGGGTGTCATTACACCTCTTTCAGTGAGCTTCAGGTGACAGGTATAAACTGTTAAAATCCTTAAACCGTCATACATCAGGCTGCCACACTGCAGTTACTGTAATTCTGATCTTCCATGTCAGTCATCAGAACAAAGGTGTCACCTCTCAGCTGTCGCCCTCCAATTATCACAACTCCAATTCTGTTAACACAGCAAGAAATCAAGTGTCTCACCAGAAAAATGACAAATGAGTGGAACATTCTGAATGTGAGCAATGAAATGTTGCGAATGACACATTCAGAATTGTCGAGGTAGATAAACTTTTGAGCAGCTGTTGTGGGTGGTAGACAAGGTGTGAAGTCAGCGTGTCAGCTGATGTTTGCCCTCTGAAGTGTCATAACTGAAATATCACACAAAATGTGAAATATAATGGGTCATGTGAGTAGTTAGGCTCCTCACATCAGATAAATAATGGGCAGGACCTTTCATATGACACCTGATATTACCTGGTGTGTAAGGACTGAAGTGTGAACAACACATTTCAAGGAGTTGAGGCATAACTTTATCATTGCTTGCACACTGCAGATAGGATAACAAATCTCTTGCCATGAAAGGAGAGATAAATGTGAGCAGTTGCATGTTGGAACAGCAAATCAGGGCAGGACCTATAAAGTGAATGGTAGGGCCCTGGGAAGTATTCTTGAACAAAGAGACCTTGGAGTGCAGGTTCATATTTCCTTGAAAGTGAAGTTTCAGGTAGACAAGGTAGAGATGAAGGCATTTGGTACGCTTGCCTTTATTGGTCAGTGTATTGAGTACAGGAGTTAGGAGGACATCTTGCAGCTGTACAGGACATTGGTTAGGTCACTTCTGGAATGCTGTGTTCAGTTCTGGTCTCCCTGCAATAGGAAAGATGTTGTGAAGCTTGAAAGTGTTCAGAAAAGATTTACAAAGATGTTGCCACGGTTGGAGGGTTTGAGCTATAGGGAGAGGCTGAATAGACTGGGGCTATTTTCCCTGGAGTGTCGGAAGATGAGGGGTGACCTTATAGAGGTTTATAAAATCATTAGGCGCATGGATAGGGTGAATTTGGCGAAAATCTTAATCCCAGGGTAGTGGAGTCTAAAACTAAGAACCCCTAAGTTTAAGATGAAAGGGGAAAGACTTAGAAAGGGCCTGAGGGGCAACTTTTTCACACAGAGGGTGGTGCGTGTACACCAGAGGAATTGGTGGAGGTTGGTACAATTACAACATTTAAAAGGTATCTGGATGGGTATATGAATTGGAGGAGATTAGAGGGATATGGGCCAAATGCTGGCAAATGGGACTATGTTAATGTGGGCTATCTGCTTAGCATGGGCGAGTTGGTCCGAAGGGTCTGTTTCCATGCTGTACAGCTCAATGACTCTATAATTCCGTGACAGAGAGTGAGACGAAGGACAACTACAGCATCCGGGAACAAAATTGTCCTTTCATCCTGCCTACATGTGTCCTTGAGCAGGCAGTGCCAATATCTGATGACACAATATTATAACTAACCTCGCAGTTATTTAATTTGGATCAAAAATCATCCCTTCATGACTGTGTACAGCCGCAATGATGAATATGAGATACAAGAGCCATAGACTCTCGTATGGCCTGGCAGAGGTGACACTTCCCCATCAGCTAGGCTGATAGGATGTGGCAGTCCTCCAGGAGTTCCATTAGGAATGAGCTCTTACTGACAAACAGACTCTCTAGTGATGTATCTCCATCGTGCGCCAGGTCCAAACAACAGAAGGATTGATCCACTGACCATTAACTCTTCCGACACATTAGAACTGAACACTGGTGCTCTGAAACTTGCAGCAGAGCTATAACGCTGGAATCTACCCTCCGGTGGGGAAAATGGCACAGGAATTTCCTGGCCCCGTAGTAAAGCAGGACAAATCCAATCTGGCCAGTTGCTACCCCATCAGTCTACTCTTGATCAGCAGCAAAGTGATAGAAGGAGTTATTGGCAGTGCTTGCAAAAGAATGGCCTCTTCACTGACACTCAGTTTGGGTTCTGCCAGGGCCTCACTCAATTCCTGACCTTATTACAGCCTGGGCCCAAACATGGACAAAAGAGCTAAATTCCAGAGGTGAGGTGAGAGTGACAGCCCTTGACATAAACATAAGAACTAGGAGCAGGAGTAGGCCATCTGGTCCCTCGAGCCTGCTCTGCTATTCAATAAGATCATGGCTGATCTTTTCAAGGACTCATCTCCACCTACCTGCCCGCACACTACAACCTTTAATTCCTTTACTGTTCAAAAGTCTATCAATCTTTGCCTTAAACATTCAACCAGTTAGCCTCAACTGCTTCGCTGGGCAGGGAGTTCCACAGATTCCCAACCTTTGGGTGAAGAAATTCCTCCTCAGCTCTGTCCCAAATTAGGCAATCATTTGAAGTGTTGTTTTGCTGGGTTTATATGACTTTTCTAATTGTATTTAGCTATACCTCAGTGAATGATCACCACATTAAATCATAATTTATTGTTGAACATTAAAGTAGAGGGACCATTCATGACCTACATAGACTTGTCCCAGCACAGGACAGTCAGTGTGACAGACCTGCCTCCTGGCTCTGCTGTTATTTTTGGAAGCGTTATTACACACAACTGTTTCTCCCCATCATCAAATCGCTGCGGATTTTTTATTTCACCGTCTGTTAGCCCATTTCCCCAGTTAGAGCTGCATAGTGGTTTAGCACTGCTGACTCATGGCGCCAGGGACACAGGCCTGACCACACCCGTGTGGAGCCTGTACATTCTCCCCCCTGCAACCGCGTGAGCCCCTTCCAGGGGGTCCTTTTCAATACCCGCACCCCCACCCCCCGCCCACCACAACAGCCCAAAGGCCAGAGTGGACTGGTTGCGCCAAGCCAAATTGCTCATAACATCCAGGGATGTGCAGGCCAGGTGGATCAGCCATGGGAAATGTGGGATTATGGGAAACGGCAGGAGGCCGTTTCCTGCCTCCTGGTCCAGGCGGAATGACCACTCACCCCCAACCCCCTGGAGGACCAGCGCGGACCTCATAAGCTGAATACAGTGCAGGGATTCTGTGATTAACCATCCGTGTTTCCAACTGATTAATTAACATGCAAAGCCCATTAAGGCCATTGCAGACCATCAAGGGAGAGAGAGGAGGAGGGGTATATAAAACACTCCATCTGCCCCCTCCGCCCATAGTGCCCACTTATCCACAAAGGCATCGAGAGCATTGACGGACATGGCATGCCCCCTTTCCAAGGAAACCCGGCCATGAACGTAACCACGGAGCAGTGATATATAGTCCGGAAATTCGACCAAGTGTAGCATCAGGGAGACCTAACAAACCCGGAGTCAATGGGAATCAGAGGCAAACTCTCCTCCGGCTGGAGTCATAACTGGCACAAATAAAAATGGTTGCGGGGGCCATAGATGAGTCACCTCAATCTCAAGAAAGGAGGTCCTCAGAGCAGTGCCCTAGCCCTTGACGCTCAATGGAGTTATCACTGCTGAACCCTTAACATCCAGGGGATTACCTTGGACAAGAAACTGAACTAGATTAGACATAGAAATACTGTGGCTACAACAACAGGTCAGAGGCTGGGAATCCTGCATCAAGTAACTTATTTCCTGATTCTGCAATTGAATACTTGCTACTTGCCTGGATGAGTGCAGCTCCAACAAGAAGCTTGACACTATACAGGATAAAGCAGCCCACTTGATTGGCACCACACCCACAGGCATCCACTCCATCCACCTCCGATGCTCAGTAGCAGCAGTGTGTATCACCTACAAGATGCACTGCAGAAATTCACCAAAGATCCTCAGACAGCACCTTCCAAACCCACGGCCACTTCCATCTCAAAGGACAAGGGCAGCAGATACATGGGAACACCACCCCCTGCAAGTTCCCCTCCAAATCACTCACCATCTTGCCTTGGAAATATATCCCCATTCCTTCACTGTTGCTGGGTCAACATCCTGGAATTCCCTCCCTAAGGGCACTCTGGGTCAACCTACAGCACATGGACGACAGTGGTTCAAAAAGGCAGCTCACCCCCACCTTCTCAACAAAAACCAGGGATGGGTTAAAAATGCTGACCCAAGCAGCAACATCCACATGCCATGAATGAATACATTTTTAGAAATGGTCAGGTGGTATTATTGATGGACTGTTAATCCAGAGACCCAGACAACGTTCTGGGGACCTGGGTTCAAATCCCAGCGCAGCTGATGGTGGAATCTGAATTCAATAAATATCTGGAATTAAGAATCTAATGATGACCGTGAATCCATTGTCAATTATTGGAAAAACTCATCTGGTTCACCAATGTCCTTTAGGGAAGGAAACTGCCATCCTTACCTGGTCTGGACCTACGTGTGACTCCAGACCCACAGCAATGTGGTTGATTCTTAACTGGCCTCTGGGCAATTAGGGATGGGCAATAAATGGGCATCCCTTGAATGACCAAAAAAAGAAAAAAACAAAGAATTTGCAGAAGGGATATTGGAGAGAGCTGACACAGGCAGACTGGGCTAAGTGGCCTCTTTAGGCTTGCAAGGCCTTATGGTGGGTTTTGGATGACCAGGAACACTGGGACCTGATGAGCAAAACTCTTCCTCTATTCAAAAAAACAGGAGGATTATCTGAGCTGAGTAGTGAGGGACTGAGACACTCCCAATGGAGCGTTTTTGAATCATGAAATTAACCTGCAGCTCCTGGGCTACTGTGAAATTTGCCACAGCACTCATCAGATGTAGAGACTTCCCTGCTGTACACCCCTACAACAATGGATCGTTTCTCTCAGTGTTCCCCATGGGATCTTGCTGTGAATAAACTCCATTCCCCTACATTATAACTTTATTGCAGAGTGCCTTGAGGTATCCCGAGTGTGAGAAACCCTCCTCCAGAGGGATTGAACTCAGATGTCATCCTGATCTCATCTCCTATTTAATTAATAAAACTATGACTAATGTAACTTGTCTTTTAATTCGTTCATAGGACGTGGGCACTTTCACTAGGCCAGTGTTTATTGCCCACCCCTAACTGCCCAGTTAAGAGTCAACCACATTGCTGTGGGTTTGGATTTACATGTAGGCCAGACCAGGTCAGGGTGGCAACAAATACAGAAGTTGCTGGAAAAGCTCAGCAGGTCTGGCAACATCTGTGAAGGGAAAAAACAGAGTCAATGTTTCGGGTCCGGCGACCCTTCCTCAGAACGGTGAGGTGGCAGTTTGCTTCCCCAAAGGATGGTAGTCAACCAGATGGGGTTTTCCCTGATATTTGGCAATGGTTGCTAGATTTTATTCTGAAGGGAATTTAAATTCTAGCATTGGCTATGGTTGGATTTGAACCCCAGTCCTCAGAAGATCAGCTGAGTCTGTGGGTTAATAGCCCAGGAATAATTCCTCTAGGCCACAGCCTTCCCTGATTGCCTTTATTAATAAAACAGGCAGGGGCCTTGACTGAAATAATAAGGTGTGGAGCTGGATGAACACAGCAGGCCGAGCAGCACCAGAGGAGCAGGAAAGCTGACGTTTCGGGCCTAGAAGCTTCTTCAGAAATGACTGAAGGCTGAGGCTTCCGTCTTGACTAAGGCCTGGAGACTTGTTTCCACGGCTTTACAGAGTCGCCCGTTCATTGTGACGAGGCCATGGTCTTGTTGAGTCAGACACTTTGTTCGGTTTAGAGATTTTGGGACCAGTGAACTGTCGGTGAGATGGCTGAAGGCTCTGTAGAAATCTAACAGAGTGCGCCTGATCAGTAACTGGTTACCACAGCAACAAGACAGAACGGAGAAAAAGAATCTAACTCCATCAGAGATAGAGAGAGAGACAGAGAAGGAGAGGAAATCAGATTTCAGGGCCAGGCTAATTGCCTGACAATCACAATGCAATGCAAACAAATGGAAATTATTGTATCTGCAGACAGATCATTTAGTTTGACCTGTGCCGCCCTCTGTAAAAAGCACTTAAACTAATTTAATAATCAGAAGGTGAATTGTTGAGACACAGCAGAGTCACTAGCTACCTGACCCCTCTCATGGACTTCACCAATAATTGGAAACTGTGCAGCCAAGGAAAAAGAGGAACATGCATTTTGATAGCACCTCTCAGGATTCAGGACACCCCGAACCACTTTACAGCCAGTCAAGTTTTTCTTAAAAATGTTTTGGCTCATGGGATGAGAGCATCACTGTTTCGGCCAGAATTTGCGGCCCATCCTGAATTGGGCATTGCTGAGAGTCTGGAATCGTGAGTAAGCCGGACCAGGTAAAGATTGTAAACTTCCTTCCCTAGGGCGGCACGGTGGCTCAGTAGTTAGCACTGCTGCCTCACAGTGCTAGGGGTCTGGGTTTGATTCCACCCTCAGGTGACTCTCTGTGTGAAGTTTTGCACAGTCTGCGTGGGTTTCCTTCGGATTTCCTCCCACAGTCCAAAGATGGGCAGGCTAAGGGTGGATCGGCCATGTTGAATTGCCAATAGTATGCAGGATGGGAAATGTTGGATTATAGGGGTAAAGCAGGGGGTTGGTTCTGGGCAGGATGCTCTGTAGAGGGTCAGCGTGGACTCAATGGGCTGACTGGCCTGTTTCCACACAGTAGGGATTCTATCCTTACGAAGGACATTGGTGAGATAGATTTTCACAGCCAACAGTACGCACAGCAAGATCCAACAAGTAGTGGTGGGTATATGACTGTATCAGTGACATGAGGATAACTACTTCCAATGCCTTTCAGGTGAGGTGGGCATTGTGGGGGATGGGCTGCTTTATTTTACCCTCCAATTCTATTTAGATTTGATCCTTATTCTCGCCCTCACTTCTTCCTTTCACAACGACATTGCCCTTACCGGGCTATCCCTGGCCACATGGGGTTTTTCTTTGTTGATGGAATATTGAATAAAATTGTTTACACAACTGGTATTTTCACTGAGTCCTGCATTTACACACACACACACGCGCGCGTGCACACACACACACACGCACACGCACACACACAGGCGCACACACACGCACGCACAACACGGGTACTGTCGGTAAAAATAAACGCTACTGCTTTTCAACAAACTGAGGAGGCATGTTGGCATCTTATCCAAAAGATGGCGCTACCAACAACTCAACGCTCCCTCAGTACTGCCCCCGGTGGCTGGGACGAAAGGGAGAACACGTGCAACCTACTCATGACAGGGTCAGATCAATCAATAGGAAGCCCCATCAATAAGTCGGGGAGGGAGATGATGCTGCAGTTGGAGGGTTAGGGGGTGACTTGGGGCCAAGATGGAGCCCTTGGGGTAAGTCCCTGAATTTCTCATTAGCATGGCATGGTGGCTCTCTAATCTGGAACAGAACAATTAGACCCATGAATACACAAGACAGTGTTTTTACAAAAATGTATGAACAAACTGGGTTTTTAATGTACCAAGCATTAATCCTTAATATATGAAAGTTAACAATGATAGATATTTTCCAGATCAACCTGTTCAGTGCTTGAACATAGGCCTCCTGGGCCAGAGGAAGGGATACTATGACAAGAGCCCCTGTCAACTCAAATTTCAGCAGCGACCACAGTGAGATTCGAATCCATTTCTCAAATTGGTAGTTGAGTATCTTAACCATTATATGTTGAATGTTACTCTCTTATTGGTGGATGGGGTCATGTCAAGTTTGAAAAATGGGGTCACAGTGGTAAAAGAGTCTGGGGGTCACTGGACCACTGAATCAGGACAGGTAGATGTGGAGTCAAGGGACTGAATGGATTGCTTCCTGAACGCTGAAAGAGCTATGAATGCTGTAAGACAGCAGGGAGTGGGAGTGAATGGGAATTACTCAGAATGGCACAATGTGGGAAGTGGAGTTCCACAAGGATTGGTCACTGTGGTTCACAATTTTCATCGAAAACTTAGACACTGAAATCAAAAAGTACAATTTCTCTCACTTTGTGGCCAACACCAGGCTGGGGGAATAGTCAGTTCAGAGAATGATTGCAACAAACTGCAGGCGGATGCTGAGAATCTTGCAGAATGGGCAAATCATTGCAACGTTTCTCAGCAGAAAGAAGTGGGATGTTGTACATCATGCTAAAAAATAAATCAGAGAAACAAGGAATCTCAGCTCCTGACCTCATTACTGCTTGCTGCAATTGTACAGGGCATTGGTGAGATCGTACATGGAGGAAGGGTGTTCTGGTGATCAAGAGAGTGTAGCGAAGGTTTAGCAGATTGATTCCTGGGATGGCAGGACTGACATAAGAAAAGAGACTGAATCAGTTAGGGCTATATTCACTGGAGTTTAGAAGAACGATGAGGGGATCTCATGTAAACCTATAAAATTATAACGGGACTAGTCATGTAAACACAGAACGTTCCCATTAACTAGGGAGTCCAGAACTAGGGGTCACAGTATAGGGATACAAGGTGGGCCATTTAGGACTGAGATAAATGTTTTCAAGATGGAGATAGATATCGTTCTTAGTGCTAAAAGAATCAAAAGATGTGGGAGAAAAGGGAAACTGGAGCCTGGGTTGGATGCAAAAACAGAAGTTGCTGGAAAAGCTCGGCAGGTCCGGCAGCATCTGCAGAGAGAGATCAGAGCCAGTGTTTCGGGTCGAGTGACCCTTCCTCAGAATTTGTCAGAACATCTGAGGAAGGGTTGCTCGACCCAAAACGTTAACTTTGATTTCTCTCCTCAGATGCTGCCAGACCTGCTGAGCTTTTCCAGCAACTTCTGTTTTTGATTCTGATTTGCAGCATCCATTGTTCTTTCAGTTTTTATTCACTGAGATGGATGATCAGCCATGATCGTTTTGAATGACAATGGGCCAAATAGCTTACTCCTGTTCTTATGTCCTTATGTTTCTATTCCAGCTTTGGTTCATGGTCTGCCGAGACCAGAGAAAGCCAGATGTAAACATGTCATGCTGCAATGACACCCTGTTGCCAGAGGTGGTGTTTTAGTGAGTCTGCTGAGGGAGGGGTGTGACCAGTTTACATTGGAAATTCCTATTATGACCAAGAAAGCAGGAATTTATAATGAAGCAAAAAAAAATCAGAAAGTGCACGTTGCAATCGAATTTATTGCATTAATTGTGGTGGAGGCTTTAGGTGTTTCATTTCACAATAAATGTTTCAGTCATAAATCTATCACCGATGTCCATAAGAATTTATTACTGGACTATTTGTGTTTGCAGGACAGTAAAGTCAATGATAGCTGTCTCAAGGTGACTGCCCTGCCTCAGGTCATCTTCTGCTGATACCCCCAGGCACATCTTTTCCAAACTTCTGTCTCCCATGTACTACCTGACATAAGCTCATTTGACATTAAACAGCCCATTATCTAAATCACAAATCCCACTTGCCCATCATGTCTCTGTCACTCACATACATTAAGAATATTAGAAATTGGAGCAGCAGTAGGCCATTTGGCCCTTAAGCCTAACCCATCACACTCAACGTGATCGACTGCAAGTTTCAGCTCGTGTAGCCCCCAAACTGACTTGAAAGAGGTGTATAAAATGATCAGAGGGAGAGATAGAGTGGACAGCCAGGGTGGAGGTTTTCCTAGGGTGGAGGTAGCTATTACGAGGGGGCATAGTTTGAAAGTGAGTGGAGGTAGATATCGGGGAGACGTCAGAGGTAGGTTCTTTACTCAGAGAGTTGTGGGGGCGTGGAATGCATTGCTGGAGAGGGTAGTGGAGTCGGCCTCATTAGGGGCATTTAAGGGGCTATTAGATATGCATATGGATGATAGTATAAGGTAGGGGTGGAGGTTAGATAGACCTTAGGTTTAGAGTAAAAGTTCTGCACAACATCATGGGCCGAGGGGCCTATACTGTGCAGTACTGTTGTATGTTCTATGAACTCCTCAGTATTTTAAGTTCTATCTACATCCTCTTTAAGCACTTTAATTGATCTAGACTCCCAAATTCTGTGGGGTGGAGAATTTCAGGCATCTGACTACCCTCAGAGAGAAGAAATTCCTTCACATCTCAGTTCAAAATGGATGTCCTTTATTCTGTCCACCTGTTTGAGATTCCCCAATTAATGGAAACAGCTTCCTGAAATCTGCCCTGTCAAAACCCCTGTGAATTTTCTGTGTTTAAATATTCTGACCATCACATCTTTCAAAAGGCTACCAAAACACTGGAAATGTGGGTTTTGTTCTTAACCATAATAAAATCATGATTGAGAAGAAGAAAAACATTGAATGGAGCAGGTCAGAAGCTGGGAATACTACAGCGAGTAACTCACTTCCTGACTCCCCAAAGCCTGTCCATCATCTACAAGGCACAAGACAGGAGTGTGATGGAATACTCCCCACTTGCCTGGATGGGGGCAGCTCCAACAAGACACAAGAAGCTTGAGGGAAGGCGATAGCTTGGTGGTATTATCACTGGACCGTTAATCCAGAGACCCAGGTAACATTCTAGGGGACCCAGGCTTGAATCCTGCCATGGCAGACAGTGGAATTTGAATTCGACCATAAATATGGAATTAACAATCCAATGATGACCATGAGCAAATGCTGATTGTCAGGAAAAACCCATCTGGTTCACTAATGCCCCTTTAGGAAAGGAAACTCCTGCAATCCTTAAATAAAAACCAAAAGAACTGCGGATGCTGTAAATCAGGAACAAAAACAAAGTTGCTGGAAAAGCTCAGCAGGTCTGGCAGCATCTGTGAAGGAGAAAACAGAGTTAACGTTTTGGGTCCGGTGACCCTTCCTCAGAACTCCCGGAACTACATGTGAGTCCAGACCCACAGCAATGTGGCTGACTCTTAACTGCCTTCTGGGAAATTAGAAATGGGCAATAAATGCTGGCTTAGCCAGAGACACCCTCATCCTGTGAATGAATTAAAAATAACATCCAGGACAAAGCAGCCTGCTTGACTAACACCACATCCACTCCCTCCACCACCGATGCTCAGTAGCAGCAGTGTGTACCATCTACAAGATGCACTGCAGAAATTCACCAAAGATCCTGACACAGTGCCTTCCAAATCCGTGACCACTTCCATTTAGAAGGACAAGAGCAGCAAATACATGGGAACACCACGCCCTGCAAGTTCCCCTCCAAGCAACTCACTGACTTAGACATATATCACCATTTCTTCATTGTCACTGGATCAAAATCCTGGAATTCCCTCCCTAAGGGTCCCTCCCTATGAGTCAGCCTACAGCACATTGGTTACAGTGGTTCAAGAAGGCAGCTCACCCCCACCTTCTCAAGGGACAACTAGGGATGGGGGCTAAATGATGGCCCAGCCAGAGATACCAAAAAAAAATTGAGATTCTTTTTGAAAAGGGTGACCTGATTAAGCTCTTTAAGATTAGGAATTGGTTTGACAAAAATGATACCAACTTATTCGTGAGGTGGGAAGCAGGATCACAAAGATAAGGGAGTCTGCAAACAAAAGTCTAATTGTGAATTCAGGAGAAAAGCCATACACTGTATCCGCTGTTCCCGTTGTGGCCTCCTCTACATCGGGGAAACCAAGCGGAGGCTTGGGGACCGCTTTACAGAACACCTGCGCTCAGTTCGCAACAAACAACTGCACCTCCCAGTCGCGAACCATTTCAACTCCCCCTCCCATTCCGCGGATGACATGTCCATCCTGGGCCTCCTGCAATGCCACAGTGATGCCACCCGAAGGCTGCAGGAACAGCATCTCATATTTCGCTTGCGAACCCTGCAGCCCAAGGGTATCAATGTGGACTTGACAAGCTTCAAAATCTCCCCCTCCCCTGACTGTATCCCAAAACCAGCCCAGCTCATCCTCGCCTCCCACCTATCCCCTCCTCCCACCTCAAGCCCCACCCCCATCTCCTACCCACAAACCTCATCCCGCCTCCTTGACCTGTCTGTCCTCCCTGGACCGACCTATCCCCTCCCCAACTCCCCACCTACACTCACCTTTACTGGCTCCATCCCCGCCTCTTTGACTTGTCTGTCTCCTCTCCACCTATCCTCTCCCCTATCCATCCTCTATCCGCCTCCTCCTCTCTCCCTGATAACAAGCATGGGGCTGGATGAACACAGCAGGTCAAGCAGCATCATAGGAGCAGGAAAACTTGACGTTTCGGGCCTAAACCCTTCATCAGAAAGGGTTTAGGCCCGAAAATGCCCCATGCTTGTTATCTCGGATTCTCCAGCATCTGCAGTACCTTTTACCTCCTCTCTCCCTATTTATTTCAGAATCTCCTTCCCCTCCCCCATTTCTGAAGAAGGGTCTCGACCCGAAATATCAGCCTTCCTGCTCCTCTCATGCTGCTTGGCCTGTTGTGTTCATCCAGCTCCGCACCTTGTTATCTCAGAAAAGCCAATGAGTTTTTTTTTCCTTCAATGGAATGTGGCCATTACTGGCAAAGCCAGCACTTCTTTTCTTACCCATCTCTAACTGTCCCTTGAACTGAGTGTTGTGCTTAGCCATTTCAGGGGGTGATTGAGAGCCAGCCATATTGCTGTGGGTCTGGAGTCACATGCAGGCCAGACCAGGTAAGGATGGCAGTTTTCCCTCCCTAAAGGATGTTACTGAATCGGCTGAGATTTTCTAGCATTAGATGGTAGTTTTCATTCCCACATTTTGCGCATGGAATTTAAATTCCCCAGTGACCCTGGTGGAATTTCACCCAGTGTCCCCAAGTCATTAGCCTGAACCTTTGGATTACTAATACAATGACTAATGGTGCAGAATCTGGAAATCAGTGAGGGGTATAGATGTATGTCAAGAGACGGTTATAGATATTTTCTAATCAACCTGTTCAAAAAAGTTATGGCATACCTCTGAAGAAAGTGGGACATTTATTCTGGATCTTTTGGGTCTAAGGGAGGGGCACTATCACTTCACCATACAGACCCTAGGAGAAGTGATATAAACACATGAGGGAGAAAGGAAATGAAGGATGTGCTGATGGGCCAAGGTGAGTTCTGGTGGAAGGGCTATCTGCAGCATAAATATTGGCACAGGTTTGATGGAAATAAGGAGTTTCCACCGTCCTTGGGGTCAAACAGCAGTAACAAGGAAGAAAATGTTCTACAGTGTGAAATTTGCGTCACCAACATAAGGAATCGTTATAGCAATCAGCAGAAACCTACCTGACGGGAAGTTCAGATTGAGTTCTCCATCAGTTACAGGAGTGGATGGTACATCGTTCCCCTCTCTCTCAAAGACCAGACTCTCTTGATTAAAGATATATTGCAAAAATTGGTTGTCCTCAATATTAGGTCATATCCTTCCCTTCCAAACTGCCTTTTCCTCCAAACAATGACATTGTACCAGGTTATAGCGAGGAAACAAAAGGATTGTGTGGGAGGCTGTTTGTGTGGAACATAAACATCAGCATTGACCTGCTGGGCCGAATGGCCAGTCTCCCCGGATAATGGGGGTAGGGTGTAAACCAGTGGAATGGGAACTTTCCTGGTCACTATGATACCAATAGTAACCCAAAGCTACCAAGAATTTCAATTGGTTTGGGAACACAGTGTCCAGTAACCCAGGAGCCTTACAGAATACGCAGGAGACATGAGTTCAAATCCTACCACACGCCTTTATCAAGTCAAATTCGGTTACTTAAATAACTCTGGAAAGATCGAGTATCAGTAATGATGACCTCACAGGGAGAAACTCGCTTGACCTTACCCAGATAACAAGGTGTGGAGCTGGATGAACACAGCAGGCCAAGCAGCATCAGAGGAACAGGAAGGCTGACGGTTTGGGCCTAGACCCTTCATCAGAAATGGGGGAGGGGAAGGGGGTTCTGAAATAAATAGGGAGAGAGGGGGAGGAGAGATCCCCTGAGGTTTGTCCGGAGGGAGGAGGGTAACTTCTTCAGGGTAGGCATCCTTAGAAGAGGCTTCGCAGTGGGGTTAAAATTGTATCAGAGATAATAGGTACTGCACCTCCTCCCTCCGGAAGAAGTTACCCTCTTCCCTCTGCGGATTCTCCAGCATCTGCAGTACCTATTATCTCTGACCTTACCCAGCCCGGCCCACGGGTGGCTTTATAAAACACAGCCATGTTGTTGACTTTTAACTATCTTTGAAGCAGCCTAGCAATCCCCTCAATCGTCTCCACACCCTTTTCAAGGGCAATTAGGGACAGACAACAAATTCGGACCATGCCAGTGACCCTAATGTCCCGCAGTTGAGGAAACTTCCTACCACAAATTATTTGTGGATTCAGGGTTCTTCCTGAATTGATCAGGGAACCACATTAGTAGGATTGATGGGAATTCTGTTCAGTGACGGCAACTCACTTCCACTTTCCCTTCCTCTGTTCACTAACCCCACTCTACCCCCTTCTCCACTCCCCATCCCCTCTCCTGAATGCCAGCCCTGTCCCCTTCCTCTCCTGAAATCCACTCGCCTCCCTTTTACCCTCTCCCTAACACCACTCTCCTCCCGCTTCCCGTAATCCCACTCCTTCCTTCACCCCCTCTCTCTAACCCCACACCCCTGCCCCCTTCCTCCCTCTCTAACCCACACCCTCCATTTCCCCTCTCCCTAACCCCTCTCCCCTTCCCCTCTCCTTAACCCCACTCCCCTTCCCCATAAACCCACTCCCCTTCCCTCTCCCCTCTCCCTAACCCCACTCCCCTTCCCTTTCCACTTTCCCTCACCCCACTCCACTTCCCCGTAATCCCACTCACCTTCTCCGTAATCCTACTCCCATTCCCTTTCCCCTTTCCCTAACACCATTCCCCTTCCCCAGTCCCTAACCCCACTCCCCTCTCCTTTTCTACCTAACCCCACACCCCACTTCTCCTCTGACCTACCCCCTCCCCTAACTTCCTCACCTCAAGCCCACTCCCCTGCCCCTTTCCTCTCTCCAGTCCCCCACTGACCCTCCCCCACCCCCACGCAATCATTTCAGGCACGAGATGCTGGATCATCTCTCCCAGTGAGATTGCCCCCAGCCAATGAAAGTTGCGCTTCACTTCAGATACAGTGCTGGGGAGCAAGAAATCCTTAAAACAGAATTGGGTTTTTCTGATGAAGGGTCTAGGCCCGAAACGTCAAGCTTTCCTGCTCCTATGATGCTGCTTGGCCTGCTGTGTTCATCCAGCCCCACACCTTGTTATCTTGGGTTTCTCTTTGGTGTTCTTTGAGCTGTTATTTTAATTCGTTACTGAAGTTTCAGGGATGTGGATTGGGAACGGCAAGCTTCATTCTGGTAAATAATGGACAGTTTCCAGGGCTGGGCACCATAAGGATTGACCAATGGCATAGTCTAGGCATAGTGGGGGATGGGGACGTTGCAGGTCATGTGACGGTGACTCCAGGAATACGGGCAAACAGGTTTGGCAGAGATAGTGGGAACTGCAGATGCTGGAGAATCTGGGATAACAAGGTGTAGAGCTGGATGAACACAGCAGGCCAAGCAGCATCAGAGCAGCAGGAAAGCTGATGTTTCGGGCCTAGAGCCTTCTTCCACTCAAGGGTATGGGTTTAAAGTGAGAGAGGAAAGTTTTAAAAGGGGTAACTTTTTCCCACAGAGGGTGATGTGTATACAGAAGAAGCTGCCAGAGGAAATGGTAGGTGTAGGTACAGTCAAAAGACATTTGGCCAGGTGAATAGGAAGAATTCCACAGATTCACTACCCTCTGAGAGAAGGAATCCTTCCTCATCTCTGTCTGAAATGTGCAACCCCTTATTATGAGATAATGCCCCTCAGGTCCTAGATTCTCCCACAAGGAGAAACAACCCCTCCACGTCTCCCCTATCGATCCCCCTATAAAATCCTCCTATATCGGGAGGCAGAACAGGAGCATCAGTCACCATTCTGTGCTACACAGCCGAGACAGATCGCTATCCAACTGTGCTAAACTCCTCAGTCAGAGAATGATGCAGTATAGAAGGGCCCCTTCAGTCCATCGAGTCTGTACTGTCTAGTCCCACTTTCCCACACTAGACCTATTGCCTTGAATATTATGATATTTTAGGTGCTCATCCAAGTATTTTCAAAAGGCTGTGAGATTTCCCACCTCAACTCCCTCCCATGCAGTTATCACACAGGGAGTCAATGCCCTAATGGATTTATTGCTAGACTGTTAAGGGGAATGCTCTGGGGACCTGAGTTTGAGTCTCACCACGGCAGGTGGTTGAATTCAAATTCAATAAAAATCTGGAATTAAGAGTCTAATGATGACGATGAAACCATTGTCGATTGTCAGGGGAAAAACCCAAATGGTTCACTAATGCCCTTTAGGGAAGGAAACTGCTTTCCTTACCTGAGATAATAGGAACTGCAGATGCTGGAGAATCCGAGATAACGAGGTGTGGAGCTGGATGAACACAGCAGGCCAAGCAGCATCATAGGAGCAGGAAAGCTTGACGTTTCGGGCCTAGACCCTCAGAAATGATGAACGGTCTAGGCCCGAAACGTCAAAGTTTCCTACTCCTGTGATGCTGCTTGGCCTGTCTGCTATCCTTACCTGGTCTGGCCCACATGTGACTCCAGACCCACGGCAATGTGGGTGACTCTTAACTTGCCGGTTAATTTGGGCAATAAATGCCGGCCTCGACAACACTGCCCTCACCCCATGAATGAATAAATAAACAAAAGACAATGCATTCCAGACTCCACCAACCTCTGGGTGAAAGCGTTTTTCCTCAAATTCCCTCTAACCCTGTTGCCTTTCACTTTAAGAGGGTGCACGCCCCCCCCACCCCACCACCATTGACCCTCCAACAGCTGATTTCTGTTCACTCTGCCCATACCTCTTGCCTGGGTCTGAGCTGGGCCCTTCCTACCCACTCACCCCCCACCAGGATCGGAATACATTCCAGTGACAGCTGCAGAAATCCTGAGCAGGTTGTGTTCCCTGGCTCCTTGGGAACATGGTTAACCCTTCCAAACTGACCTCCTTTCCCAGTTTCCGTAGAAACCAGCCTGAGGTTAAGGCCTGTTCCCTCAACCAGAAAGGTTAGCGGACTGCTCAAATTATGGCCTGATTTGCTCGTGAAAGTTTCGGTAATTGATGAAGCAACAAATTAGAAACCAATCACATTCTCTTTATCATATTTGTTGAGAAGCTGTGAATAAATATTGAAAGGTGTCAGCGTAATGGATTGATTGATTAATTGAAAGAACGAACAGAAGGCAGAGACACAAAAGCAGATCAATAAGCTCAATGCACTGTCTTCGTACAGTCCCCACCCTATCGCATATCACTTCTTCGGGTGTGTTTTAAGGATGTTGCCAGTCTCAGGCTCCCGTTGATCCCACACGTGACACTGACTGAAGGACATAGAGGAGGAAAGGGAGATACAACACACCGCTTCCCTCCCTCAGCCCTGTCAAACCTGTATCCTCCCAGTACGGTGGGATCGGTGAGGCAGGAGAGTCTTCACATGGGGAGGGGAACCTGAGGTGACTTACGCCCTCTCCAGAGCCATCACCAATATGTGGGACTCTCTATTTTCACATGACAAAACCATGCCAGCAAAACCATCACCATCAGCACTAGCGCCACCCTGACCAGCACGTTGGTGCCACCTTCACTGCCGTCACCTTAACCACTGAGATTACTATACCTACATGGCATCACTATGTCATCAACACATTCTCACCTTCATCACTGCCAGTACCATCATCACCAAAAAACTAACAAATAACACAGGGAACTGATCAATTCCAGGACTGTCCCGCTTTCCCAGCCTTACATCCCAGGACTGTCTGTCTTTCCCGGTCCCACATCCCAGGCCTGTTCATTTTTTCCTGTCCCACAACCCAACAATGTCTGTCTTTCCCAGCCCAACATCCT
>JAHRHZ010000283.1:79309986-79324457 GCA_024137785.1 Ginglymostoma cirratum
TAGGCCCGAAACGTCAAGTTTTCCTGCTCCTATGATGCTGCTTGGCCTGCTGTGTTCATCCAGCCCCACGCCTTGTTATCTCGGATTCTCCAGCATCTGCAGTACCTGTTATCTTTGGTAGACTGTCACCCCTGGTTCTGGACTCCTTGATCATTTGGAATATCCTTCCAACGATTCCCCTGTCTAGTCCTGTTGGAATTTTCTAAGTGAGGTTGTTAACTTGCTCGCTGAGCTGGCTTGTTCTCATTCAGATGTTTCGTCACCATGCTAGGTGACAGACAGGAAGGAAACTAGACATCAAAATATATGAACATCAACCAGAGGCAAAACGGCACGACAAACTCCCCTTAATATTGGTACATTCAGAAGGGCATCAGTTTAACTGGGACAAGGTAACCATAGTAGCCCAAGCCAAACATAGACACACATGGGAATTCCTAGAGGCATGGTTCTCCACCCATACTTCAACCGACAAACATATAGAATTGGACCCTATATACAAACCTATAGAGATCAAAACTGAAAATGACAGTACTCACCATAACAGACCAAACAGTATAAATTCTAAGTGGAGTAGAATAACATTGCTTCATCGGAGACTCCACTGATGATGTCACCTAACATGGAGACAAAACGTCTAAACGAAAACACACCAGCTCGGCGAGCAAGTCAACAACTTCACCCACAACCCGAGCTACAGATCTTTGCTAAAACTTTAATTTTATATGTTCCTGTGAGATCCCACTTATTCTTCTAAACTCCAGTGAATATAGTCCAAACCAATTCAGTGTCTCTTCATACGTCAGTCCTGCCAGCTCAGAAATCCGTCTGGTAAACATTTGATGCAGTCTGTTGGTATCCAGGACATCCTTCCTCAGATAAGGGGACCAAAACTGCACACAATAATCCAGGTGTGGTCTCACCGAGGCTGCGTTCAATTGCAGTGAGACATCCCTGCTCCAGTACTTCTATTCTCTCAGTATAAAGACAACGTACCTTCTGCCTTCTTCAACAGCTAAGCAATAAAGCCAAGGAGGTAAGTAAGCAGCTGAAAAATTTTTGTGGCTAGATAGGGTTTCCATTCACAGAGCACTGGCACCTGGGTCGAAAGGAACTGTTCCGGTGGAGCTGACCTCACTTGAGCTGAAGCCGTTACTGATTTTTTCACTATTTTTACTTTATTCTCTTAGCAATTTGGTTTGGAGCTGTGAGCTGGGAACTGCGAGCTGAAGATGACCTTTGGACTGTGAGCAACTGTATGGTTTAAAAAAAGGAAGACAGGACAAACAAGCTGTTGTTTGTTTGTGAGGCCAGGCCTTAAACTTAATTGTATCTCGATCAAAAGATTCTCCATATTTTTCAACAGCAGGGGAGAGCAGTATGTTTAACCAGAGAGCTGATGTTTGGCCATTAGAAGGGAATTGATGTCAGTTGGTGTGGGATGGAACATGGTAGTCAAACAGAGAGAGGGGCCAGATTTCAAACTGGTGTTTGGGCTCTTTCTGAGAGGAGTTTGGCTGTTGATGTTACAACATGGAGATTTGAAAACTCTCTTCCTAACCTCACATTACCAGTTATTGGAAGTTCAGAGAATAGAAAGAAACTTATAAGTATCACTGATTCAGTTAGTGATCTGAAAGGGTGACCTATTGGACACCTTTAGTAAATCAACCAAGAAACCATCCTATCAGCCTGTGCAACACCACATTGTGAAAACTGCTTACATTATCTGGCCACTTTTGTAATTTTCTTTTATTTATCCCTCAGCTGTGTTTGTTTGCCCAACTATCTTTATATGAATGGGACTAAAAACAAACATTATTGGGTTTTAAAATCATAGACCGAGATTACCTTGTTGTGTAAATTTGCTCTGCTAAAGTTTCTGCATTGTTAATAAACTGCCGGGTTTTCTTCACAAGCGTCAAACCCTGTGTCTAGAATTGATTATTCAGGGTCTGGTCAGGAATCGTTGTAGTCAATTTTGGGGGTCTTTGAAGGTTTCAAATTTACTGTGTTGTGAATACAGAGGTAGAAATGCTGATTTAAGTTGGCTGTAAGTCTCCATTTTATAACACTTGAATTGTGCTTAGATTTATCTCTTGGATAATCAAATAATTGGGTTTGTAGTGAGGGCTTCAAACAAATGAAGGGGGTGGGTTCAGGAGAGGGGAAACATAGGCTTAAAAAGCAAGGGCGAATGATGGCATTGCAGGACAGCAACTTTGTTAATGGCATCCAGAGTGGGGCAGGAAGGGACAGTGTGCCAACATTAAAAAACAAAACCAGGGTCAAGGTGGGAAAAAGTCAAACCCTTTACCTAAATGCTTGTGTCAGTCAGAACAAAATACATGAACTAAAAGCACAAGTACAGGGTAATGTGTATGATCTTATAGCCATTATGGAGACATGGTTACAAGGAGACCAGAGCTGGGATCTAAACATTCAGGGGTATGTGGCTCTTTGAAAGAATATTTAGGAAGGGAAGAGTAGTGGGGTGGCTTTGTTAGTACGAGATGGAATAAGTAGGATTGCAAGAAGTTATCTTGGATCAGTAGATATCGATGCATTTAGAATCATACATGTCATTGAGTCGTACAGCATGGAAACAAATCCTTCGGTCCAACATGTCCATGCCGACCAGATACTCCAAACTAATCTAGTCCCATTTGCCAGCATTTGGCCCATATCCCTCTAAAATCTTCCTATTCACGCACCCATCCAGATGCCTTTTAAATGTTGTAATTGTACCAGCCTCCACCACTTCCTCTGGCAGCTCATTCCGTACACACATCACCCTCTGTGTGAAAAAGTTGCCCCTCGGGTCCCTTTTACATCTTTCCACTCTCACCTTAAACCTATGCCGTCTATTTTGGCCCCAAATGGGGGAACATACATTGGTTATTTACCTTATGCACGTCCCTCATGATTTTATAAACCTCTATAACGTCACCCCTCAGCCTCCAACGCTCCAGAGAAAATAGCCCCAGCCTATTCACCCTCTCCTTATAGCTCAAACCCTCTAATCCTGGCAACATGCTTGTAAGTCTTTTACAAACCCTTAAAGTTTCACAATATCTTTCCTATAGCAAGGAGACCAGAACTGCATGCAATATTCCAAACGCAGCCTAACCAATGTCCTGTACAGGCGCAACATGGGTGCAGGTAAGAAATAAAACAGGAGAAGAAGACATCAGTGGGAGTAGTTTATTGGGCCTGTCAGAGTACCTGTTCTGTAGGTCAGAGAATAAATCACAACTTAATGAAGACATGTAAAAAATGGCTGTGGAAAGAAGGCAATGGGTGATTTTAATTGGCAAAGGTATCCATAAGAAAGACTTAATAAACTGTACTCGGGACTGTTTCCTGGAACAATATGTGACAGATATAATACGACATCAGGATAGTTCATGTCTGGCGATGTGTAACAGGCAGGTTTAATAAACGATGTCAGTTTGGGAGATCAACTAGGAAACAGTGACCATGACATGAGTTTCACATTCAATTTGAGAGTAAGGAACTTGGGCCATAAACAACTACACTCAGCTTAAGAGATAAAAGGTACTGCAGATGCTGGAGAATCCGAGATAACAAGCATGGGGCTGGATGAACACAGCAGATCAAGCAGCATCATAGGAGCAGGAAAACTTGACGTTTCGGGCCTAGACCCTTCATCAGAAAATGGGGGAGGGGAAGAGGGTTCTGAAATAAATAGGGAGAGAGGGGGAGGCGGATAGAGGATGGATAGAGGAGAGGATAGGTGGAGAGGAGGCAGACAAGTCGAAGAGGCGGGGATGGAGCCAGTAAAGGTGAGTGTAGGTGGGGGAGTAGGGAGGAGATGGGTCAGTCCAGGGAGGATGGACAGGTCAAGGGGGCAGGATGATGTTGGTAGATAGGAGATGGGGGTGGGGCTTGAGGTGGGAGGAGGGGATAGGTGAGAGGAAGGACAGGTTAGGGAGGTGGAGATGAGCTGGGCTGGTTTTGGGATGCGGTTGGGGGAGGGGAGATTTTGAAGCTTGTGAAATCCACATTGATGCCATTGGGCTGCAGGGTTCCCAGGCTGAATATGATTTGCTGTTCCTGCAGCCTTCGGGTGGCATCACTGTGGCATTGCAGGAGGCCAAGGATGGACATGTCATCTGAGGAATGGGAGGGGGAGTTGAAATGGTTCGCGACTGGGAGGTGCAGTTGTTTGCGAACTGATCGCAGGTGTTCTGCAAAGCGGTCCCCAAGCCTCCGCTTGGTTTCCCCGATGTAGAGGAAGCCACAACAGGTACAGCGGATGCAGTATACCACATTGGCAGATGTGCAGGTGAACATCTGCCTGATGTGGAAAGTCTTCTTAAGGCCTGGGATTGGGATGAGGGAGGAGGTGTGGGGGCAGGTGTAGCACTTCCTGCGGTTGCAGGGAAAAGTGCCGGGTGTGGTGGGGCTGGAGTGGAGTGTGGAGCGGACAAGGGAGTCGCAGAGGGAGTGGTCCCTCCGGAAGGCAGATCAGGGTGGGGAGGGAAAAATGTCTTTGGTGGTGGGGTCTGATTGCAGATGGCGGAAGTGTCGGAGGATGATGTGTTGGATCCGGAGGTTGATGGGATGGTACGTGAGGACGAGGGGGATTCTTTATTGGTTGTTATTGTGGGGACGGGGTGTGAGGGATGTGTTACGGGAAATGCGGGAGACAGGGTCGAGGGCGTTCTCGACCACTGTTGGGGGGATGTTGCGTTCCTTGAAGAATGAGGACATTTGGGATGTATGGGAGTGGAATGTCTCATCCTGGGAGCAGATGCGGCGGAGGCGAAGGAATTGAGAATAGGGGATGGCATTTTTGCAGGAAGGTGGGTGGGAGGAGGTGTATTCCAGGTAGTTGTGGGAGTCAGTGGGCTTGAAATGGACATCGGTTTCTAGGCGGTTACCCAAGATGGAGACAGAGAGGTCCAGGAAGGAGAGAGAAGTGTTGGAGATGGTCCAGGTGAACTTCAGGTTGGGGTGGAAGGTGTTGGTGAAGTGGATGAACTGTTCGAGGTCCTCGTGGGAGCACGAGGCGGCGCCGATACAGTCATCAATGTAACGAAAAAGGATGATTAGAAAATAAGAAGGCTGGGTTAGCTGGAGTGGACAGGGAAAGGAGTTTGACAGAAAGGATGGTTGAGGAATAATGATGAACATTCAAGAAAATAGTTCATGACTGACAGCAAAGATATGCCCCCGTGAGGAAGAAAGATCCTGGAGAATAAACTGAACATGGTTAACCAGGTGAGTTTAGGATAATATTAAATTGAAAGATACAACATGGCGAATTGGTAAGCTAGAGGTTTGGGAACATCCTAAAGCCAACGAAAGCTAACAAAAAAAAATTGAGGGAAAAGATAAACTAGGAGGCAAACAAGCAAGTAATCAAAAATCAAACAGTAGGAGCTTCTTTAAATACATTGAAAGGAAGAGACAGGCAAAAGTGAACATAGGTCCTTTCGAGATTAAGGCTGGGGAAAAGTCCTGAGGAACCAAGGAATTACAGAAGAGTTGAAAAAATACTTTACATTCGTCATCGTGGTAGATTTGCACAGTGGGGGTCAGAATTGGGCTGGTTGGTTGGTTTGCAATACAGAGTAGTACCATTTGTACCAACAGATTGGGTTCAATCCTGCACTGGCTGAGCTTATTATGAAGGACATTCCTTCTCAAGACTCCCCTTGCCTGAGCCACGGGGACTTTCAGGTTAAACTCCCACCAGCAGTCACCCATCTCTCTCATGAAAGAGCAGTAAGGGTCTATTAAGACTATCGTGACCTTAGAAGATGTTAATAAACTTCTAAAAATACTAAATAATCAGGGGGCAATAGGAGGAAAATAAATCAATACAATAGTTATTAATAGAGGGTAAGTGCTGAGGAAACAAATAGGGCTAAAGAGCACTAATTCCCTTAGATCTAATGGGTTGCTGTGTATGATTTTAAAGGAAGGTGCTATATAGATCGTAGATGCACTTCTAGTAATCTTCCAGGTATCCGTAGATACAGGAAAAATCCCAGAGGATTGGAAAACTCCCAATGTAACACCTTTATTCAAAAGCAGGTAACTACAGACCCATGATCTTAACATCTATTATAGGGAAAATGTATCTATTGTAGAGGATGCAATAGCAGAGCATTTTGAAATTCTCAATATAATTAAGTAGAATCAGTATAGTTTGATGAAGGGAAAATCATGCCTAATAAATTTATTAGAGTTTTTTGATACACGTACCAACAGATTCAAGAATAGCTCCTTCCCCCACGCTGTTAGACTTCAGGAATGACCTCTCAAATTTTAAGTTTAATGTGAGCTCACTCTCTGTGCACCTTCTCTGCAGCTGGAACATTGTATTCCCGAGAGAGATAGTGGGAACTGCCGATGCTGGAGAATCTGAGATAATTCCTCTCTCTGTTCTATTACACTGATGCACTTTGTATTGTCTGATCTGCACACAAACAAAACTTTTTACTGTACCTTCATACATGTGCCAATAATAGATCAAATCAAAAGAGGATTGATTAACTAACAGAAGACAGAGAGTTTTGATAAGTGGGGGGGCATTAACCCGTAACTAGCGAATGCCACAAGGATCATTGCTGGCGCCACAATTATTTATAATAGATATGAATGACTTGGATGACAGATGTAAACATACTGTAGTGATGTTTGCAGATGACACAAAGATGGGTGGGAAGACAAATGATGAGGATGACACAGAGTCTGCAGAGAGACATAAGCAGGTTGAGTGAGCAGGTGAAAACTTGGCAGATGAAATACAATGTATGAAATTGTCGGGTTATGCACTTTGGAATCTTATTTAAATGGAGAAAGACTGCAGAAAGCTACAGAACCTTCCTGATACATGAATCACAAAAAGCCGACATTCAAGTTCAATGATAGGGAGGATAAATAGAACATTCCCATTATTTCAAAGGAAGGGACTATAAAAAATACAGAAGCCTTGTTCCAACTATACTAGGCATGAGCCAGATCATGCCTGGAGCCCTGTAAATAGTTAGCCCCTTATTTAATGAACAACATAATGGCATTGGAGGCAGTGAAGAGAAGGTTCACTAGGTTGATTCTGAGTCTGAACGGTTTTCTTAAGAGGGCAGGTTAAGTAGGTTAAGACCATAAGAAATAGGGACAGGAGTAGGCCATTCGGCCCCTTGAGCCTGCTCCACCTTTCAACAGGATCATGGTTGATCCGGCATTCCTCACATCAACTTTCCTGCCCTTTCCCTGTAATCCTTGATTCCCTGGCTGATCAGGAGTCTATCATTCTCAGCCTTAAATATACACTACGACTCTGCCCCCATGGCTGTCTGTGGTAAGGAGTCCCAAAGACAAACAATCCTCTGAGAGAAGAAATTCCTCTTCATCCCAGTCTTAAGTTGGTGCCCCTTCATTTTGAGACAATGCACAATCCTTAGAGCCATTAACATACAGAGGGATCTGGGCGTAGATGTCCCCAGCTCTCTGAAAGCGGCAACACAAGTGGGTAAGGTGATCAGGATGGCGTATGGCATGCTTGCCTTCATTGGTCAGGGGATTGATTATAAAAATTCACAAGTTATGTTGCGACTGTGTAAAAGTGTAGGTAGGCCACATTTGGCATATTGTGCACGGCTCTGGTCACCACACCACCAAAAAGATGTAGAGGTTTTGGAGAGGGGACAGTAAAAGGTTTACCAGGACATTACCTGGTATGGAGGGTATTAGCAATGAGGAGAGATTGGACAAATTTGGTAGCTTTACATTTGAACGTTGGAGGCTAAAGGGCAACCTGACAGAATTTTACACAATTATGAAAGGCACTGATAGAATGGACAGTTAAAATCTTTACCCCAGGGTCGAAATGTCAATTATTAGGGGATATAGACTTAAGGTAAAAGGGGGTGAGTTTAAAGGAGTTGTGAGAGGCATGTTTTTTACATCGTGGGTAGTAAGTGCCAGAGGAGGTACAATATCAATGTTTCAGGGGCATCTTGACAGATGCATGAATTGGTAGGGAATATAGAGGTACCGAAGGTGTAGAGGCAATTATTTTTGGTTTAGAAAGGTGCCATGTTTCAGTGCAGTCTTGGTGGGCTGAAGGGCCTGTTACTGTGCTTTACTGTTCCCTGAAGTTTGTTCTCCAGTCCTCGGCTCTCCCATGAGGGGATACCTCCTCTCGGCATTTACCCTGTCAAGCCCCTTAAGAATCCTATATCTTTCAATGAGATCACCTCTCACTCTTCTAAACTCCAGTGAGTACAACCCCAAGCTGTTTAGCCTTAGCTCATAAGACAATCCCTCCATACCAGGGATCATCCTGGTGAACCTTCTCTGAACCACCTCCAATGAAATGATATTTCCTTAAATACGGAAACTAAAACTGCTCACTGTACTCCAGATGTGGTCTCGCCAACACCTTGTTCAGTTACAGTAAGACTTCCGTAATCTTTAATCCGACCTCCCCCCTCCGACCCCCGAAATATGGGCCAACATTCCATTAGCCTTCCTGATTACCTGCTGCTCCTGCGTGCTAGCTTTCTGTGCTGGATGCACAAGTACCCACGAGCGCCTTTGCGTTGCAGCTTTCTGCAGTTTTTCTCCATTTAAATAATATTCTGTCCTTTTGTTTTCCCTTCCAAAGTGAACAACTTGACATTTTCCCACATTATACTCCATCTGCCAACTTTTTACCCATTTATTTAGCCTGTTAATATCTCTCTGTAAACTGTTTGTACCCCTCTCACAACCTGCCTTTCCACCTAATTCTGTGTCATCTGCAAATTTGGTTACAGTACATTCATTTACATCCTCCAAGTTGTTAATATATATTGTAAACAGTTGTGGACCCAGCAGTGATCCCTATGGAACCTCACCAGTCACAAGTAATCAACCTGAAAAAGCACCCCTTATCTCCACTCCCTGTTTCCTGCCCAGGAGGAAATTATCTATCCAAGCCAATATACTACATCCAACCACGTGGGCTCTTATGACAACTTTTTGTGAGGTACCCTGTCAAACATCTTCTGGAAGCCCAAATACAGCACATCTACTGGTTCCCCTCAATCCAGTCTGGGTCAGGCACAATTTCTCTTTCTAACGACAAAAACAGAAGTTTCTGGAAAAGCTCAGCAGGACTGGCAGCATCTGTGAAGAAATAGAACAGAGTTAACGTTTCAGGTCCAGCAACCCTTCCTCAGAACATTTGTTCCTGATTTACAGCATCCACAGTTGTTTCAGTTTCTCTTTCTAATGGTGGGACAATTAGAAATTAGAAAAATGAGAGATGGCCTATTGAAAGATTATGATGGGGCTTGACAGGGTAGGTAAGGGGTTGCACATTTCAGACAGAGATTAGGAAGACGTTCTTCCCTCTGAGGAGAGTGAGTCTGCAGAATTCTTTACTGCAGAGAGCACTTGAGGTTGAGTCATTAGGTATATTCAAGGCTGAGATGGACAGATTTTTAATCAGGAAGAGAATTAAGGATTATGGGGAAACAACAGAAGAGTGGAGCTGAGAATTATCAGATCTCATTACATGGCAGAACAAACTGAATGGCTTACTTTTGCTTATACATTTTGTGGACTTATGTCCCAATGATAATGGAATAGTGTAGGTTAGATGGGCTTCAGATTGGTTCCACAGGTCGGCACAACATCGAGGGCCGAAGGGCCTGTACTGTGCTGTAATGTTCTATGTTCTATGTTCTATGACTGACAAATTGTATCAAACGACGTTTTCCTTTAGCTGGTCGCAACAAACAAAGTGTTGACTCTGAGCCAACCAGTTGACACTTGCAAGATTCATAAATGAGTGACAACAATGTCAGATGTAGTTCTGCGATAGAACATCATTAGCTGTTGACTGTTGAGAAATTATACTGACAAACAGTTTAGCTTTGGCACAGTGTGCGCCACTTCTGTAAACTGCAAGCTAGATATATAAACACGCAGGCCCCCGTTCTTTGCAGACAGGAAGGACATGTACAGGCACTGCATGTGTTTCAAATGAACATAATAATTGAAACCATTTGCTGGTTCATTTCTTATGGCAATGGTCTGGCTGATCACAGTCAGCCTGCTGAGTTTAAAATTTGTCGAAGCCTGGGAGTTAACTGTCAATCATCGTTAATGGGTGTATTCTCCATGACAACATCACTACCAATCAGCGTTTACTTGCCAACCAATCAGCATTCTCTTCTTGTGCGGTATAAATGTTGGCTTTCCTCTTGAAATGCTATTCTTGTGAATTATCCTGATCAGTGCAAGACTTACAGCTTCGACAAAATCTGCCTTTATTCAGTGATACTCATTTCCTTGGACCACCAAATAAATAGTCATCAGACGTGGTGAAATGTATCTTTATTGTAGCTTTTAAGCAAATACGGAGCAGAGAGGCGGGAATGGGATTGTACAGACACAAATGGTCTAATTGGTCTCCTACTGTCATGCAATTTTTCGATGATTTCTGAGAGGAGGGAGCGAGAAGGGGGCTCTGTGAAAAAGTGAGAAGCTCAATGATAAAAAATTTCACGGCTCAATGCAGACAAAGATGTCAATGTGACAAATTTGGCCCTAGAGGAGGGAAGTGTACATGGCAAGAGCAGAATAATCACAACGGTCACATATCTAACAAAATGGAAGTTGAGTTTACAATCTCAAATTGTTCCAAAGCTCTGAAGGCTGTGAAAGTGTTGAGCCGAAGCTTGAGATTCTGTTCATTCAGAGAAAGGAGGCTAAAGCTGGGACGACTGACCAGGAACATGATACAGAATTTAAAAGACAGGCTCAGGTCCATCCACATTACAAATCAGTCACCTGTATTTGTCTAGGAGATTCATCATGAACAATCAATTAGACCAAAAGGAGTATCAGTGATGAATATTTTTATATCATGAATACTTTTGTGTACATGATAGATGATAGTATAATGTAGGGTATGCAGGATAGTTTGGTCTTAGTAGGATAATAGGTCAGCACAACATCGTGGGCTGAATGGCCTGAATGGGCTGTGCTGTTCTATGTATCACATGCTCAGTGAGTTTGGAGACCCAGAAACCCGTTCCACTCAGTGACCAAACTAAAGCTCTAAAAGCCACTCAGGCCATCAATGCTTTACTCGCACACACAAAACAAAGGTCCAGGCAGCATCAGAGGAGCAGGAAAGCTGACTTTTCGTGTCGGGTCTCTTCTTCAGAATTTCAGCATTTTCTGAAGAAGGGTCCAGACCCGAAACGTCAGCTTTCCTGCTCCTCTGATGCTGCCTGGCCCGCTGTGTTCATCCAGCTCCACACTGTGTCATCTCAGACTCCAGCATCGGCAGTTCCTACTATCTCTGAGTGGGACAAAACAAAAGTCTCTGCCCTGCCCTATCTGAAGGTCAAATATTTGTCCAATATTTCCTTAGTCATTGCAATGTCTTTACATCAACTATTCCCTGTGGCACAATGGTCTGTAACAACCCTCTGAATGAAGAAACTCCTCCTAACCTCATTCATCATCACTGTCTCCAAGTGGACTGGTCCACGACAACATGTTACAGTCGACATAACGTCACTGAGACCTGGGAGTTTGGGCAGCAATTATTTTGGACGGATAAAACCCCTTCACCTTGCTTCAATTCCAGCTATCACTGGATATTGCCGCCGTAGTGAGAGAGCAGAGGAGATTCACAAGAATGCTGCTTGTAAATTGCAGCTCTGAGAAAAGATTGGAATGGCTAGGGCTGTTTTCCGAGCTGCAGAGGAGGCTGAGGGATGATTTCATTGAAGTGCACAAAATATTGCAGGGCTTGGATAGAGAGGACGGTTACCAGGGGGTACAGGTTCAAGGTCATTGATAAATGATTACAGGGACACACGAAAATCTTTTATCCCCCAGAGGGTGGGGTGTGTGTCTGGAATTTGCTACCCACTTTGGTGGTTGAGGTGGAAGCCCTCACCTCACTTAAAGGGAACCTAGATTTTCACCTGAACTGATGGAACCTGCAAGGCAACAGACCAGGAGCTGGCCGGTGGGATTAGAATAGGGCTGGATGTCCTCTTCCTGTGATGCATCTATTCCATGACTGTGTACCAGTGCACACCTCATATCAATCCCATCACCTTGATAGACAGGCTAGAATTCCTCGCACTATTCACTTGTTCCTGTTTAAACAGCGCTTTAATCATCTCTGGAAGAAAAATCATTTCAGCTTCTTGTTACCGTCTGTGAATTTCAGAAGCTGATCGCAATGTGTCAGGTACAGCTATACCAGGATCTGGGGGTAACCGGGAGCTGGGGGTAACCGGGACCTGGGGGGAATTGGGAGACAGGGTAACCAGGAGCTGGGGGAAACTGGGAGCTGGGGGTAACTGGGACCTGGGGGTAACCAGGAGCTGGGGGTAACCGGGGTCTGGGGGTAACCAGGAGCTGGGGGTAACCGGGAGCTGGGGGTAGCTGGGACCTGGGGGTAACCGGGGTCTGGGGGTAACCAGGAGCTGGGGGTAACCAGGGAGCTAGGGATAACCAGGAGCTGGGGGGAACCAGGACCTGGGGGTAATGAAGAGCCAGGAGTATAGTTATAGGATCGTCGAGATAAACAGCACAGAAACAAACCCTTCGGTCCAACTTGTCCATGCCAACCAGATATCCTAAACTAATTTAGTCCCATTTGCCAGCATTTGGCCCACGTCCCTCTAAACCCTTCCTATTCATGTACCCATGCAGATGCCTTCTAAATGTTGTAATTGTACCAGCCTCCACCACTTCCTCTGGCAGCTCATTCCATACACACACCACTCTCTGTGTGAAAAAGTTTCTCCTCGGGTCCCTTTTTATATCTTTCCCCTCTCACCTTAAACCTATGCCCTCAAGTTTTGGACTCCCATACCCTGGGGAAAAGACGTTTTACATTTACCCTATCCATTCCCCTCATGATTTTGTAAACTCTATAAGGTCACCCCTCAGCCTCCAACGCTCCAGGGAAAATAGCCCCAGTCTATTCAGCCTCTCCCTGTAGCTCATACCCTCCAACCCTCATAACATCCTTTTCTGACCCCTTTCAAGTTTCACGACATTCTTCCTATAGCAGGGAGACTGAAATTGCACACAATATTCCAAAAGTGGCCTCATCAATGTCCTGTACAGCCACAACATAACCTTCCAGCTCCTAGGTCTCTCCGAGGTCTTTCTGCTCAGCAACTCTCCCCAGGACCTTACCATTAAGTGTATAAGTCCTGCCCTGATTTACCTTCACAAAATGCAACATCTTACATTTCTCTAAATTAAACTACATCTATCACTCCTCGTCCCATTGGCCCATCTGATCAAGGTCCTGTTGTACTCTGCGATAACCTTCCTCACTGTCCACTACACCATCAATTTTGGTCCATCTACAAACTTACTAACTGTCCCTCCTATGTTCACATCCAAATCATTTATATAAATGATAAGTAGCTAGGAAATGGGTGTAACCAGGAACCAGGAGTAACCAGGAGCTGGGAGTAACCAGGAACCAGGAGTAACCAGGAACCGGGAGTAACCAGGGACCAGGAGTAACCAGGAACCAGGAGTAACCAGAAGCCGGGAGTAACCAGGAGCCGGGAGTAATCAGGAGCTGGGAGTAACCAGGAACCGGGAGTAACCAGGAGCTGGGAGTAACCAGGAACCAGGAGTAACCAGGAGCTGGGAGTAAGCAAGGAGCCGGGAGTAACCAAGGAGCCAGGAGTAACCAGGAACAAGGAATAACCAGGAGCCGGGAGTAACCAGGACCCAGGAATAACCAGGAGCCGGGAGTAACCAAGGAGCCAGGTGTCCAGCTGCAGTTCCTGATATGTAGGTGAGCTCAATTGAGGTTTCACTGTTTTGATCATGAGCTCCTAAACAAACCTTCCAGAAATTGGACCCATCAAACAACATTGCTGACTATTCTCAGTATTTTACAGGGACATCCAAGTGGAATGTACTCTGTATCGAACCCCGTGCTGTCCCTGTCCTGGGAGTGTTTGATGGGGGACAGTGTAGAGGGAGCTTTACTCTGCACATAACCCTACACTGTCCCTGTCCTGGGAGTGTTTGATGGGGGACAGTGTAGAGGGAGCTTTACTCTGCACATAACCCTACACTGTCCCTGTCCTGGAGTGTTTGATGGGGGACAGTGTAGAGGGAGCTTTACTCTGCACATAACCCTACACTGTCCCTGTCCTGGGAGTGTTTGATGGGGGACAGTGTAGAGGGAGCTTTACTCTGCACATAACCCTACACTGTCCCTGTCCTGGGAGTGTTTGATGGGGGACGGTGTAGAGGGAGCTTTACTCTGCACATAACCCTACACTGTCCCTGTCCTGGGAGTGTTTGATGGGGGACGGTGTAGAGGGAGCTTAACCTGTGGTGATCCTGTGGTGGGATGAGAGCAGTGCAGAGAGAGCTTTACTTTGACTTGAAGAGAGTAGAGGGAGTTTACACGACTCAATCACAATATCTGTCTCATT
>JAHRHZ010000283.1:79334082-79344867 GCA_024137785.1 Ginglymostoma cirratum
TTCCAGTCTGTAACTCCCTCCCCGGGGGGTACCTGTTATTCTGTATATAAACCACCCTGAACCCCTCGATCAGATTCCAGTCTGTAACTCCCTCCCGGGGTATCTGTTATTCTGTATATAAACCACACCAAACCCTCAATTAGATTCCAGTCCGTAATTCACTCCTGGGTATCTGTTATTCTATATATAAACCAGCCCAAACACCTCGATTTAATTCCAGTCTGTTTTTCACACCCAGCTATCTCTTATTCTATATAAAAACCAGCCCGAACACCTGGATTAGATTCTAGTCTGTAACTCCCTCCCAGGTATCCATTATTCTAATATATAAACCACCCCAAAGGCTCAATCAGATTCTAATCTGTAATTCCATCCCGGGTATCTATTATTCTATATATAAACCACCTGAGCACCTCGATTAGATTCTAGTCTGTAACACACCCCTGGCTATCTGTTATACCATATATAAACCAGCCTGAACCCCTCAATTAGATTCCAGCCTGTAACTCACTCCCTGGTATCTGTTATTTCGTATATAAACTACACAGAACCCCTCGATTAGATTCCACTCTGTAACTCGTTCCCGGCTTTCAGTTATTCGACATATAAACCGCACTGAACCCCTCAATTAAACTCCAGTCTGTAACTCATTCCTGGGTATCTGTGTTCCTTCATGTTGTTTGGAATACAAATGTATCTTGAAGGACTGTGCAAAGGAAGCTGGTAGAGATGGAATTATGTGGATATTTTCTGAATTGAATAGGGCCACGAGGCAGTAGGGTAGCTCAGTGGTTAACATCGCTGTAGGACAGCACCAGGAACCCAGGTTTGATTCCACCCTCGGGTGACTGTCTGTGTGGAGTTTGCACATTCTCCCCGTTCTGCGTGGGTTTCCTCCGGGTGCTCTGGTTCCCTCCCACAGTCCAAAGATGTGCAGGTTAGGCAGTTTGGCCATGCTAAATTACCCAGAGTGTTCAGGGATGTGCAGGTAAGTGAAGCTTTCAAAGAGATAGGATAAGTGATTCATTGCCATACAGATCTGTGTCAATGGTTTGCCTAATTATGTTTTGATGGCAGTTATGCTCAATGTGAAGGCGGGACTTTGTCTCCACAAGGTCTGTGCGATGGTCACTCTTACCGATATTGTCATGGACAGATGTAACTGCAGCTGGCAGATTGGTAAGGATGAGGTCAAGTATGTTTTCCTTCTGATGATGAGTCATCTAGACTTGAAACGTTAGCTTACTCTCTCTCCACGGATGCTGTGATCTCCAGCATCTTTTGTTTTCAGTCATGTGTTTCCCTTTTGTAGTTTCCCTCATAACCTGCTGCAAACCCATTCTAGGAGCCATGGCCTATAGGATCTGATGGTAATGGCGGTGTCTGGGACATTGTCTGTAAGGTATGATTCTGTGAGTATGACTACATCAGGCTGTTGCTTGACTAGTGTGTGAGACAGCTCTCCCAATGTTGGCTCTAACCCCCAGATGTTAGTGAGGGGACTTTGCAGGGTCGACAGGGCTGTTTCTGCCAAAGTTGTTTCCAGTCTCGAGGTCAATGCAGATCCTTCTCTGTCTGAACTCTCTGAATCTTGCCATTGTTTATATTCTTTTGTGGCATGTGGGCATCGCTAAATGGGCTGGTATTTATTGCCCATCCCTAGTTGCTCTTGAGAAGGTGGTGGCGAGCTGTTTAGGGGGATTTTTATGGATACCCTCAGTTGGTCTGTTTGCAGGTGGGCAGTGCCATGTAAAATAAGACAGATGCCTTGCCCAGTTTAGTAAGTCTGTTATTGAGACTTCAGTTTGGTGGTCAATATGCCAATTTGTTAAATTCAGCCCTAGGGGATCTTTCAATTTGGGAGGGGTGCCTTGCTCAAGCAAGCCTTTGTGAACCTAAAAAGTGCTGGAGAAACCCAGTTGCTCTGGAGTCATCTGTGGAAAGAGAAGGAAAGACAATGTTTTGATTCTAATATGACTCTCCTTTGGAACTGAAGTTAACTCTGTTGCTTTCTCCACAGATGCTGCCAGACCTGCTGAGTTTCTCCAGCATTTTCTGCTTTTATTTCAGATCTCCAGCATCTGCGGTATTTTCCTTCTGCAAATCCAAGATTTAACTTCCTCCCACTGCTCTCATATCACAAAATATCGACAAATTCAAATTACTGGAAAAACTCCTGTTTCCCTCTCTCTGTAGAAAATGTAATGTGTTCATAGAATCCCTACAGTGTGGGAACAGGCCATTCAGCCCATACCAACCCTTTGGCGAGTATCCCAGCACCCCTGTATTTCCTATAGTTAACCCATCTACCTTGCATATCCCTGGACACTACATGGTAACTTAGCATTGCCAATCCACCAAATCTGCACATCTTTAGACTGTGGGTGGAGACCAGAGTGAGAATGTGGAAACTCCACACAGACAGTTGCCTGAGGCTAGAATCAAACCCAAGTCTCTGGTACTGTGACGTAGCAATGCTAACCACTGAGCCACTGAGCCACTGTGCCACCCTTCAGTCACTATCATATACAGAGGTTAATGTGGATGTTAGTGGTCTGTGTGCTCAATTGCAGTTCATGTTTGATCCAGAGAGATGTATAAGATGTGATAAGTCCACAGTAATATTTAAAAATTAAATTGAAATGAAAAAGGAGCTTGACAGAAACATAACTCTTTTATTCTTGACCATCAAGGGATGTTTTGGATGTTGTTGCTGGAAGAAAAATAATTAATTAGAAATCAGGTTGAACCTTCTGTATAAAGGTTTGAAGTCATTAAAACCCATGTATCTCAGTGGCCTTGCACAGTCTAGAATTAGACTCGTGTTATGAGCCAAGGTGCTTTCAAAGAGGTGCCACTGTAATTTAAGGAAGCCAGATTTCCTAGGAAGATTGTAGTTTGTGGTTTCATTGGCTGACCTTGCAGTATGGACTGTTAGTAGCAAGAATGAGAAGCAATTCTCAGACTGGATTAGACAGGGCTGTGCGTAATTACAGAGGACTCCCATCAGCAGATGGTGTCAGCAAGATGCAGCTGAACTGAGCAGAGGGAGAAGGGGTCATAGGGTTGTCTGGCTGACATTGTACTGCCTGTTCACTTCATTCTAGTGTGCGGCATCATACACCACATCGATGGGGGTTTAATGTCTGCTTTGTGAGCGTCAATAGCCTGAGAATTAACCAAGTGTGTGAGAGACATGTTCAGGCGAATTCATTCTTCTTCATTTATCT
Organism: Ginglymostoma cirratum; assembly: GCA_024137785.1. Taxonomy (NCBI): domain Eukaryota; kingdom Metazoa; phylum Chordata; class Chondrichthyes; order Orectolobiformes; family Ginglymostomatidae; genus Ginglymostoma; species Ginglymostoma cirratum. Next base: position 79,337,313 of record JAHRHZ010000283.1, read on the forward strand.
AAGACCCCTGTTTACCTCTGGGTGCTGTTTACTGAAAGCAGAAGTGGGTATGGATGCTGAACAAACTTCCCAATAACATGGCGAGCTTGTAGTCACACGTCTGGATTTGGTGAACCTCTGGGTTCAGGAAGCTGGGTCATAGAAGAATGAGAGGCAGCCTTATTGAAACATACAAGATTCCTAGGGAATTTGACAGGGTAGATATGGAGAGGTTGTTTCGCCTTGTGGGAGAGTTTAGGATCAAAGGGCAGCACCTCAGAACAAAGGTTTGCATGTTCCAGACAGAGATGAGGAATTTCTTCTCTCAGAGGGAAGTGAATCTGTAGAATTCTTTACCACGGAGGGCTGTTGAAGCTGGGCCATTAAGCATATTCAAGGCTGAGAGAGACATTTTTAATCAGTAGAAGAATCAAGGGTTATGGGGAACTGGCAGGAGAGTGGAGTTAAGGATAATCAGATTAATGATGATCTCATCGAATGGTGGAGCAGACCTCATCTACTGAAAGGCCTGTTTCTGCTTCTATGTTATTGGTTTATGGTCTCACTCATGTGAGATGTTTGGAAAGTTTTTTTCATATCGCAGAACGAACGTGGAGCTCAGCTCCTTATACGTCCAGCTGATTTTCTGTCAAGTGAGGGCAACACTATCTACCATTCCTGCAATTGCTATGGGACTGCGGAGAGACGGCTAGTTCACAGGCCGATGTTTTGGGATGCCTTAAGGTTAGTGTGGTTTAGCCAGGTTTTGGGTAGGCTCGCATGGATTTAGTCAGTGGAATGGGTTTTCTGGGAATTTTGGGATTAGTGCCAAACCCTTGGAAATCTCCTTCCAAGTCACAACCTCCACCCCCTGGAAAGACAAGGGCAGCAGGTATATGGGAACACCATCATATTTTGCAAGTTCCCCTCCGAGCCACTCACCATCCTGACTTGAAATATATCGTCGCACCTTCAATGTTGTCGGTTCAAAATCCTGGAACTCTCTCCATAACAGCATTGCGAGACCACCCACAGTACATGGGCTGTAGCGAATCAAGATGTCAGCCAAGCACCACCTTCTAGAGAGCAGTAAATGTTGGCCTATCATCCCCTAATTGCTTCTGAACTGAGTGGTTTGCTCAGCTGTTTCAGAAGGCAGTTAAGAGTCAACCATGTTGTTGTGGGTCTAGAATGATGGAAGGTGTCACCAATAACACTATGAAGCAGCACCTGCTCAGCAATAACCTGCTCAGAGACGCCCAGTTTAGGTCCCGCCAGGGCCACTCAGCTCTTGACCTCATTACAGCCTTGGTTCAAACATGGACAAAAGAGCTGCATTCCAGGGGTGAGGTGAGAGTGACAGCCCTTGATATCAAGGCTGCATCGGATTGAGCATAATCAGGGGTCAGGATGTTCGCTGATGATTGCACAATGTTCAGCACCGTTCGTGACTCCTCAGGCACTGAAGCAGCCCGTGTTCAGAATCAGCAACATCTGGACTTGGGCTGACAAGTGGCAAGGGACATTCACACAAACACCAGGCAATAAACCAGTTCCATCAAGGGACAGAACCCTAACCACTGCCCCTTGACATTCAATGGTGTTGCCCTCACTGAATCCCTCACTATCAACATCCTGAGGGTTACTAGTGGCCATGTAAATACAATGGCTACAAGAACAGGCCAGGGGCTACATTACACACTCGGCCTTGAAACATATAACATCCTGAGAGGACTTGACCAGGTGGATGGTGAAAGGATGTTTCCTCTTTTGGGGGAATCGAGAACTAGAGAGGGTCATTGTTTAAAAATATAGGGGCACCCATTTAAAACAGAGTTGGGGAAACATACTGAAATGGCCACTTCCTGTAATCATTTTATCATTCAATAGATTTCTTATTTAAGGAAAGATACTTCATTGGCAGTTCAGAGAAGGTTCACTCAGATGATCCCTTATGAACTTAGGAGCAAAGGTTGAACAGGTTGGGACTCGAGTCACTGGATTTGGGAAGAATGAGAGGCAATCTCATTGAAATATATTGGATTCTTAAAGGGCTTGACAGGGTAAATGCTGAGAGGATGTTTCCCCTCATGGGAGAGTCTAGGACCAGAGGGCACTGTCTCAGAATAGATGGGCACCAATTTAAGACTGAGATGAGGAGGAATTTCTTGCCTCAGAGGATTGAGAGTCTTTGGAACTCCTTGCCACGGAGAGCCTTGGGGGCAGAGTCCTTGTGGATATTTAAGGCTGAGATAGATAGATTCTTGATCAGTCAGGGAATCAAGGGTAACAGGGAAAAGATAGGAAAGTGGATGTGAGGAATGTTGGCTTAAGCAAAGATCCCATTGAAAGGCACAGTCAGTTCAAAGAGGCCGAACAGTGTTTTCCTGTTCCTATTTCTTCTGGTCTTAGATTACAAAATGCAGATATCAATTTCATCCTACCACCAACTCAAAGCACTTCCAGGAAATTCTCTCCAAAGTTGGGAAGACAGCATAGAGTGGGGAGAATTAAAGGGCAATTGTGAAACGTGAGGCAGTGATTGGTTTGTTTAGATGTCCAAGCTGATAGTCACCCAGCATTCCTCTGCCGAGACCCTTTCTGATGGTAGCACCAGTTCAGAGAAAGCAGCTGGAAAGTACCATGAAACTACCATCAAGTGATGTAAAAATTCATCAGGTTCTCTGAATCCTACATCCCACAAAAGAATAAAAAAAGCCCCACTGCATCTTCTTGAACACCCCACGTGTGTGCTGTCACTCAATTTTAACAATCCAGTTCACTCACTACCTCAGGCCAAGGTCAACTTCCTTCACAGGAGAATCCTGACTCACTCTGACAATGGGATTTTGATCCTGGCCCTAATTGGGCATGGTTATATGAGCCAACGTACATTTTAATGAACAACAAAAACTATTGGTAACAAGGTGTGGAGCTGGATGAACACAGCAGGCCAAGCAGCATCATAGGAGCAGTAAAGCTAACGTTTCGGGCCTAGACCCTTCATCAGAAATGGGGGAGGGGAAGAGGGTTCTGAAATAAATAGGGAGAGAGGGGGAGGCGGATAGAAGATGGATAGAGGAGAGGATAAGTGGAGAGGAGACAGACAAGTTAAAGAGGTGGGGATGGAGCCAGTAAAGGTGAGTGTAGGTGGGGAGGTAGGGAGGAGATAGGTCAGTCCAGGGAGGACGGACAGGTCAAGGGGGCGGGATGATGTTAGTAGATAGGAGATGGGGGTGTGGCTTGAGGTGAGAGGAAGAACAGGTTAGGGAGGTGGAGATGAGCTGGGCTGGTTTTGGGATGCGGTTGGGGGAGGGGAGATTTTGAAGCTTGTGAAATCCACATTGATGCCATTGGGCTGCAGGGTTCCCAGGCTGAATATGATTTGCTGTTCCTGCAGCCTTCGGGTGGCATCACTGTGGCATTGTAGGAGGCCAAGGATGGACATGTCATCTGAGGAATGGGAGGGGGAGTTGAAATGGTTCGCGACTGGGAGGTGCAGTTGTTTATTGCAAACCGAGCGTAGGTGTTCTGCAAAGCGATCCCCAAGCCTCCGCTTAGTTTCCCCGATGTAGAGGAGGCCACAACGGGTGCAGCGGATGCAGTATACCACATTGGCAGATGTGCAGTGAACATCTGCTTGATGTGGAAAGTCTTCTCGGGGCCTGGGATTGGGGTGAGGGAGGAGGTGTGGGGGCAGGTGTAGCATTTCCTGCGGTTGCAGGGAAAAGTGCCGGGTGTGGTGGGGCTGGAGGGGAGTGTGGAGCGGACAAGGGAGTCACGGAGAGAGTGGTCCTTCCTGGACTGACCTATCTCCTCCCTACCTCCCCACCTACACTCACATTTACTGGCTCCATCCCCGCCTCTTTGACTTGTCTGTCTCCTCTCCACTTATCCTCTCCTCTATCCATCTTCTATTCGCCTCCCCATCTCTCCCTATGTATTTCAGAACCCTCTTCCCCTCCCCCATTTCTGATGAAGGGTCTAGGCCCAAAACGTCAAGCTTTCCTGCTCCTATGATGCTGCTTGGCCTGCTGTGTTCATCCAGCTCCACACCTTGTTATCTCCGATTCTCCAGCATCTGCAGTACCTATTATCTCTGACAACAAAAACTGTTGGGCTGTTGCTCACATAATCTATTAAGCGAACAGTTTAATGCGAAAGTAGGCCCCTGATCAAATTACGTAAGAAAGCTATCCCAATTGTAGTATTCTGTAGGCAGACAATACTTAAGATGCTGAGATACCAGCAGCTTCCCCTGGTATAGCTGGTCAGGCTGACTGTGTCCCCTGTGAAGGCTGGAACTCTACAAAGCTGTGCCAACTTGACGTTCAACAGCATGAGGAGAACCACACATTTGGACCACACTTATTGAGACGATATAGTCATGCGCCAATCTGTAAATAACGCATGTTAAGAGGTAAAGTGCATTCATGTGCCTGAATACAGCATAGAGTCTTAGAGCTGTACAGCATGGAAACTGACCCTTTGGTCCAACTTGTCCATGCCGAACAGATATCCTAAATTAATCTAGTCCCATTTGCGAGCGTTTGGCCCATATCCCTCTAAACCCTTGCTATTCACATACCCATCCAGATGCCTTTTAAATGTTGCATTTGTACCAGCCTCCACCACTTCCTCTGGCAGCTCATTCCATTCATACGCCACCCTCTGTGTGAAATAGTTGCTCCTTCGGTCCCTTTTAAATCTTTCCCCTATCACCTCAAACTTATGCCCCTCTAGTTTTGGACTCACCTATCTTGGGGAAAAGACCTTGGATACTCACTTGGTCCATGCCCCTCATGATTTTATAAACCTCTATAAGGTCACCTCTCAGCCTCAAATGCTCCAGGGAAAATAGCCCCAGCCTATCCAGCCTCTCCCTATAGCTCAAACCCTCCAACCCTGACAACATCCTTGTGAATCTTTATTGAATCCTTTCAAGTTTAACAGCATCTTTCCTATACCAGGGAGACCAGAACTAAATGCAGTATTCCAGAAGTGGCCTAACTAATGTCCTGTACAGCTGCAACATGACCTCCCAACTCCTATACTCAACGCACTGACCAATAAAGGCACTAAAATTGTGAGTAAAATTGTTTTTAATGGCCTGAAGTGACGAGGTGGTTTAGTAGATCTGCCAAAGTCTGTACGGAGTTCCTCTGGATCTTACAGAGTAGGTACGTGGGAAAGACGATTTCTCAGGGTCATCGGCCCTAGTCTTAGTCAGTGATATCTGTGTCATCATGTCCTTCCTGGAAAGGTCACAGTTCACAGCTCTCTGGTTCTCATTTAGGGAAATCAAGGCATTCCCTGTTTCTTCAAAGGTTACCATTTGATTTTTGGAGACAGTTAAAGCTTCCCAGGCTCTGTATCTTCACTCTGCGCAGCTCCTTTTCCCAGTAAGGACCAGCGATGAGTCTCCAGTTGAAGACACAGCCTTGGTCTGCTCTATAATACTTCTCTCTGGCATTGAAGGAGACCAACTGAGTTTCACCAGGATACTCCGGGATTATTTTATTGAGGAGAAACAGAGGAAACTGGCACTGTATTTCCAGATTTTTGACAAATGATCATGGTGAAATTTACAAACCTCTTCCAGGACATTACAGCATTAGGACTGAGATTGGAGGAGTGCACTAGCTTGGTGTGTCTGGTCACACCACACCCCGGCTACAACAAATATTTAAAACCGTTAGGCAAATGAGCAGATGTAGGCCATTCAGCCCATGGGGTCTGCTCCACCCTTCGATGAGATCATGGTTTATCTGATCATTCTCAACTCTGTTTCCCAGCCTTTTCCCCATAACCCTTGATTCTTTTACCGATTAAAAATCTGTCTCTCTCATCCTTGAATAGACTTAATGACCGAACTTTGACGACCCTCTGCAGTAAAAAATTCCACAGATTCCCTGCCCTCTGAGAGAAGAAATTCCTCCCTATCTCTGCCTTAAATATGTGACAACTTATTCTGAGATGGTGTCGCTTGATCCTAGACTCTCCCACAAGGGGAAACAATCCCTCCACATCTACCCCATCAAGTCCCCTAGGAATCTCGTATGTTTCAATGAAGATACCTCTTATTCTTTTAAATTCCAATGAGTACAGGCCCAATCTGCTCAGCGTCCCTCAAAATGACAGTCCCTCTGTACCAGAATGAGCTGACCGAACCTCCTCTGGACTGCCTAGCTCTCCTCAGACAAGGGACCCAAAACTGTTCACTCTATTCCAGCTATGGTCCAACTAGAGCCTTTCAAGTGATTTATTGAAATGGCCAGTTATATAAACTTCTTTATACTAGCTGCAGAATAAAAAGATCCATCAAGCAGATTTCTTTAATAAATATCAAAACCATTGTTTATTCTAAAACGAGGCTTATTCTGCAAAGATAGTTGACAGACACGGTTTGAAAAAAACAGAAGTATTAATATTCCCCCTCTAAGTAACCCCAACACATACCTAAACACATGAAAAAATACCTTTCTTCTGCAGATTTTTACCCACACCAGTGATTCTCCATGTCACCTTCCACAACTACCACTCCTGCCAGTCTCAGGTCTCCTAAATCTCTTTGCTCCCTGCAAATAAGATCTGGCAGGAACAACCATCCAGGCATAATTGGACTCACATGTGGCACCCTTTCTATTGAGTAGGTGAAAGGGAGGCAGCAGGGCTGAGGGAAACCCTACCTCTCCTGAGTGAGGAGGTGACACTGCATTACAGTTCTGCACTCTTGTGTGACCCAGAGATTCTGGAAGTGTCTATACATCAATGCTTAGCACCCAGCCTCAGTCGTACCTTGCTGTCTGTCATGGGTAAGTAAGGTGCTGATGGCTCTGCCATAAGGGTCTCAGGTGACCGCACACAGGGTGCACGCTGCCACACAGTTTCTTGTCCACTATAAGTAGCCTGAGGGTGGAATTGCACCCAGGTCCCTGCTGCTGTGAGGGAATAGTGCTAACCACTGAGCCACCAGCCTATATCCTTGTAGGGCACAGAGACATTCTTTTTGGGTGAAGTGGCCAATGACAGATGCACAAATCATCTCACAATACAGGGTGGGCCATTTCAGACTGAGATGAGGAGGAACGTCTTCACCCAGAGAGTGAGGAACCTGTAGAATTCTCTGCCACAGAAAGTGGTTGAAGCCAAAGCATTGAATGTTTTCAAGAAGGAGATAGATATAGTTCTTAGAGCTAAAGGGATCAAAGGATATGGGACGGGGTGCGGGGGGAGCGGTGAGAGCAGGAACAAGGGACTGAGTTGGATAATCAACCATGATCATGCTGAATGGTGGAATAGGTTCAAAGGGCTGAATGGCCTCCTGCTGCTGCTATGTCTGTTTCTATGTTGCTGTAAGATGAACGGATTGTAGGAGGAGTGCAATTGAGTGAGATGTCAAGTAAAAGTTAACTCTACCGTTAGTCTACAAAAAGCTACTGAGCATGTGCATCACGGGAACCATGTCATTAGAGACAGCAGGTCACATGGATGGTGACCACAAAACTAAAATCCTGTGGATGCTGGCAATCTGAAATAAACACAGAAAGTGCTGGAGAAACTCAGCAGGTCTGGC
>JAHRHZ010000283.1:79345267-79378367 GCA_024137785.1 Ginglymostoma cirratum
GCCAGACCTGCTGAGTTTCTCCAGCACTTTCTGTGTTTATTTCAGATCCCATGGAGCTGGAACCTGTGCTGCGTTACACAGATGTCCTCGCCGACCATCCCCTGTTCTATTCAACAATGCCTGTTCACATTCACTCACCTGATCTGACCACGAAAGGCGTTATAGAAATGTAAGATCTTCCTCCTTTGGTAATAATTGTCTCTCAGTTTCAAGTTCAGCGAGAAAAAGGTTTGAATTCCTGACCCCTGCTGTTTGTAATAATTAGCTGACAGGGAAAGTTGCTATAAACTGCCTCCTGTTCAGTGATGAGTTGAACGGTGCGTCAATGCTTTGGGAGTGCCGACAGCTAGGTAATTGTCTCTAGTCAGCTGGAGGTCTTTGGATTTGCAATGGAGAATTTAACACAACTACAGCTTACTGAGTTTGTCACAATGAAATTCCCCAGACCAGTGGACAAATCGGAGTTCAGATTTCATAAAGATGATGTTTATTTTTGCGCTGATTTTTCTAGCTCAAAGTCAGTAACATGCCAGGTACACATTCAAGTTCCCAGACATCTGGGATCCAAGCCTTTGCATTTCATATCTTGTGACCTATCATTTTCTGAGTTTCTCTCATTACCTCACAGGGTTGTAAAACTCCACAGTTCTGAAATTCCTTTGCTCGATGGACCTGTTCAGAAATGAATTAGCAAGTGAGAGGCCAACCCCATCCCCACCTAAATTATAACACTGTAAAGACTCAAGGTCAGAAATACACTACATGTGACAAGTGTTTGATATTTGTAAGTGATCAGGGTGTTCGATAATTGACATTTACTGGACCATTACGGCAACATCCAGTACAGCCTCCTCTGTGAGATGAAGCAGTCAGCTCACTCTGCCCTGCACAAATTATGGCTGTGCATCCCTTTGGAATCCAGGCATGTACCAAACCTGCATCAGCCTGTCCAGCTGTCAGAATAGCCCTGTTCAGTGTGTGTTACTTTTGCAGATCTCCAGACTTTCAGAATTCAAAGGATCACAGAGGATTGTGCCAGGGCAGAATGAGGCCCATTGGCCCACAATGTCTTTTCTATTCCCCAGTGCCAATTCCTTGCCTTTTCCCCATATCCCTGCTCACCTTTTTTTATCCAAATAAATATCTAATGCCCTCTCAAATGCCTCAATCGAACCTGCCTCCACCACATTTTTAAGCAAGGCACTCCAGACCCTAACGACTCACTGTGTGAGAAAGGTTTTGGCTCACATTGCCCTTGCTCCGTTTACACATCACTTTAAATCTACGTTCTCTCATTCTTCTCTCGTTAATGAGTGGAAGCAGCTTCTCCCTCCCTGCTGCTTGTGATTTTGTAAACCTCTATCAATCTCCTCTCAGCCTTCCTCTCTCCAGGGAGAACACAGTCTCAACGTCTTCAATCATACAGCCGGGTTTCTCATTCCCGGAGCCTCCAGCCCCTGATAAAATGATGATGAATTTGAAACTGCATATTTGTTTGCAATGGTGATATATTGAGTGTGTTATTTATCTGGTTTGTGTTAGAGCTGTTTGAAGAAATTGCTTTCTTTTTATCTTCCGGTTTGGATACATTTATGAATAGTGCACACAATTAAAAGGGACATTTCCCTCTGCTCTTCCTCCATCTTCAGTGGCTGGGCCTTCGTGTGCCTGGGTTGTAAGGTCTGAAACTTCTTCCCTAGACCTCTCTAAATCTCCTTCGATATTCCTTCAAATCTTTCCCCCCCTCTCTTTCTCTGTAACCAAACTTTGGCTCATCTCTCTTCGCAACTCTGTGTCAATTCCCATCTGATCACAATCTTCTTAAATCATGAGGGGTCTGGACAGAGTAAATAGGGACAAACCGTTCCCACTCATGATAGGATTGAGAAAGGGACGGAAGACTTAAAGTAGTTGGTAAAAGAAGCAAAAATGATGTGACAAGAAACACTGAATTTCACACAGTGAGGTGCCAGGTAATGTACTTCCCTACAGACTGGAAACAGGCCATTTGGCCCATCAAGTCCACACCGACCCATACCATCCCTGTAACCCTGTATTTCCCATGGCTGATCCATCTAGGCTGCACATCCCTGGACACTCTGGGCAATTTAGCATGGCCAATCCATCTAACCTGCACATCTTTGGACTGTGGGAGGAAACTGGGGCACCCAGAGGAAACCCACGTAGACACAGGCAGAACGTGCAAACTCCATACAGTCACCCAAGGGTGGAATTGAACCTGGGTCCCCAGTACTGTGAGGCAGCAGTGCTAACCACTGAGCCAGAGACAGTAGGAACTGCCAATGCTGGAGTCTGAGATAACAAGGTGTAGAGCTGGATGAACACAGCAGGCCAGGCAGAGTCAGAGGAGCAGGAAAGCTGACCTTTCGGGTCTGGACCCTTCAGAAGGTTTCTGAAGAAGTGTCTAGGCCCGAAACGTCAGCTTTCCTGCTCCTCTGACGCTGCCTGGCCTGCTGTGTTCATCCAGCTCTACACCTTGTTATCTATAACCACTGAGCTACCCTTGTCTGGAAAGCCATGCCTGAGAGTGTAGTGGAGGCAGGGTCAATTGAGGCTTTCAAAATGAAATCTGCAGGAGAAGAATATATTGTGTTACAGGGAAAAGGCAGCAGAATGATAGAAATTAAATTTCTCATTCAGAGAGCCCATAATGGGCTGAGTGACCTCCTTTTACATTGTAACAACTCTGTGGTTCTATAAAATGCCTTCAAATGTTTTCCTAGTTGAAAGTGTCACATAAACATAAAGTTCTGTCGTTGCCAGAGCGCTATTATATGAGAAGGTGCTGTCTTTCTGAGACCTGAAATTCAGGGTCCACTTCATGTCCAGGTTGACCCTAAGGGAATCCTAGGACTTTGACCCAGCGACGCTGAAGGAACGGCGAAATATTTCGAAGTCAGGATGGTGAGTGGCTTGGAGGGGAACTTGCAGGGGCTGGTGTTCCCATGTATCTGCTGCCCCTGTCCTTGGATGAAAGTGGTCATGAATTTGCAAGGTGTTGTATGGGGAGCTTTGGTGTATTGTGTCTGTGTGTCTTTGTGGAGTTAGTTAATCGGCTGAAGTTAATTTAATTTGCATTAAACGAACATGTCAGAATGCGTGGGCTTCACCAGCAAGCACCTCTCATCACCGTTATCCTGATTTTGGAGCTGGAGGCTTGGTCTCACCTAAGAGATAGCAAGAACTGCAGATGCTGGAGTCTGAGATAACACAGCTGGATAGACAGCAGGCCAGGCAGCATCAGAGGAGCAGGAAAGCTGACACAGCTTTCCTGCTCCTCTGATGCTGCCTGGCCTGCTGTGTTCCTTCAGCTTCACACCGTGTTGTCTCACCTCACCTTTTCTTCATGTGTGGCCCTTGAAGCATGTTGGAACATTTTAATGAAGATTAAGGCACTGGGATAAATCAAATACTGTAATCACTCTTATTTGTCATAGTTGAAACAAAACGGTCAGTGACTGCTTTTCCAGACAGTTAAACAACATTAAATTATGTTCCTACTATCTTTAAATTACATTTGCCTTTGAGAGGAAAAGTCATTCACTCAGAACAGGGTTAAATATCACTAATGATAGGACGAAGATGGTTTAATATTAAATATCTTTTTGAAATCCCAAGAGCTATCGAGTGAATACTCAAAATTTAAACATTATTCTTTGTTTCACAAAATCCCTACGTAAACAGCACGAATGTGAAGTTTTATATGTAAAGAAGCTCAAAAAGTGGAAAATTGAGTTTGTTACAAATTGTGCTTCCATTTCATTTCGCACTGACTTGTTGTAACTGGGAGTCACATGTCAGTCACGTGACCATTTCTTGGGTGAGGTGAAGGTCCACATGACCTAAGCCAGCCACGTGACCAGTCCATGTTGGAGTCACATGAGCCTGTCCAGTGGGGATGGAAGGCAGAGCTGCTTACACGGGGGGAGAGGGTTGGATTTCAGCGTTGGGTGGGCAAGGAGAGGCTGGTCCATGACATTGACTGAATGAGCCGGAAATTAGCAAAATGACAATGTTGGACAGTCTGGTCAGTGGATTCTCTGAGACAATATCAGCCAGATCAAGGTTCCAGATTGGGACGAAGAAGCTGGAAGCTCACAAATTCACTCTGAGGGATGCCAGAGAAAACATTGTGTGTTCAGAAGTGGCTCAAATCCAATCATATTCAAACTGCGAAAAGGTATCTAGTGAGATGATTCGTTGTGGCACACAGGATTTGTAATATATATCCATCTTAACTGGTGGGCATCCTGATTGTTTGCTTGCATTCATGTTATCTACTTCTTCACTCCCTTCCCTGGGCCAATCCATGCCATCTTTTATGTGAAACCTTCGAGGTTAGCTATAGAGAATTGATCCAGAGTTGAACAGAGTCAGCTGGAGGATTGCACGGAGAAAGAAAAATCTAACTCAGTTCTGTGTTGCTAAGGATAAATACCAGAAGATCATCTGTGGTGCTTTTGGTTAGAGCTTCTGGTAGAAGTCATTGTCTGGTGCCCTCCTCTATCATTATTGTACCAACCTGAAGTCAATTATTCCTCACTAGATCAATGTCTTGGCATGTTACACTTAACAAAAAGGACCTTACACTGATTCCCGTTGGCAATTTAACATGGTCTTCTAAGAGGATCTCTGTTTCATACAGTCCTAGCATTCACATTGTATCTTATGTAACGATTATCGAGTTCAGCGACATTGAATAGTCAAGAACATGAGGACTTGCCTTGTGCACACTGATATTCCATTAACAGCTCCATCAAGAGCCTCCTCCAACTGCAGTTAGTATCCATTACCTGGCATGGTCAGCCTTGATTACAATGTTGCATAAATGTACACAAAAATGATGACTAAGAGATTGAGGATAGTCCCAATGATGCCTAAAATGGCCAGAACAGTCTCCTCCTTACTCTCCTTTTCTTCGTTCGAAGAGTTATCCTCTTCATTGGCTGAAGTTATTACCATCTTCGTAGCAAGGTTTTCCGACGCTGACAGATGGGTCCACCTGGAAAGTCAGAGAGCAAAGGTGAGTAGCTGAAAAACCAATGAAAGATGAAATGAAATAATATCTTGATAGTGAGTTGCTGTGATTTGTCTGAAAGGGCAGTGGAAGTTAATTTGACAGAAACTTTCAAACCTGGAATTAGGTAAATAATTGGAAAGGAAACATTTGTTGGATTATGACAAAAGAATAATGGAGAAGAATTAATCCAGACCCAAAACGTCAGCCTTCCTGCTCCTCTGATGCTGCTTGGCCTTCTGTGTTCATCTAGCTCTATACCTTGTTATCTCAGATTCTCCAGTATCAGCAGTTCCTACTATCTTGGAATTAATGCAAAGCTCTCTTTTAAAAATGGCACTACAGCATGGCCCCCTCCTGAATCAGCCAATGAGGATGCAATAAGGTTTATAAACACAAAATATTGTGGATGCTGGAAATCTTAAATAGAAACAGAAAGTGCTGGAGAAACTCAGCAGGTCTGGCAGTGGAGGAAGAGACAGAATTAATGTTTTGAGTCTGGTATGACTCTTCTTCAGAACTGGAATCAGATTTGAAAACAAAAAGGGATAGAAATCACAACAGATCAGGCAGCATCCACGGAGAGAGAGAGCAAGCTAAACCAGGTTTTTGGTACAGGTTCCAGCACCTGCAGTATTGCTCCTGGAATCACATTGTGTTGGTTTTTAGTGAGGCTTTCATCCTTATTTCAACTAATCTGGGAAAAATACCCTCGCCCTTAAGTTTTTGTCTCCTCTCCCATCAAAGCATTCACTTCAAAAATTTCTCCAGACTCATTTTCAGGGCCTCAGATTGACTCCCCACAAACAGAACGACCTGTATTTCCATGGTGCTACTCGCATCCACACAACATTCCAAACTACCATCAAGCCTTAATTTTTGTCCTCAGCCTGATGCAGTGAGCCTCAATACAAGCCAAAGATGCAGGACCTCATCTTCCAATCAGGCATCTTACAGCCTTCAGGACTCAACACTCAACAATTTCTGACCACAAACTCTGTTCTCCATTTTGGCTCCATTTTTATGTGGCGTACTAGCCTGAATGAATGGGTTGAATGGCCTCTTTCTGGTCCTATGTTTCATGGTCGAACTTGGTCTGGACAAATGTTTCACTTCTTCGCTAATCCCATCACCATTCTCTTTGTCATTTCTTCTATGATATAATTTCATCTCTGTTATCCTCTGCCCGATTCCACACTGTCCGTTTTATTCTTCTTATCCTTTCCCAATTTCCAACTGCAAGTTCCTTTTATACACACATGGGGCATGGGCATCCCTGACAGTGCCAGCAATTATTGCCCATCCCCAGTTGCCCTTGAGAAGGTGGTGGTGAGCTGCCTTCTTAAACTGCCGCAGTTCACATGTTGTGGGTAAACATTAGGGAGGGAATTCCAGGATTTGGACCCAGTGATATTGAAGGAACGGCGATATATTTCCAAGTCAGGATGGTGAGTGCCTTGGAGAGGAACATGCAGGTGGTAATGCTCCCATGTATCTCCTGCCGTTGTCCTTCTAGAGGGAAGTGGTCCTGGGTTTGGAAGGTGCTGTCTGAGGATCTTTGGTGAATTTCTGCAGTGCATCTTGTAGATAGTACACACTGCTGCGACTGAGCGTCGGTGGTGGAGGGAGTGGGATGTTTGTGGCTGTGGTGCCAATCAAGCGGCTGCTTTGTCCTGAACAAAAACAAAGTTGCTGGAAAAGCTCGGCAGGTCTGGCAGCATCTGTGAAGGAGAAAACAGAGTTAACATTTCGGATCCGGTGACCCTTTCTCAGAACTGATGGTGGCTGGGAAAACATCAGTTTATATGCAGAAAATAGGGAGGTGGGTTGGGTGGGGAGTAAACGATAGGATAGAGCCCAAAGAGAGAGAAAGACAGTTGGACAGACAAAGGAGTTGCTAACGATCAGGCTGGGAGGGTGAGTAGTTGTTAATGGGGACTGTTAGTGACTAACAACAGGGGATGTGTAATGGCAGCCTATGTGGTAATAAGGCCTGGTGTGTGGGGTGGGGGGCTGGGACATGGGAGAGTTTAGGCTCTAAAATTATTGAACTCAATATTGAGTCCGGAGGGCTGTAGGGTCCCCAAGCAGAAAATGAGGTGTTGTTCCTCCAGCTTGCGTTTGGCTTCACTGGGACACGGCAGCAAGCCAGAGACAGAGATGTTGGCCAGAGAGCAGGGTGGTGCGTTGAAGTAGCAGGCAACAGGTAGTTCAGGGTCTGGATGTTCTGGATGGTGTCAAGTTTCTTGAGTGTTTTTGGGGCTGCACTCATCCAGGCAAGTGGGGAGTATTCCATCACACTCCTGACTTGTGCCTTATAGTGGTGGACAGGCTCTGGGGAGTCAGGAGGTGAGTTCCTCACTGCAGTATTCTAGCCTCTGACCTGCTCTTGTAACAACTTTATTCATACGGTAACCGTGATGGTGTTGATAGTGTGGGATTCAGTGACGTTAACACCATTGAATATCAAAGGACGATGGTTAGATTCTCTCCGTATGGAGATGGTCATTGCCTGTTACTTCTCTGGTGTGTGTCTACATTGCATTTCTACCTCTCTCAGTTCTGAAGAAGAGTCACACCAGACTCAAAACATTAACTCTGTTTCTCACTGCACAAGTGCTGCCAGACATGTTGAGTTTCTCCTGCACTTTCTGTTTTCATTCCATCCTCATCATCTGTGCCCCATATCCTTTGATTCCCTGAACTGACATAAATCTATTAATCTTAGTCTTGAAAGCTCCTTTGACCACCAGCATCCATATCTCTTACCTGTAGATTCTTGCGGATTTCCTTCTTCACAAAAAAAGTGTTTCCTGATTTCATCCATGGACACCCTGGGTCTAATATGAAGATTATTCTGATTTGTTTAGGAAGTAGCTTCTCTCTACCAATTATGTAGAATCCTTCTATCATTTTTGGCAACTCGATCAAATCAGACCCACCTTCAAGCTTCTCAACCCAATGAAATATAACCCTGTCCTTCTGGCTAAACCCTTTAATCATCATGAAATCTTTATGCACAGGACACAAATGAGATCAGCTTCCATTCCATTGGAAACAGAAAACAGAAATTGCTGGAAAAGCTCAGCACATTTGGCAACATCTGTGGAGAGAAATCAGAGTTGTTTCAGGTCCGGTGACCCTTCCATCAACTTTTGAAAGTTCCTGTCTAAAACCATCAAAATTAGTCTTGCTCCAATTTAGAACTTTAACTTTTATATAAGGCCCATCCTTTTCCACAAAATTCCACATGTTGTGGGTAGACCCACAGTGCCCTTAGGGAGGGAATTCCAGGACTTTGACCCAGTGACACTGAAGGAAGAGTGATACGTTTCCAAGTCAGGACGGTGAGTGGCTTGGCATCACTTCTAAGGGTCAATAGACCCAAAAACATTAACTCCAAATTCTCTCCACAGATGCTGCCAGACCTGTTAAGCCTTTCCAGCAATTTCTATTTTCGTTTCTGATTTTGAGCAGCCAAAGTTTTGTCAGTTTCCATTCCATTGAGTCTAGTTATGGTTCAGTCCACCCATCTGTACTCACCTTTTGATGATGAGTACGGACAGCTCCTTCCAGCTCTTATCCTTTTATCCAGAGCTGCTTTATTCTTAATCCAGTCAAACCCAGGCCATTTTCTAATCAATAAATGTAGAGCTGGAAAAGCACATCCAGTCAGACAGCATCAGAGGAGCAGGAGATTCAATATTTTGGGCCCACAGGACAAAGGGTTGCGGCCTGAAACACTGACTTCCCTGCTCCACGGATGCTGTCTGACCTGCTGAGCTTTTCCAGCTCCAAATTTATTGACTCTAGCTTCCAGCATTTGCAGTCCTTGCTGTCTCCAAACCATTTTGTACCTACCTTCTGTATTTCTAGTTCATAAATCCACAACATTTCTAATTCAAAGCCCTCAGTCCTCAAAATATTATCCTTTCAATGTACCATCCCTGAAATCTACCATCTCATCACTGAGCTGCCTATCATAGGATGTGGGTGTCTCTGGCTAGGCCAGCATTTATTGTTCATTCGCAACTATCCAGAGGGAAATTAAGAGTCAACCACCTTGCTGTTTTAAAATAGTAATGGAAAAAGTTCTGAATTGGAGCAAGGCCAATTTTAATGGCATTAAACAGGAACTTTCAAAAGTTGATTGGGGGAGACTGTTCACAGGTAAAAGGGACAACTGGCAAGTGAGAGGCTTTCAAAAGTGAGATAGTGAGAGTTCAGGGACAGTATATTACTGTTAGTGTGAAGTGTGAGGCTGGTAGGAGTAGGGAACAATGGATAACTAAACATATTGAGGCTCTTGTCACGAAAAAGAAGGAGGCAGGTATAGACAGCTGGGATCACTCCCCTTTCATGGGGAGTAGGAGCATACTTAGGAAGGAAATCAGGAGAGCAAAAAGGGGATATGATGTAGCTTTAGCAGATAAGGTTAGGGAGAATCTAAAGAAATTCTACAAGTATTTTAAGGGCAAAAGTGTAATGAGGAAGAGAATATGGCTTGATCAAGATCAATGAGGCCGTCTACACGCTGAACCCCAGGAGATGGTTGAGATACTTAATGAATATTTCTGTCAGTGTTTACTGTGGAGAAAGACATGGAAGCTAGGGAATTTGAGGCAATACATAGTGATGTCTTGAAGACAGTCCACATTACAGAAGAGAAGATGCTGGAGGTCTTAACGTGCATAAATTTAGATAAATCCCCAGGACCTGATCAAGTGTATCCTTGTGAGAAGCTACAGGAGAAATCGTGGGTGCCCCAGCAGAAATATTTATATCATGTACAGCCACCGGTGAGGTGCCAGAAGACTGGAGGGTGGCTAATGTTGTGCCTTTATTTAAGAAAAACTGCGA
Source organism: Ginglymostoma cirratum (assembly GCA_024137785.1). NCBI lineage: Eukaryota > Metazoa > Chordata > Chondrichthyes > Orectolobiformes > Ginglymostomatidae > Ginglymostoma > Ginglymostoma cirratum. The sequence goes on from JAHRHZ010000283.1 coordinate 79,355,166, forward strand.
GGGAAAGCCAGGGAACAATAGGCTGTGAGTTTGAGTGTTGGGTGGGTTGCTAGAGGGGATTCTGAGAGACAGAATTTACATGCATTTAGAGAGGCAAGGAATGATTATGGATAGTCAGCATGGCTTTGTGTGTGGAAGATCATGTCTCACAACCGGATTGAGTTTTTGAGGACGGGACCAAGAAGATGGATGAGGGTAGAGTGGTAGACATTGTCAACATGGACTTTAGCAAGGCCATTGACAGAGTTCCACATAGTAGACTGGTTAGTAAAGTTAGATACATGGGATCCAGGAAGAGCAAACAAATTGGATACAAAATTTGCTTGATGGTAGGAGACAGACAGCGGTGGTAGATGGTTGGTTTTCAGACTGGAGGCCTGTGATCAGTGATGTTCCGTAGGGATTGGTGCTGGATCCACTGTTGTTTGTCATTTATATGAATGATTTGGATGAGAATTAACGAAGCATGATTAGTAAGTTTGCAGATGAGACCAAAATTGGTGGTATAATGGACAGTGAAGAAGATTATCTAAGAGGACAATGAGATCTTGATCAGCTAGGTCAATGGGCTGAGGAGTGGCAGATGGAGTTTAATTTAGACAAATGTGGTAGTGTTGCATTTTGGTAAGGCAAACCAGGATTTGACATAGACAGTTAATGTCAGGGCCCTGGGGAGTGTTGTTGAGCAGAGACACTTAGAAGTTCAGGTATATAGTCCCTTGAAAGTGGTGTCACAGATAGACAGGGGTGGTGAAGAAGATATTTAGCATAGAGATAGTAGGAACTGCAGATGCTGGAAGATCTGAGATAACAAGGTGTGGGGCTGGATGAACACAGCAGGCCAAGCAGCATCAGGGGAGCAGGAAAGCTGATGTTTCGGGCCTAGAGCCTTCTTCCACTCGAGGGTATGGGTTTAAAGTGAGAGAGGAAAGTTTTAAACGGGGTAACTTTTTCCCACAGAGGGTAATGTGTATACAGAAGAAGCTTCCAGAGGAAGTGGTAGGTGTAGGTACAGTCAAAAGACATTTGGCCAGGTGAATAGGAAGGGTTTAGAGGGATATGGGCCAAACGTAGGCAAAATGGTGTCGTTCAGCTTAGGAAACCTGATCAGCATGGACAGGTTGGACTGAAAGGTCTGTTTCCATGCTGTATGGCTCTGTGACCCCTAATGACATGTGGCCAGACCAGGGAAAGACAGCAGATTTATTTCCCCAGAGGAAATCAGATGGGTTTTTCTGACAACCGGTTATAATCGGTTACAGAGTTATCGTTAGATTATTAATTCCAGATCATAACCAACGATGTCCACATCCCCTGAATGAATTAAAAATAAATTTGCCTCCCTACGTCCTTGCCCATTCTTCCCGGGACTCCATGCTTGAATCAATCATGTTTCTGGTCATGTCAAAGGATCGAAAACAATGTTGAAAATAACATCCTCTGTGACTGTGAGGAAAGTAAGTTCCCCACTCATCATTCCTCAGCATCCAATGCCTCCACCACCGACGCTCAGTGGCAGCAGTGTGTACCATCTATAAGATGCACTACTGAAATTCACCAAAGATCCTTAGACAGCACCTTCCAAACCCACGACCACTTCCATCTCTGTATGTCTCATTCTGTCTTAAGCACCTTATGCTCTGTACATCCTTGGTTACTATAATCCGCCTGTACTTCTCACAAACAAAGCCTTTCACTGTACTTAGGTATCTGTAACAATGATAAATCAAATCAAATCATCGAGAAGGACAAAGGCAGCAGATACATGGGAAAAACACCACTTTCAAGTTCCCCTCTGAGCCACTCACCATCCTGACTTGGAAATATATCACTGTGCCTTCGGTGTCGCTGGGTCAAAATCCTGGAATTCCCTCCCTAAGGGCTTTGTGGGTCAACCTACAGCACATGGACTGCAGCAGTTCAAGAAGGCAGCTCACCCCTTCTCAATGGGCAACTAGGGATGGGTGATAAATGCTGGCCCAACTAGCAATGTCCACATCACACATTAAATAAAAAAAAAGGTCCTAACCTGTCTGCAGCCTTTGACACAGTGAATCACACCATCCTCCTCCAACATCTCTCCACTATCATCTGGCTGGATTAGAAAACTTTCACTTGGGTCCATTATTATCTATCTGTCACAGCCAGAGAAGTGCTTGCACTGTCTTCCCCTTCCTGTGCCAGCTCCATTACCCTCTGGGGTCCCTAAGACTCTATCCTCAGGCCACCTATTTCCCAGCTCCCACTAGTGACTTTGTCTGAAAGCACAGCGTTATTTTATACACTTAATACTGACAGCCTCAATTCTACTCCCACGTCTCTCAATCCCTCCTCTGTTACTAACTCATCCGACATCCAGGACTGGATGAGTAGAATTTACTTTCCAATTAAATACAGGGACGACTGAAGCCATTGTTTCTGGTCCCCACTCCAAACTCTGTTCCAGCGATCCCACCCTTCTCCCTGGAACAGTCTGAGGCTGAGTGAGGTGGCGCAGAGCTTTGACTGCTAAACAGGTATCTGATCACACAACCATACCATCACCAAAACAGAATATCACTCAACTCTCTCCCTGCGTACCAGGGAAGGTGAAGGCCTAGTGGTATTATCGCTGGACTGTTAATCCAGGGACCCAGATAATGTTCTGGAGGCCTGGGTTTGAATCCCGCCACAGCAGATGGTGGAATTTGAATTCAATAAAATATCTTGAATTAAGAGTCTAACGATGGCCAAGAATCCGTTGTTAATTGTCGGGCAAAACCCATCTGGTTCACTTATGTCCTTCAGAGAAGGAAACTGCCACCCTTACCTGGTCTGGCCTACATGTGACTCCAGACCAACAGCAAAGTGGTTGACTCTTAACTGCCCTCTGGGCAATTAGGGATGGGCAATAAATGCTGCCTGGCCAGCAATGCCTCATCCTGCGAATGAATAAAGAAAAAAAACCTACACCTTCACTGCCTGGCTTGCCTTTATTCGCTGAGGCATAGAGTTTGAGGGTAGAGAGATTATGGTGAAATTATATAAAGCATTGGTTACTCCACAACTAAAGCATTTTTTTAAAATTTGCACACAGGATTGTGGACGTCACTAGCTAGGGCAGCATTTATTGCCCATCCCTAATTGCCCGGAGGGCAGTTAAAAGTCAACCATATTGCTGTGAGTCACATGTAAACCAGACCAGATAAGGATAGCTGATTTCCTTCCCTAAAGGATATTAGCGAATCAGATGGGTTTTTGACAACAATTGACAATGGTTAAACAGTCATAAAAACTTAACAACTAGGAGCAGGAGTAGGCCATCTGGCCCCTCGAGCCTGCACCGCTATTTAATAACATCATGGCTGATCTTTTTGAGACTCAGCTCCACTTACTCGCCCCTACCATAACCTTTAATTCCTCCGCTGTTCAAAAATCCATCTTTGCCTTAAAAACATTCAACGGGGTAGCCTCAACTGCTTCACTGGGCAGGGAAATCCACAGATTCACAATCCTTTGGGTGAAGAAGTTCCTCCTCAGTACAGTCCTAAACCTGCTCCCCCTTACTTTGAGGATATGCCCCCTAGTTCTAGTTTCACCGGCCAGTGGAAACACCTTCCCTGCTTCTATCTTCTCGATTCCCTTCATAATTTTGTATGTTTCTGTAAGATCCCCCCCCCAACCCTCAACCTTAATGAGTACAGTCCCAATCTACTCAATCTCTCCTTATAAACCAACCCTATCAACTCCAGAATAAACCCGGTGAACCTCCTCTGCACCCCCTCCAATGCCAGTCCATCCTTTCTCAAGTAAGGAGACCAAAACTGCACACAGTACTCCAGGTGTGGCCTCACCAGGACCCTATACAGCTGCAGCATAGCCTCCCTGCTTTTAAACTCTATCCCTCTAGCAACGAAGGACAAAATCCTATTTGCCTTTTTAATTACCTGCTGCATGTGCAAACTAACTTTTTTAATGATTCAATGAAGCCACTGAGCACGACTGGGTCAGCTTTCGAAAAATTGAGTTCAAATCCCAGCATCTCTGCCATGGGGAGATTTGAACCCACACTCCCTCAGGAGCCTAGCACTGGATTTATACTCCCAGGACATTACCCACCTCATCACAGCCTGCAGCCAGTAACCTGGTACGAGGGCTCAGGAGGCAGTCTGTAGGCACAGCCCAGGACCCAGTGTCCACAGGGTAAGGAGCTGGGTAACAGCTGGTAGGGGTATGTGTTAGTAGGGGCTATTCCCCTCAACAGAAGCTACTATCAGGAGTCAGGGAGAGTTTAGTAAAACAGCAGAGACACACTGGAACCACAGAAACACAGGGAGAGACTTCAAGACTGAAACCAGCCTTACTGTATTGACCTGAGAGTCGGTAAAGAGCAGCTAGCAGAGGCTGAGGAATTCGCGGCTCGAACAGCTCAATGCCTGGCCTCTCCCCGGGAGCTGGGCTCAGGGAAGTTCATGTTCACCGCCCCTGGGTCACCTCGGATCATCTGGAGGAGTTAGCAGCTCGTTTCCAAAGCACCTCGCTAGAAAATCCGCTCATCTTCCCCGACAGACCACTTCCATCTTCACTCCGTGTGTCTCCCAGCCGCTCCTGGGGAAACGGCGAACTTTGGCCGGAGCCGAGCGGACGGACTAGGCGCTGTAGAAATGGAAGTTGTGGTTGTAGTGAGTCGGGAGCAGCTGGGTGTGTGGTTGTGCTGGCAATGCAGGCTATTGAGCGTCTGCTCTCAGCTCAGGCAGTGCAATCCATTCGCAGGCAGCTCTCCTCGTCTCTCTGGACAGCATCGAGTTTCCCAGGCACTACCACCTTCCTCAGGCTGGGCACTGCCCAGAATCCAGTCTGTACAGCACAGAGAGGGAGAGAGAGACACACACACCACCAGAGAGAGAGAGAGAGAGATACAGACAGAGGAAGAGAGAGAGACAGGCAGACAGACAGACAGAGGGTGACAGAGACATACAGATACAGACAGATACAGACAGAGAGACAATGACAGAGAGACAGACAGAGAAAGAGAGAGACAGACAGTGACTGAGACAGAGTGACAGAGACAGTAACTGAGAGAAAGACAGATTGAGAAACAGACAGATAGATAGAGGCTGAGAGAGACTCAGAGAGAAGGGCAGAGACAGAGAAACAGAGAATGAGAAAGAACTCGCAGAAGCCCCAGCCTGAAGCCACTAAGGAACTGGAATCCTCACTGTCAGACTGAGAATTACCCTCATACCATTCCTCAGGTCATTCCTCACCTCATCCCCTTGGACAGGCAGCGGCCTGCTCCCTCCCTCACTCCCTCCATCACACTCTCTCCCTCCATCACACTCTCTCCCTCCCCCCATCACACTTTCCCTCCCTCCATCACACATTCTCTCCTTCCTTCTCCATCCCTCCCACACTCTCTCCCTCCATCTCACATACTCCCATTCCCTCCATCCATCCCTCACACACATACTCTGTACCTTCCACACACTCGCTCTCTCCCATACTCTCAATCCTTCCCATCTGTCACTGTCTCACTCTGTCTCCTCCATTCCTCATAACTCTCTTCCTACCTATCTCACATTCATTTCCACTCCCTCTGTCCCCTCAATATCTCTCCCTCACTCTTTCACTTTTCCTCTCTCCAATTTACTTTCACTCTTTCTCCTACCCTTTCACTCTCCCTCCCTTTGCCTCTTTATGCCTCACACTCCCTCCCTCTGATTCTCTCTTTCACACTATTTTTCTCTCTGACTCATTCTCTCTCTCTATCATCTCTCTTTTTCTGACACATTCTCTCTCTGTCACTCTATCTTTGAATTATTCTCTGTCACACACAAAAATAGAAATGGCTGGAAAAACTCAGCAGGTCTGGCAGCATCTGTGGCGAGAAATCAAGAGTCAATGTTTCAGGTTGAATGAACCTTCTGCAGAGCTCTCCATCATTCTCTCTGACTCATTCTCTCTCTCTGTCATTCTCTCTGACTTATTCTCACTCTATTACACTCTCTCTGACTCATTCTTCCTCTCTGTCTCTCTCCCACACTCTCATTCCTGCCTTGGTTGTGGTGCTGCGTGAGTGGTTCCAAGGAACCAGGGACTGTTTGGAGGGGCAGTGTCAGGGTGTGGGGAGAGATATGTGTGTGTGTGCCAGGGGAGTGTCAGGATGTGCGTGCAGAGATATGTATGTGTAAGGGGAGTGTCAGGGTGTGAGGAAAGATGTATGTGTGTGTGTCAGGGTGTTGGAGGGGAAGGTGTGTGTGTGTGTCAGGGGGGTGTCAGGGTATGGGGGAGATATGTGTGTGTGTTGGGAGTGTCAGGGTGTTGACAGGAAAGAAAGAACATAGAACGTAGAACAGTACAGCGCAGTACAGGCCCTTTGGCCCACGATGTTGTGCTGACCTATTATCCTACTCTAAGATCAAACTACCCTGCATAGCCTACATTTCACTATCATCCATGTGCCTATCCAAGAGTCACTTAAATGTCCCTAATATATCTGGGTGTGTGTGTCAGGGCAGTGTCAGGGTGTGTGGGGGGGAGATACGTGTGTGTGTCAGGGCAGTGTCAGGGTGCGTGGGGGGAGATATTTGTGTGTGCCAGAGGAGTGTCAGGGTGTGGAGGGAGATATGTGTGTTAGGGGAGTGTCAGCGTGTGGAGGAAATGTGCGTGTCTTGGGCAGTGTCAGGGTGTGGGATGCGAGATGTGTGTGTCTCAGGGTGGAGGGAGGGGTGTGTGTGTGTCAGGGGCAGTGTCAGGGTGTGGGGGTACATGGGAGATAAAGGAGAAGGGAGTGGATAACATGAACATGGGAAGTGACGAAAGGAAAGACAGATTAATGGGAAACAATGGAGAGGAGGGAACAGAGATAGGGGAGTACAGGAAGAGAAGGAGGGGTGATTGTATTGAATAGAGAATAATATTCCCTAGTGATTAAAGAATGATGCTCCATGGTGACTATGGAACTGTACTCCCATTGAATAGAGAATAATACTCCCTGGTGAATAAAAAAAATGCAGAACCTTGAATTGTTTTGCATAATTAGGCTAACACAGGGACAGTAGTTAACACAGCCTTCAGATTGTGAAATGCCTTCTGACAGTCTGTAGCCCATTGAAATTTTCTGCACTTCATCAACAAGTCAGTCAATGGAGCAACCACACTGCGAAAATTCAATAGCAACTTCCGAAAAAAACCTTTCAGCCCCAGGAGTCGTAGCACTTCCCTGTTTATCAATGGTGTGGGTAACTCCCCAATAACCTATGTTTTCACATCCCGTGAAATCATCTGCCCATGTCCAACGACATGGCCCCAGAACATAGCCTGGGCTTTTGCAACTCACTCTTAGCCAGGTTTATCACTAAGTTCGCCTCCCAAAGTCAATCAAACAATTCCAATAGTTGCTCCAATTGTTGCTTCCATGCGTGACTAAAGATCACCAAGCTGTCGATGTACAGCGCACAATTGGGTAATCCCAAAATGACTTTATTGGTTAGTCTTTGAAATGTGGCTGGCACATTTTTTCAGACTAAATGACATGACTTTAAACTGATACAGTCATTCGGTATCACAAAAGCCAAAGTTCTTTTCACTGTTTTGCGTAAAGGTACCTGCCAGTATCCTCTGAGTAAGTCCAAATTAGAAAAACAAGTTGCTTGTCCCACCTTTTCAGTACAGTCTTCCAAACATGGAATAGGATATGGATCAGACTCTGTAACTGCATTGACTTTACAATAGTCCACATATTTGTTTTTGATTTCATTACTATAGGTGAGCTCCATCCACTGTAGCCCACTTCAAATATATTGTCTTTGAGCATGCATTCAATCTCTGTCTGAACCTGTGCTACCTTTAGAGGGTTAAGTCTCTAAGGATGTTGTTTAATTGGAACAACATTTACTGTGTCTCCAACATGCATCATTAGATTAGTACTTCCCAACTTATTCCCACGTATCTTTCTCCATGTGATTGTAATAACTCTTCCAGGTCATTTTAGTTTTCCTCTGGAAGGTAACTGTATAATTTATCCCAATTTTTGAGAACTTCCTCATTGTCTAGTTTAATTTGAGGAATGTCCAATTCAGAATCCTCTGAGCTTGGTTCATCACTCTATGTTGTAACCAGTAACACTTTCTCCTTTTGCTTTCCTTCCCTATCAAAATATCTTTTGAGCATATTTCACATGACACGCTGTGAGATTTCTTATCTGGCATGCTTATCAGATGATTCACGTCACTCAATTTCCTTTCAATTTGATAAGGCCCGCTAAACCTGGCCTTTAAAGGTTCACCTACAACTGGAAGTAACACTAACACTTTATTTCCACTAGCAAAATTGTGAGATTTTAATTCTTTGTCTGTTTTCTGATTCATGACAGGCTACTTTTAAATGTTGTATAGCCAACTCCCCTGCTCTATTTTAAACTTTCCCTAAAATTTGACACACAGCCCAAATATGTGATCTCTGAACTCTGACTCACCAACTTCTCCTTCATTAATTTCCGTGGTCCTCTCACCTCATGCCCAAAAACTAATTCAAATGGAATGAATTCAGTTGATTCATTAGATGCATCCCTAATTGTCATAGAATCCCCACAGTGTGGAAACAGGCCCTTCGGCCTAACAAGTACACACTGACCCTCAGACATCCCATCAGACCCATCCCCCTGTAACCCACCTAATCTACACATCCCTGAACACTACGGGTAATTTAGCATGGCCAATCCACCTAACCTGCACATCTTTGGACTGTGGGAGGAAACCGGAGCACCTGGATTTTAGAAAATACAAATGGAATTCCTTTATCCCAATCCTCTTGATAGCCTTGACTATAAACCCTCAACACGGTCTTTAAAATTTGATGCCGCCATTTTAAAGGTGCTGGTTTTATCACTGCCTGAGGTTTTCCGATTACCTGACGTGTATGACATGTCCCGCAAAATTCAACCACATCCTTATGCTGTCCAGGCCAATAAAAACGTTTTTGTATTTTGGTTTGAGTTTCCCTTTCTCCGAAATAACCTCCCACTGGTAATTCTTGTGCTACCTTCAACTTTCTGTAAGCCAGCAGTAGTTACAACTTGACAAGTTTCTGCCCATTTCTCATCCGACTGAATATGTGATGGTCTTTATTTCTTCATCAATACGTAACATTCTGCGATACACTCAGATTCTTGTTCTATGAACGCTTTTTGATACAGCTGCTTCAGTTTTTCATCATCCTGTTGTAATTCAGCTAATTTCTCTGAACTAAAAATATCCACCTTGACCTTCAGCAGTTTTTGTTTTTCTCAACATTTGATCAGACGTGGTCCCTGATAATTGAACTTCAACCTCCTTCTCTTTATACTTTGATTTCTCCTCCTGTTTCCAACCATGACCTTGTTATCACACAGTCAGGATAAATCACAGATGTACTTCCTGTAACACCTGAGGTGCCTGATTTTCCACTGGCTTTTCAACCACAGGAGGCATCACTCCCACCACTCCCATTTCTGAAGAAGGGTCTGGGCCCGAAACGTCAGCCTTCCTGCTCCTCCGATGCTGCTTGGCCTGCTGCATTCATCCAGCTCTACACCTTATTATCACTCCCCCCTATCCTGGGAATCATTACCAAGGATAAACTGTATTTCTGGAACCAAGAGTTTTGCTATTACTCCTGCCACCACTTCACCACTTTTCACTGGTCTCTCCAACCTCAGTTTATATAATGTAACATTGCTCCTCTTAACATGAATTGTACATATTACCACCTTCTCTCGCAATACTCCTTCCAAATTTCCTATATCATCTCTCACAATCGAAGATTGACTTGCTCCAATATCTCCCAAAGTCTTAATTTCTTTACCTGTTTCCCTTGCTTACATGAGTAAAACTTACCCATGCAAGCAAGTTCTTTGAAGGGATCTGACATTTCCTTCTCAACCAGCCCCTGAAGAGGTTGTACATTCTTTTGCAGCTTTTTAGCTTCCACCGGGCTTTCCCTTACCACTTCGACAAAGCTCACTGACGTTTTCATCGTCCTGTTGTAATTCAGCTAATTTCTCTGAACTAAAAATATTCACCTTGACCTTCAGCAGTTTTTGTTTTTCTCAACATTTGATCAGACATGGTCCCTGATAATTGAACTTCAACCTCCTTCTCTTTATACTTTGATTTCTCCTCCTGTTTCCTGTATAAGATAAAGGTGCTTGCAGTTATGGGAGATGTATTAGCATAGATAGAGGTCAGCTGACTAACAGAAAGCGTGGCAATAAATGGATGTTTTTCTGGTTGGCAATCAATGGCTGGTGGTGTGCCTCAGGGATCAGTGTTGGGACCGCAATTGTTTACAATTTGCAGATGGTTAGGAGTTGGGGACCAGTGTAGTGTGTCAAAGTGATCAGTTGCAGGGCATGCTGAAGGTTTGAAGGTTTGAAGTTTCCCCACATCTGTGTTCCCAGTGCTTTTCCTAAACCACCAACATTGCAACGACATGTGGCCTAGTTTATTACACTGAAAACACCTGAGCTTTCTCACTTCTCCTTCTCCCTCATGGGTTTCCTTTTTACCCTGTGGTACACATCTTTGTTACCTTCAGTGAGATCTCCTTTTCCTTTACCACCTGAGGACCTCTCTTCTCCCCATTTTCTATCCCTCACAGATTGAAATTGATGTCGGAAGCAAAACTTTGATTAATGAACCAGCTCATAATTATCTGCTATTTCTGCTGCTAATCCTGCAGTTTTTAACTCTCTGCTCTTCCACATGAGTTCTCACTACTTCAGGAAGTGAAGTTTCGAACTCCTCCGAAATAATGGTCTCTCTAAGAGTGCCATATGTTTGATCTATTTTCGATGCCCTTATCCACCTATCAAAATTATTTTGTTTGATGCCTTCAAACTCTATGTACGTTTGACCAGGTACCCTCCTTAGATTCCTAAAATGTTGCCTGTAGGCTTCTGGTATTCACTCATATGCACTTAAGATGGCTTTCCTCACCTCCTCATACTCCCCAGATACCTCCTCTGACAGAGATGCAAATATGTCATTAGCTTTAGCTTTTTTTTGGATCAGTAATACCCACATGGTCACCAGCCATTTCATTTGTTTAGTCACTTTACCAAAATTTGCTGCCCTCTGGGGCAGTTCTGGCAGATTGGAAAGCAACAAATATGACTTCTTATGAATACTTTTCTTCGGTATTCACAACTGAGAGGGACCTAGTTGTAGAGGAGGACAGTGTGAAACAGGCAGGTAGGCGAGAGGAGGTCGATGTTAGTAAGGAAGAAGTGCTAGTAATTTTGAGGAACTTGAAGATAGGTAAGTCCCCCCGGCATGATGGGATTTATCCAAGGATTCTATGGGAAGCGAGGGAAGAAATCGCAGGGCCTTTGGCGATGATCTTTTCATCCTCACTGTCCACAGGTATAGTGCCGGAAGATTGGAGAGAGGCAAACGTCATTCCCTTGTTCAAAAAAGGGAATAGGGATAACCCTGGAAATTACAGGCCAGTTAGTCTTACTTCAGTGGTGGGCAAATTATTGGAAGGGCTCTGAGAGATAGGATTTATGATCACTTGGATAGGCGCAGTTTGATTTGTGATAGTCAGCATGGATTTGTGAGGGGTAGATCATGCCTCACAAACCTTATTGAATTCTTTGAAGAGATGACCAAACACGTGGATGAAGGTAGGGCAGTGGGTGTGGTATACATGGATTTAAATAAGGCATTTGATAAGGTTCCCCATGGTAGGCTCATGCAGAAAGTAAGGAGGCATGGGATAGGGGGAAATGTGGCAGATTGGATTCAGAATTGGCTGACCCTTAGAAGACAAAGTGTGGTAGTGGACAGAAAATATTCAACATGGTGCTCAGTTACGAGTGGTGTACCACAAGGATCTGTTCTGGGTCCTCTTCTATTTGTGATTTTTGTAAATGATTTGGATGTAGAAGTGGAAGGGTGGATTAGTAAGTTCACGGATGATACGAAGTTGGGTCAAGTTGTGGATAGTGCGGAGGGCTGTTCTAGGTTACAAAGGGACATTGATAGGATGCAGAGCTGGGCTGAGAAGTGGCAGATGGAGTTTAACCCTGATAAGTGTGAGGTGATTCATTTTGGAAGGACAAACTTGAAAGCAGGATACAGGGTTAATGGAAAGATTCTTGGCAGTGTGGAGGAGCAGAGGGATCTTGGGGTACATGTTCACAGTTCCCTGAATGCTGCCACCCAGGTGGATAGAGTTGTTAAGAAGACATACGGTGTGTTAGCTTTCATTAATAGAGGGTATGAGTTCAAGAGGTAGGGGCATGGAATGCATTGCCAGAGAGGGTAATGCAGTCGGCCTCATTAGGAGCATTTAAGCAGCTATTAGATAGGCATATGGATGATAGTATAAGGTGAGTGTGGAGGTTAGATAGACCTTATGTTCAGGGTAAAAGTTCAGCACAACATCGTGGGCCGAGGGGTCTGTACTGTGCTGTAATGTCCTATGTTCTATGTTCTATGACACCACCAAAGGAGGTGGACAAAAGGTGTGTCACTATAGGCCCATTTGCTTCACTTATGTATTGGGGAAAATGCTTGAATCTATAATCAAGGAAGAAATAGCAAGACGTCTGGATAGAAATTGTCCCATCAGGCAACATGAGTTTATGAAACACAAGTCACGTCCAACTAATTTGCCAGATTTTCAGAGTGCGGTGGAAAACAGGGAACTGGTGAATATGGTGCATCTGGATTTCCACAAGGCATTCGACAAGGTGTCACATAAAAGTGTCCTGCATAAGATAAAGGTGCTTGCAGTTATGGGAAATGTATTAGCATAGATAGAGGTCAGCTGACTAACAGAAAGCGTGGCAATAAATGGATGTTTTTCTGGTTGGCAATCAATGGCTGGTGGTGTGCCTCAGGGATCAGTGTTGGGACCGTAATTGTTTACAATTTGCAGATGGTTTGGAGTTGGGGACCAGTGTAGTGTGTCAAAGTTCACAGATGACCTAAGCCAAGTGGTAGAACAAAGTGTGCAGAGGGCACTGAAAGTCTGAAGAGGGATATAGATAGTTTAAGTGAGTGGGCAAGGATCTGGCAGATGCAGTACAATGTTGGTAGATGTGAGGTCTCTCATTTTGGTAGGAGTAACAGCAAAATGGACTATTACTTAAATGGTGAAAAATTGCAGCATGCTGCTGTACAGAGGGACCTGGGTGTCCTTGTGCATGAATCACAAAAAGTTGGTTTGCAGGTGCAGCAGGTAATTAAGAAGGCAAATGTCATAGTGTCCTTCATTGCTGGAGGGATTGAGTTTAAAAACTGGGAGGCTATGTTGTACCTGTGTGGGGTGCTGGTGAGGCCACACCTGGAGTACTGTGTACAGTTTTGGTCTCCTTACTTGAGAAAAGATGGACTGGCACTGGAGGGGGTGCAGAGGAGGTTCACCAGGTTGACTCCAGAGTTGAGAGAGTTGGCTTATGGGGGGAGATTGAATAGACTGGCACCATACTCTATGGAATTTAGAAGAATGAGGGGAAATCTTACAGCAATATATAAAATGCTGAAGTGAATATATAAGATAGAAGCAGGGAGGTTGTTTCCCCTGGTGGGTGAAACTAAAATGAGGGGTCATAGACTCACAATAAGTGGCACCAGATTTAGGATTGAGTTAAGGAGGAACCTCTTCACCTGAAGGTGAATCGATGGAATTCCCTGCCCAGTGAAGCAGTTGAGGCTACCTTGCTGAATGTCTTTAAGACAAAGATCGATAGATTTTTGAACAGTAAAGGAATTAAGGGTTATGATGAGCGGGCGGGTAAGTGGAGCTGAGTCCACAAGAAGATCAGCCATGACCTAATGGAATGGCAGAGCAGGCTCGAGGGGCCGGATGGTCTACTCCTGCTTCTGGTTCTTATGTTCTTTAAATGAAAAAGGCCTCCACGTCCTTCGCATCGAATGTCCTCATCACTATTACTACTTATTACTTCTACCTCGGCCATTTCAAGCTGACATTGAGTTTTCAGTTCCAACCTCTGATGTTCAAAAACATTCTTGTTCTACTTCTGTGTGGAGCCAATGGCCTAGTGGTATTATCACTGGACTGTTCATCCAGAGACCCAGCTATTGCCCTGGAGACTTGGATTCGAATTCTGCTATAGCAGATGGCAGAATTTGAATTCCGATATTAAAAATCTAGAAGTAAGAGCCTAATGATAACCAGGAATCCATTGCCAATTTTTGGGAAAAGCTTGTCTGGTTCACCAAAGCCCTTTAGGGAAGGAAACTGCCATCCTTACCTTGCCTGGTCTACATGTGACTCCAGACCCACAGCAATGTGGCTGACTCTTAACTGTCCTCTGGGCAATTAGGGATGGGCAATAAATGCTGGCCCAGCCAGAGATGCCTCCATCCAGTAAATGAATATTTTCTTCTGCTACGGCCTTCCTTTCCTTTTCCAAATCCTCTGCTTTTAATCGTAATTCAAGTTGTTTTACTTCCTTTTCAGGTTCAAGCTTCTTCATTTGCAATTGAATTATAGCCATTTCCAATGATTCCGATGTCATTTCCCACATTTGTAAATGTCAAGCTGTTGCTGCAATTACCCTCCATTTTCACACTGACAGAAGTAACTCCAACTCATCTGCCAGTTCCAAAAGCTTTGCCTTGCTCACTTTCCGTAAAACCCCCAAAGTCACTTCTTCCACCCCCAGGAAACTCTTAGTGACTGAAAGAGCCAAACCACGAGCTGTTTAAACTAATCCATTTCAACATCCAAAAAGAGAGCATGTACACTTACCACTCACTGTGTGATTGTACAGAAGATGCAGAAGTGCCGGTGTTGGACTGGGGTGGATAAGTCAGAAGTCACATGACACCAGGTTATAGTCCAATAGGTTTATTTGGACTCACACAAGCTTTCAGAGTGCAGCTCCTTCATCAAGTGCACTGAGACAGAAGAGCACACACACCCAGAATTTACAGGCAGAGGGATCAAAGTATCATACAACTGGCGTGAATGGAATGTTGAATAATAGGTCTCTGCAAGTGACCAAGAGTGTTGGACAGTGTGAGTAAAGCATCAATAGCTGAATAACCAGCGAAGGGATGACCTATAATCCAATTAAATGAGGCAGAGAGATAATTACAAAAAATTAAAAATAAGGTGGTGTTGGAGACAAACCAAATGATTGGAATAACACCATAGGTATAAGAGTCACAAGCCAAGGGCCTAACCAAAGTGATGAGTAATCCAAGACAGTAGAAACTAAATAAGGTGGAGCGATCATAACTATTTAACAAGATGGTGCTATCAAAACAGGGTAACAAGGAAGATATTACAGATGCAGAACACTGTGGTAGAGTCACCTGTAACGTGATATGTACCAGACATCTTTCTGGGTACGGAACTTGGCTTTCAGCCTCTGCTCGGTGATTCTGTGCTGTTGTGTATCCTTGGAGGATGCTTACCCGAAGATCGGAGGCCGAATCTCCTTGCCCACTGAGTTGTTCCCTGAGTGGGAGGGAACATTCCTGTTTGTGTGGTTTGTTGTGTGGTTTGCATTCATCCATTGTCATAGCGTCTGCATGGTCTCGCCAATACACCACACGGCCATCCCCAATGGACAAGCCCTATGCATACACAGGATCTGTTCAGATGAGGAGTAACACAGTGGACGCATGAAAGTGCTGAAGGACACCCTCATAGGAACAGGATGCGATGCTCAACTCATTGATCATCAGTTCCAACGTGCCACAGTGAAAAACCGCAATGACTTCCTCAGAAGACAGACACAGGATACAACCAATAGGGTGCCATCGTCCAGTACTTCCCGGGAGCCTTCAACACATTATCAATGACAATGCACATCTCACCAAGATCTTTCCCTATGCCTCCACTTCTCACCTTCAAACAACCGCCAAACCTTAAACAGACGAGTGTTCACAGCAAAACTACCCAGCCTTCAGGACAGCATCGACCACAACGCCACACAACCCTGCCATGGCAAACTCTGTAAGACATGTCAGATCATCGACATGGATACTACCGTCGCACGTGGGAGCACCACCCACCACGTACACGGCAGATACTCATGTGACTCGGCCAATGTTGTCTACCTCATACGCTGCAGGCAAGGATGTTCTGAGGCAAAGCGTATTGGCCAGACCATGCAGACACTGCCACAACGGATGAATGGACATCATGTAACAATCACTAGACAGGGATGTTCCCTTCCAGTCGGGGAACACTTAAGTGGTCAAGGACATTCAGCCTCCAATCTTCGGGCAAGTGTCCTCCAAGGCGGACTTTGAGATACACAACAACGCAGAGTCACCAAGCAGAGGCTGATAGCCAAGCTCCGTACCCATGAAGATGGCATCAACCAGGATCTTGGGTTCATGTCACGTTACATATGACCCCACCGCACTGTTCTGTATCTGTAAAAACTTCCTTACTGTTCTGTTTTGACACCAACACCTTGATAACTTGTTCTGATATCTCTCCCTTAATTAGTTTGTACAGGTTTGAATTCAGCATATTATTCCAATCATTTAGTTTGTCTCCAGCACCACCTTATTTTTAAATCTTTGTAATTGTCTCTCTGCCCATTTAATCAGATTGTAGGTCATTGCTTCTCTGGTTATTCAGCTGTTGACGCTTTACTCACAGCAACTGACACATTTGGTCACCTGCAGAGACGTATTACTCGACACTCCACTCACACCATTTGTAGGATCTTTTGATCTCTCTGCCCTTGATCTCTCTGCCTATAAACTCTGTGTCTGTGTGCTTCTCTCTCACTTCACCTGGTGAAGGGGCTACACTCTGAAAGCTTGTGATTTCAAATAAACCTGTAGGACTCTAATTTGGTGTTGTGTGACTTCTAACTTTGATTGTACAGCTAACATTTATTCAACTAGTTAAGGGTTACTCACTGTGCGATTATACAGATGACTGAGTGGGCTGGCACGGTGGCTCAGTGGTTAGCACTGCTGCCTCACAGCACCGGGGACCTGGGTATGATTCCACCCTCAGGTGACTGTCTGTGTGGAGTTTTGCATATTCTCTCCTTGTCTGCATGCATTTCCTCCAGGTGCTCAGCTTTCCTCCCACAGTCCAAAGATGTGCAGAATAAAAACCAAAAGAATTGCAGATGATGTAAATCAGGAACAAAACCTGAAATTGCTGGAAAAGCTCAGCAGGTCTGGCAGCATCTGTTAAGGGAAAAAAATCAGAGTTAATATTTCAGGTCCAGTGACCCTTCCTCACCATTAACTCTGATTTTTTCTTCACAGATGCTGCCAGTCCTGCTGAGGTTTTCCAGCAACTTCAGGTTTTGTTCCAAAAATGTGCCGACTAGTTGGATTGGCCGTGCTAAATTGCCCATAGTGACAGGCTAGCAGGGTCAGCCGTGGGAAGTGCAGAGTTACGGGGATAGTGTATGGGGGCTGGGTCTTGGTGGGACGCGCTTCTGTTAATGTGGATTTGATGGACAAAATAGCCTGCTTCCACGCTGTAGGGGTTCTATAATGATGACTGATTATTCAGCAGGTTAAGGGTTATTTTGTATATAACTGCTCAGAATCATACATGGTATGAGTCACTCGCAATGAGACTACAATATTGCTTTGTATTCATGATGTGGATCACACTGTAAATTGTACAGAGCCGTTGTTTATTCAGGGTAAATCCCACTCACTGTATAAACATACAAATTACTGTTTATTTACAATATGGGTCATTCAATTATGTAATTGCATCCTGCTACTGTTTGTTCATTTGAGTAAGCTTTACTCACGGTCTTTCCTCAGCAGGGTAATGGTTACATTCTCTCAGAATTTCCTGATGAACTGATTGAGTTTATATGACAGAGGGCCAGCTTAGCTAGCTGTGTGACTGTACAGTAGCGACAGCCTAGAATCCAAGTTGCAGAAGTGAAATGCCAATATCTTGCTCACTGCACACTGGGCTGTCCCCGAGGCAAATGCATTCCAATTTAGAATATTCCTTCTAACCATGGTGAGAGGCAGTGAGAGAATTCCGAAAATGATTCTCCCCCTTGGTGCTGTCTGCAACCAGAATGTGCATTTGTCTTAACTTCCAGATTAATTGCCAGCAACAGGATTGGATTATTAAATATCTGAGCTGAATCCTTTAATTGCACAGCAGAATATTGTTTCTGTTCTTCTGTAATTTCCAAAAGCAATTACATACATGAGTGCAATGAATCCTGAAAGCCGAAAAATTATGCCCAATTCTCTCTTGTAACAGGACAAATCTCATTTTGTTTATGAATTCACTTGCCCAGTGATCCCTACAGTAATCATATTTATGGAGGCTTGACCATCGAACCATATTGGTTCTGTTTAAAGGGGACCAGGTTATTACATTCAGAAGTAATAGAGAAGTATGGAATTGAATGCCTTGGAAATAAATACCATTGGATCCGTTTACTATCTTTCCCAAATGCCCTGTGTTTACAAGCTTCCTGATGTCCTTTTCCTAATGTTAGGTTGTGTCGTGGTTAATCTCCTACACAGACCACAGTGGGGCACAGGTGGACTTTACATTTATTCAAACAACCTCAGAGACATGTCTAATGCTAGCTAAACAGTTCTCTTTTTGATACACCGTCTGGCTTATGCCTGGCTCTGTCCCATTTCTGCCTGACACACTCAGAAAGCCATCAACATTCATACGCGCCATGAACAACTACACGTAAATTGCTTACATTTCACCCTTGTGCAATAAACAGAAATCTTCTGTCCTGGGTCATTCTCTCATCCTGCCTACACAAGTCTGCTTACAGACTCCAGTCTACTCCGAAGGCTGATACAGGCCTTAGGGTGTTCAAGGTTCACGGGCAAGGAACAATACAGTGCAGGAACAGGCCCTTCGGCCCTCCAAGCCTGCCCAGTACATTTTGCTCTTCCATGCTAAAACTGTCTTCACTTACAGGATCTGTATCCCTCTATTCCCTTCCCATTCATGTATTCATCCAGGTGCTTCCCGAATGCTGCTATTGTGTCTGCTTCCACTACCGCCTCTGGAAGCACATTCCAGGCACTCCCCACCCTTTGTGTGAAAAACCTGCCTCACACATCTCTTTTAATCTCCAAATCCCCATACCCAACGGTCCTTGTACCTGTGTCCCCTACTAATTGACCCCTTCACCCTGGGAAAAAGCTTCATACTTTCCACTCTACATTCACAATCTTACAAACTGCTATCGAGTCACCCCCTCAACCTTTTGTGTTCCAGTGAAAATCCACTCTATCCAACCTTTCTTCAAAGCTAAAATCCCCCATACCTGGCAACACCCTGGTTCTTTCCTGCTAAAATGCATCTTATAGCACTAGTTGGAAGGAGTCGTCTGATTCCTGCTGTAAACCCTTTTTTATACCATCTTAATTATTGCCCACCACTGTTCATAGAATCATAGAAACTCCTAATGCAGAAGGAAGCCACACTTTATGCCTTGGTCCTTAGAAAGAAAAGTTGCACCTACTCCCACGTTCCCTACTTTTGACCAGAAGATGTTTGTTGATTTGCGGATATATTCTATTTCGTTCAAAAACACACACAATTTGTAGTCACAGTTAGTCAGCGTGGCGTCTTATAAATTCCTGCTTTCGGAGTAAAACCAGCTTGATTCCAGGTTAAAACTCTGAGACAGTTTCTGAATAAAGCCTCGCATCTACAATTCAGTGTCTGACCTGAGATATCACCTTTTGTACATTCCTACGGCTCTGCCTGAATGTCGTCTGACTTCTTACTCATTTTTAAGTTGGAACATGAAAGAAACCTAAAGCTAAATGAGGTATATAATTCACAGTTCACCAACCACACGGTGGACACATCTGTGGTCATGACCCTTCTATACAATACAATGCTTCTAATCTTTTTGAAACCATGATTTGGTTACATCTTAACTTTCTCTGTTGCAAGGAGACCAGTCCTAATTTTTTCTGAACTTTCCTCATAGCTGAATACCTCATTCCTAGCAAACCCCTTCCCTTTCAAAAGCCTCTACATTTTTTTCTGCCGTGTGGAAATTGGATTTGTCCAATGTATTCTAGCCGAGGCTAAATTAGCGATGGTTAAAGTTCTATTATAATCCCATAGTTTTGTTTTTCAATCCCTCTATCCATAAACCCTGGTAAACAACAATTTACATTTGTGTAGCACCTTTATCATAAGCTGTCCCAAGGTGCTTATGAAGAGCATTAGAAAACAAAATTTGCCAGAGGTGACGATAAATGTGATGAACAAGAACTGAGCCAAAATGTTGCGTTTTAAGAATCATGTTATAGAAAGAGAGTGAGGTTGAAAGGTGCAGAGGTGTTGGTCATTCCAGAGTTTAGGTCATGGCTAACTAAAGACACAGTAACCAATGGTACAGAAAGTAAAGTTGGGGATTCTCAAAAGGCCATAATTAGAGGACTGAGGAGACAGAATAGAATAGATTTCATACAGTGCAGAAGCAAGCCATTTGGCCTAACAAATCCATACTGACCTTCTGAAGCACATCCCACCCAGACACATCCCCCTACTTTTCACCCTGTAACCTTACATTTCCCATGGCTAACACACCTAGCCTATACATCCCTGGACACTCCAGAGCAATTTAGCATGGCCAATCCACCTAACTTGCACATCTTTGGACTGTGGGCGGAAACTGGAGCATTCGGAGGAAACCCAGGCAGACACGGACAGAATGTGCAAACTCCACAGAGAGAGCACCCAAGGGTGGAATTGAACCTGGGTCCCTGGTGCTGTGAGGCAGCATTGCTAAGACCGAGCGACCGTGCCAAAGGTTGTGGGCCTAGAGAAGATTAAAAAGGGGGGGGGCGGCGGTGGGGTGGTTGCTGAGGCTGAGGAATGATTTGAAAACATGGATGAGAGTTTTAAATCAAAATGTTACTCTCATTGGGTCGACATCAGTCAGTGAGCACACAGGAAAGAGGAACAGAATGTGTTGCAAGTTAAGACAGCAGCAGAGTGTTGGCCAACCCCATTCACTGAGGATAAAATGTGGGACAGCAGTTAGCTGGTTGGCTGGTGTGGTGGCACAGAAGGTAGTATTGCTGCCTCACAGGATCAGAGACAGGGGTTCAATCCTACCCTCAGGAGACTGTCTGTGTAGAGTTTGCATATAGAAACAGTAAGGACTGCAGATTCTGGAGTCTATAGGCATGGGGCTGGAAAAGCAGAGCAGGCCTGGCAACATCCAAGAAGCAGGAGAGTCAATGTTTTAGACTCAAGCCTTTTGTTAGGACTGGGGAGGGGAGCCCAGAAATAAATGGAGGGTGGGGCTAGATTTGGAGAGATGGTGACAGGTGGATGCAGGTTGGGGGTTATTATGGAAAGGGTGGAGTGGATAGGTGAAGAGGAAGATGGACAATTAGGTCCGGTCAGGAGGGTGGAGTGCTGGACATGGATAAGGCTGGGAGAGGAGGGATTTTGTAGCTGGTGAAGCCAATGGTCAGGCTATTAGGCTGTAAGCTCCCAAGGCGAAATATCCGGTGTTGTTCCTCCAGTTTACGTTTAGCCTCACTGTGACAGTGGAGGAGGCCAAGGATGGCCATGTCGCCAGGGGAATTAAAACACAAGGTCAGGCTGGTTCCAAAGCCAGCAGAGATTCACCTGTACTTCAACCATCCTGATCTATTGTATCTGTTGCCCCCGATGTGGTCTCCTCTATACTGGGGAGATCAAACTCAGACTCGGGGATTGGTTTGTGGACCATTTGTGCTCTGTACATAGCAACCAACCCAATCTTCTGGTTGTCATCCATTTTAATTCCCACTCCCACCCCCCTGGTGATGTGCCCATCCTTGGCCTCCTCCGCTATCAGAGTGAGGCCAAATGTAAACTGGAGGAGCAACACCTGATATTTTGCCTTGGGAGCTTACAGCCCAATGGCCTTAACGTTGACTTCACCAGCTTCAAAATCCCTGTATCCCAGCCTTATCCCTTGTCCAGTGCTCCCCACTCCTGACGTGACCTAATCTGTCATCTCCCTTCTCAGCTATCCACTCCATCCTTCCTACTGACCAATCACAATAACCCCCTACTTGCATCCACCTATCACCATCTCTCGTACAGTTCCCTCAGCCCCACCCCGTCCCACTATTTCTTTCTGGGTTCCCCTCCTCTTCCTCGTCCCCAGTCCTAATGAAGGGTTTTGGCCCAAAACATTGAATTATCTGCTTCTCGGATGCTGTCTGACCTGCTGTGCTTTTCCAGTTTCTCACCTCTAGAGTTTGCTCACTCTCCCCATATATGCATGGATTTCCTTCCACAGTCCAAAGACATGTAGGTTAGGTGGATTGGCCATACTAAATTGCCCAAAGTGTCCAAGGATACGCAGGCTAGGTGGAAAGGCCTTGGGCAATGCAGGGGTAGGGTAGCGGGATGGGATGCTCTCCAGTGGGTCAGTGTGGACTCAATGGGCCAAATGGCCTGCCCCCACAATGTAGGGATTTTATGAGTGAATTGGAATAGTTAAGTCTATATGTCACCAGCTAAGGTGGAACCTAACTGACGACAGTAAAGAGCTGTTGGAGGAAGATGCTATAGTTAGCATGACAAAGGCTGTACACAGGCTGAGAAGGATGCAAAGGGACAATTTACCCTTTGTCAAAGTTACAAAGGATGTAATTTGTGACTTTGATAGGGAGGCGCTGGAGTTGGACTTGAGTGGACAAGGTCAGAAATCACATGACACCAGGTTATAGTCCAACAGGATTATTTGAAAACACAAGCTTTCGGAGCTTTGTTCCTGAAGAAGGAGCAGCTCAAAATATGTGACTTTGGTTGATGGCTTAGTGTGTAATGGCACTAGTTTGAGGAATCCTGGCCACACACAGGCAAAAGATTTCAATTTGGCCTCAACTCTGCGCTGATTTCAGCCATGATAGAAACCGGGGATAGAATAATGGGGATCGGTGATAAAACCATTATATGCGCCCCCAGTTCCTTTAAACTTTGTGTAAATCCCACCTCCATACAGAAAAGCATTTGAGAAGAGGTTCAAGCTCGTCTGAAGTGTTGTCCACTGAAGGGAGGGACTGTAGGCAGTTAGTGTCTCTGCTCACTCACATAAAGTGGTCACTTGAGTGAGGTTCCAGGAAGCTGCCATTAATGGCAGAACATTTACTAAAATGAGAGATAAAAGGTACTGCAGATGCTGGAGAATCCGAGATAACAAGTGTGGGGCTGGATGAACACAGCAGGTCAAGCAGCATCATAGGA
>JAHRHZ010000283.1:79382502-79405688 GCA_024137785.1 Ginglymostoma cirratum
CAACCCAACATTTCCCATTCAGCCTGCGCACTATGGGGTAATTTAGCTTGGCAAACCCAACAAACCTGCATATCTTTGGACTGTAGGAAGAAACTGGAGCACCCAGCAGAAGCCAACACAGATGCAGCAAGAACGTGCAAACTCCACACAGACAGTCACCCGAGGGTGGAATCAAACCTGGGTCCCTGGCGCTGTGAGGCAGCTGCACTAACCGCTGAACCACTTTTGCCACCCAGTGAATTGAGCCAGTTTGATCAGCTGAGAGAATAAACTGTACCACTGTATGACTAATTGAACAGTGGACACCTGATAAAAATCAGCCTCTGAACAGCATTCCCAGCAAGAGGGCTTCTGTGATGCAGTGGTAGTGTCTCCACCTCTGAGCCAGGAGGCCTGCATTCAAGTCCCACCTACTCCATAGGTGTGTAAAATGACAGCTCTGAGAGGTCAATTAACAAACATTCATCCTCACTTTGCCAACAGCCTCCTAACTTTTGCAGAAACCAAGATATTATCTACAACGAAAGCTATCCACTAATTTTCAACTAGCCTACGCTTTGAAATAACACCGTAAGATATTAAAGAGTATGGGTGCTTAAACTCGTTTGGAGAAATTGCCTACTGCATCATTGTAACAGAGGTACTAACCCATTTTAAACAAACTGTTAAAATATCAGGTTAATGGATTGCATGAGAACACATTAAGCCCTTGCACACTAATATCGCTGAGTGCCCCACTCCACAGATCTTGACTTATTGGACTGAGGTCCTCTTATTTTTGGCATTGGGCCTCCTGATTCAACACAAACTGTCTGAATGTTGTACGACTCTCTTGTGAGCAATTTTATTTTTAATAGCAGGCTGGCCAGAACTCAACTCAATCCTGATTCCATCAACACACACTGCTTTTCCACTTAGCACCACTTTACCTCCTACTCCAGAGCTCAACACAGTCCAGTTTCTACTGACTCTTGATTTTCTTTAACAGTTCCTTGCATGGGATTTTATTGTGTGTTTATGTTTGTCTGAGAATGTGCGTGGGATGCAAGTCTGTGTATGTGTTTGTGTGTTGTGTGTTTCAGTGTGAGTGTGCCTGTCTGTGTGTCCGTGTGTCTGTGTCTGTGTGTATGGCTGTCTGTGCAGATGCCTGTGTGCGTGTATGACAGTACGTATATGTGTGTATGTATGAATGTTTGTGTCTGTTTGTGCGCCCATGTGTGTCTGTGTGCATGTGTGTCTCTGTGCAAGTGTCTGTGTGTGTCGCTGTATGTATGTGTGTCTATGTGTCTGAGTGTGTGTATCTTTGTGTCTGTGTACATTTGTGTGTGTGCATCTTTATATGTATGAGTGTGTGCATGTGTGTGTGTCTGTGTGTATGTGTGTGTGTGTCTGTGTCTCTGTGTCTGTGTGTATGTGCGTGTGTGCATGTGTGTGTCTGTGTCTGTGTGTCTGTGTGTGTGTGCGCGTGTGCGCGTCTGTGTGTGTGGCTGTGTGTGTGTCTGTGTCTCTGTCTGTGTGTGCGTGCGTGTGTGTCTGTCTGTCTGTCTGTCTGTGTGTATGTGTGTGTCTGTGTGTGCATGTGTGTGTGTCTGTGTGTGTGTGCGTGTATGTGCGCGTGTGCATGTGTGTGTCTGTGTGTGTGCATGTGTGTGTCTGTGTGTGTGTGCGCGTGTCTGTGTGTGTGCGTGTGTCGCGTGTCTGTGTGTGCGTGTGTGCACGTGTGTGTCTGTGTGTCTGTGTGTGTGTGTGTGTGTCTGAGTGTACACACTGAATTTTAATGGCTAACTGCAGGTTGTGTTGTGTATTTTGGAGGAGTTTTGGCCACAAGGCCCAGTGAGATTTCTCACCATATCTTACCAAACCCACCTGTTTAATTCATTACCCATAACCAATGGTGTCCACCCTATATAATTCCAACCCCATTTAACCACATGCTTTTTCCAAAACAATTCACCACTTCGCAGCTATCCGCCAATAAACTGGCACCGTCCATGCCTGTGCCATATTTAAAAGCTAAGTCTACACCCAGACAAACGTTGGCAATCGGTGTTGGCATTCCCTCACCAGCAATGTCGCAGCACTGCCCATGGCACACAGCTAGCATGGCTGACACTCCACCACACACTTGCTCCCATTCTCTTATCCTCATGGTTATCTAACCCCCAGGCAACACTGCTTACCTGTCCTCGGCTGTATTCCACCTAAACACCTTCTCTGAGTCGCTGCTCCTCTTTCCACCAGAGACCCACAGCTTCTCCTTGCTCAGTATGGGGTCATCTCAGACAGGTAAGAAACCAGGGCTATTCCAAACATGAGCTTTTATTTAGAGCAGCAAAAACCAGCACAAAAAAACCCAGTAAGGGCTGCCACCATCATGATCAACACCTCCTCTGCATCCCAGATCAGTTTGCTGCTCCCAGCTCCCAGCTCCCAGCCACAGGGACTGGCTGTACCTCAGGGCCTCTCTGCTGTGTCGCACCTCCTGCAGCTGAGCTCCATTACGGACAAGGAGAGGGTTCACCTTCCCAATATCCTTGTCCACCTCCTTGAAATGCTGCCCATGCCCCTCCAGTTCCTCGGCATCTATCCCTTCTCGTTGTTGCCCGCTCCAGTCGTGCAGTTGTAGGGATGATGCAGCACACTCTGTCCTGGCCTTACTGAAGGACCCTCCAAACCGCAACACTGCTACCCCCCCACCACCCCACGATGTAGCCGAGCAGCAGATACACTCCTTCAACAATCCCACCATCCTGGTCGAAGTGCGGGAAGCATTGTATCTGCCCTCTGCATCAACCAAGGAGCTGTGCAATGGTGATATCAGCCATAGTCACTGTGGGTGGCCCTTTGCCTCCAAGTAACCAGACTTGGGAGCCCCCTGTAACTCTCCAACGCAGCAGGTACATGAAAATCCTCCAGGATATGGTGGCAGCTGCCAGGGGAAAGAGCACACATATCCTGGAAGTGGGAACAGCGTTCACAGATCACTTGAACATTAAGGGAACATCTTTCTGGTGACAAATTCTGGAAGGTTGTGATACGATCCTCGCAATGCCATGTGTGTGCCTTTGATGGTACCCAGTACCCAGGGGAGGCTGGCTACATTTCTGAATCCTACTGCCCAGGCTGCAGCACTGACCCTGTCATAGAGCAAAGAAAATGAATCAGTGTGACCCTGCAGAGGTGACACTGGTCACTGTCCTGATGCGTTTGTGTGTGTATTAGTGAAAGATCCCACACAGGTCACCCAATGCTCCCTGGAAGGTGCCAGTCACAGAGAACTGCAGTGTGGTTGTCACCTTCAATCAGTCATAAGGATGTGGAATGCACTGCCTGGAAATATGGTGGAGGGAGGTTCAATTGAGGAATTAAAGAAGGGAATTGGATGGTATTTTAGATGGATATGGTGTGCAGGGATATTGGGGAAAAGGCAAGAGATCAGCAGAAGGGGACAGAACCAGTGCAGGTGTGATGGGCCAAATGGCCTCCTTCTGTGACATAGCAGCTTTGTGATTCTATAAAGGGTGTAATGGCTACTTTTCCTAGTCCAGACCCACATCAACCATGCAATCATTCAAAACAAGCCACTTTCAGAATGGAGGGTTGTGACGAGTGGGGTGTTCCACAGGAATCAGTGCTGGGACATCAGCTGTTCATGGTCTACATAAGTGAATTGAAGGAAAACGTGGCTGGTCTAATTAATAAGTCTGCAGACAATACAAAGATTGATAGAGTTGTAGATAGTGAGGAGGATTGTTAGAGGACACAGCATGATATAGATCAGAGTTTGAGTGAAGATCTGTAGCTCGGGTGCTGGTTGTAGATGTGAGTGTGCTCGCTGAGCTGGGAGGTTTGGTAGCAGACATTTTGTCCCCTTACTATGTGACACCCTCAGTGCTGTAGAGCCTCCTGTGAAGGGCTGTTGTCTTGTGCCGGTTCGAATTTATATGATCTGGTTCAGAGGCTCCGCAGCACCGAGGATGTCACTTAGTAAGGGGACAAAACGTCTGCTATCAAACCTCCCAGCTCAGCAAATGCACCAATGTCTACAAGATATAGATCAGTTGGAGGCATAGGCAGAAAAATGGTAGATGGTAGAGTTTAAACCAGACAAATGTGAGGTGATGCATTTTGAAAGGTCAAGCACCAGTGGAAATTATACAGTGAATGGCAGAACTCTTAGGAGTATTGATATGCAGAGGGATCTGGGTGAGCGGGTTCACAGATCACTGAAGGTGGCAGAGCAGGTAGATAAGGTGTAAAAAAGGCTTATGGAATACTTGTCTTCATTGGAAGGAGCATTGAGTATAAGGATAGGCAAGTTATGCTGCAGCTTTATCGAACCGTAGTTAGGCTACACTTTGAATATTGCCTACAGTTCTGGTCACCACACTATCAGAAGGATGTGGAGGCTTTGGAGAGTGTACAGAAAAGGTTTACCAGGATGTTGCCTGGTATGGGGGATTTTAGCTATGAAGAAAGGTTGGATAGCCTGGGTTTGTTTTCACTGGAATGTGGGAGGTTGAGGGGCAACCTGATAGAAGTTTATCAGATTGTGACTGGCATGGATAGAGTGTAAAGTATAAGGCTATTTCCCAGGGTGCCAAATACTGGGGGACACAGGTTCAAGGTGGGGGGGGCAGTGGGAGACATGTTTAGAAGAGATGTGCAAGGCACGTTTTTCACACAATGGGTGGTGAGTGCCTGGAACGTGCTTCCAGAGGAGGTGGTGGAAGCAGACACAATGCAGCATTCAGGAAGCACCTGGCCAAATACATGAATAGGAAGGGAATAGAGGGGTACGGATCCTGTAAGTGAACACAGTTTTAGTATGGAAGGGCAAAATTTGTCAGCGCAGGCTTGGAGGGCTGAAGGGCCTGTTCCTGTGCTGGATTGTTCTTTGTTCTTCTTTCTATCTCCGACAGCCCCTATGGAAGTCTCACACGTTGAGGGTCACCTTTGGCCGAAACTGTCCTCTTTCTAAGTCATTGCTGTAAGCTTCACCCCCATTTGATGCCAATGGTGAATGTGCAAAGACCAGTAGCATGATGGATGTTGTCTCTGAGCAGCCTTTGAGCTCCAAGCGCGGCCATTCTACATGCATTGCAAATGGACAATGGAATGACACAAATTGAATGAAGCTGCAATATGTTAATGCTTGCTAAATGTCCTCATATCCTTTCAGGCCACACATCCAGTGCTTTCAGCCATCAAACTGACACTGACCCTGCCCAGCCTAGGTATTGTCCTAGCCAGCTGCCAGTTACAATCCACAGTGATGCCATCATCAGCTGGCTCAATTTGTTTGCGAGGGACCACACCCCTGAACCTTCATGTCCCCTTTTACATCAATCTACTCCATTTCCCATGTCCATTTCTACCCATGTGGAGATCTACTTCATTGAACTTTTCCTCCAACTGTTCTCCCCCCTCCCTGAGCCCTGCTATTAGACCTTAATGTGCCCTCAACAATTCCTCAATGTTTCTTCTGTGAACCACTGTGGGGTCACCACTACTAATACCTCTGCCTCTCCACTTATATAGGCTACCATCCCCTCTGATGATGTTCCACGTACCTCCTGTACATTTTCACTTTGTCCCTGTCACCTTCCTTGATCCCACCTCCACAAATGTTTCTTTTCACACTACCACAGCCAGGACTCCTGCACCCCACTGTCCCTACAGGGCCTCACTCGCGTCCTCCTTTGACAGACAGACCCCCAGGACTGTACTTGCCCTAGACCTCTGACCAACTTCAACAAACAGCCCCTAGAGATGACTGACCAGACCCCTGCCTGCTGTGTTTGCAGCTCCCTGACTGACAATAAGTGATTCTAGGCCCACTGTTGGTGCTGGACATACAGACTGACTACTGCCTGTAGTCACTGTAATGAAGTCAGCCTGGTAGACCTCATAGAATATGAGCTCCCTGATTGGGGCTGTTAACCTGGTCCAATCAGGAATCCCTGGATGACTGATATACACATGAGTGTCAGGGGTTCTGTTCCCTCTGGGAGCTGGCTCTGAGGGAGCTGCATCAGTGTCAAAGTCTCTCCACGTGTAAATAAAGGGTGACCTAGCAATGAGATACCAGCCTCTGTGGAATAACGTCACTCCCCGGACTGTAACTGGATAGGTCCCCTGACTGTCCCCAGTCCAAGCAGGTACCTGATTGTTGCCAAGGTCCCTAACTGATTGTGAACTTTCCCTGTCACACCCCCTGACAGATAACAGCCCTCCCTTAAAAACAAGCAGAAATTGCTGGGGAAACTCAACAGGTCAGGCAGCATCTGTAGAGATTTCTCCCAAGTTCTCCTAACATTGTCTTAGTTCCATTCAAGCTCTCACTCTGAAACTAATCATGTTGCAGAAGTGCCAGTGTTGGACTGGGGTGGATGTCAGAAGTCACATGACACCAGGTTATAGTCCGACAGGCTTATTTAAAATAACAAGCTTTCAGAGCGCTGCTCCTTCGTCAGGTGAAGTCACCTGACTTTGCCAAACAAAGGAGCAGCGTTCCGAAAGTTTGTTGTTTTAAATAAACCTGTTAGACTATAATCTGGTGTCATATTACTCCTGATTTTGTACCAAACTAATATTCAATGCAGTTCTGAGGAAGAGTCACCAGACCCGAAACATTAACTCTGATTTTTTTCTTCACAGATGCTGTCAGATCTGTTGAGCTTCCAGCAACTTCTGCTTTTGTTCCTAATATTCAATACATAATGAAGATCAGTTCACCACTTCTCTGACTCACATTTCTCCTGTTCATGAAATTCTGCGCTTTGGAAAGTCATCCATAATATGGAGCACTTCAAGAGGTTCCTCAGAGATTTAATAAGGTGCTTTTTAAATGTAAGACTTCCCGGAGAAGGAGTGGGAGACAGCTCTGCCTTTGTATAGTTGTCTTAAAGTGCCTGATTCAATAGGTGAAGCGAAGAGATGAGCTGGTTTGAGTTTGGCAGGTTACAGAAGAACTTAATCACCCATCTGTCACCTTGCCTGTAGGTGGTTTCAATCCCATAATAAACTGTTAGAATTGATGACAGCCACTAGGAGAAGACACTTTACTGTTCATTTATCACATGCTTCACATTAACCCAAGGGCTTTATCACACTGTCTAGCCGCCCTGGAGATGACAATTCATTCACCATCTGGACAAATGGGAAGATTATACGGCACTGAAGAAGGAACAGCCAATTAGGCCTGTACTTACGTCGTGAAAACCAGTCATCCCTCAAATGTTCATTTTTTTTATTCCCCAGTAATGAGAAGAACAAGTATTTCTGTTAATGAGGTAAGACCAATTTGCCTGTGTACGTCTGATATATAGCTGTGTCCGTATGTCAACATCTGCATATGTTCGTTTGTCAAAAAGTATATGAGTTGGACCATATGAGTATTTGTGGTCATATGTTTGAGAATGTATCAGACGGCAGCAGTGAGAAGTGACTGAGAAGGATTCTGGGAAAAGTTGGCTCAGTCCCCACGACTTCATTTCATTCAAGGACAATGATACTATCTCTGACCAAGACTGCTTCACCTTCTCCCTTTCTGTCTTGTCCCACGAGAGCAATTTCAACTTCCAGCGTTTTTAAAATTGACTTGTGGGATGAGGGAGCCACTTGGCTCGGCCAGTATTTATTGCCCATCCAGGGCACTGTTAAGAGTCAACCACATTGCTGCGGTTCTGGAGTCACGTGTAGGCAAGACCAAGTAGGGATGCCAGTTTCCTTCCCTGAAGGACATAAGTGAATCAGATGGGTTTTTCCTGCAATTAGTAATTCATGATCATCATTAGACTCAGTTCTGGAATTCAAATTCATTCCATGGCAGGATTTGAACCTAGGGGCCCAGAACATTACCTGAGATGAACAGTACAGCAATAGATTAACGGTATAGCAATAACACCTACTAGACCATCACCTCCCCCAATTTTGTTCATGATACTCCATACATTGACATAAATATAATTTCACCATTCTTTTAACATCGTGTCCTGTGCAATCCTCTTCTAAGTCATGGTGTCTGGGGAATTAAAAAAACATGAACTTTTGGAAGGGTGACTACTTAAGCACAGGCCTAATTTGCTTTTCCTACTTCAGATCAAAGAGGCATGTTTTACAGTGGTTTAAAGGAGGAACGTGAGTTGGGAATGGGAGAGGCTTAGCGATAAAATTCCAGACTGGTAAAAATCAGAGCCGCTCAGGAGGCCAGGATTGGAGAAGTGTGAAATATCAGACAGATGCGAGACTGGAAGAGATAATAGACATAGGGAGGGGCGAGGTCATGGAGGGATTTGGAAACACGGATGAGAATTTAAAACTGGAAATACAAAGTTTTTGATGACCTCAAGTTTATGGAGGGCACACCTTGGGAGACTGTCCAGGAGTGCTTTGCAATAGTCAACCCAAACTGCAACAGTGATATGAATAAGGGTTTTAGCAGCAGATGAAGATGGATATGGAAATAAACAGTCTTTGTAGTAAAGTTTTTATAATCACTTGTGGGACGTGGAGGTCACTGGCTGGGCCAGCAATAAATGCCCTTGAGAAGGTGGGCTTGGCCTTTTTGAACCACTGCAGTCCACATGCTGTAGGTGGAGCCTAAATGCCATTGGTGGGGGAGTTCCAGGATTTTGACCCAGTGACTGTGAAGGAATGGTGATGGCTGTGGATGTACAGTTGAATCAAATAAGACACTTTGTGGAAAGTTGTGCTTGTGGAAAGTCTGGGTCAGTTTTAGATGGTTGCCATTGAGAGAGATGCAGCAACTGATTAGCGAACAATGTTCATGGCAGAGAATGAAGTCAGTAGGAAATATGAGCAGGACGAGGCCATTCAGTCCTTTAATGGTTAATCTTCTACCTCAACGTCATTTTCCCACAGTACCTACCTATCCTTCAATATCTTTAATGTTTAGAAATCTTTTGATCTCTGAACTCAATGACTGAGTTTCCACAGCTCTCTGATGTAGAGAATTCTAAATATTCACCAGCCTCTGAGTGAAGAAATTCCTCCTGATTTTAGTCTCCAATGCCCCTTGTTCTGAAACTGTGTCTCAGGTTATTTGTTCTTTGCAATATTTAGTTGGAGGAACAACTTGCTGTACCAGCATTAGGTCCGGAGCAAGCAGTCTGATCATTTAGAGACAGCTCAGGAGCTGAGAGAGAGGTGCTGTTGAGGTAAAGCTGGATGGTATGAGTGTATTTGGGGAAAGTGATGTCTAACACATCTCATGGGGCTAGTGCAATAGAAATCAATTCCAGCTGCTGCCAGTCATCACAAAGACTTAAAAATGTTGTGAAAGTGTACTAATGCCCAGATTACCAGGTAATGGACCTGAGTTAATGGGAAACACAGACAAAATGTATGACATTTAACAAGAGCTACCATTGATTTCAATAAATTGATCCTAACAGCAGATAAACAACTATGAACCACTAACATGACTCTACTAGTTAAATCTCTAACCACCTTCCTACGCCCACACAAAGAACAGATGCAGACAGACAAGAAACATTGGTTCTGAGGGTGGATGGAATAATACTGGGGAAGTGTTTAAGAGCACCAGGCCTTAGGATTCAATGAAGTGTTCCTTTTATTTTACAAGTCCTTCAGTTCTCCGGTTTTTCCCTTCAGGATTCTCAGTTTTTTATGGGAGGCAGAGGTAATTGGTACATCAACTGCAATGATTCTCAGTTCATGGTTATAGGCTACAACTAGTGGTAGATCAATAAACTGGCTTTCTGTAGGTTTTTACATATTTTACTGGAGAGAGGTAGATGCACCATCTGCCCCTTGCAGCAGCCTAAAGGCTTCTTCCAGAAGCATTCACATGTACAAACTGGTCCAGTACACAGGATCTAATCAGATAGCTGTCAACAGCTCTTGCCCTTTGGCATCCACAACTGGTACAATTCCACAGATCAATCAGCAACCTGCTGCCAGCTAAATATTACTTTGAGCACAGACCCCCGGATGCAGGCCATAGAATAGAATCCCTCCAGTGTGAAAACAGGCTATTCAGCCCATCGAGTCCACATTGACCCTCTGAACAGCATCCCAATCAGACCCATCCCTATAACCCTGCATTTCCCATGGCACTACGGGAAATTTAGCATGGCCAATCCACATAACCCACACATTTCCAGACAGTGAGAGGAAACCAGAGCACCTGGAGGAAACACATACAGTCACAGGAAGAACATGCAAAGTCTACATAGACAGTTGCTTGAGGGTGGAATTGAACCCAGGTCCCTGGCACTGTGAAGCAGCAGTGCTAACCACTGAGCCATCTATCAATAGCTTTCTCCATTGCTTGAATAAGGTAGCAGTTCTGGTTGCCCAGTTAGAGGAAGAATATAATTAAAATGGAGAGGGTTCAGAAGAGATTAACCAGGATGTTGCTGGGTACAGAAGATTTGAATTTTAAAGAAAGGCTGGCGAGGTTGGGACATATTTTTCATTGGAACATAGCAGGTTTTGAGGCAACCTTATGGAAGTTTATAAAATAATGAGGTTATATGTGATGATGATAATGAGATAGAGTTAATTGTGGTTGTCTTTTCCCTCGGATGGGGAATTTCAAGACTGGGGGGCATATTTTTAAGGTGAGAGAAGAAAGATATTAAAAAGACGAGAGTCAAATGTTTTACACAGACCGTGGCTGGCATGTGGAATGAACCTCCTAAGGTAGTGGTGGATGTGGGTACAATTTCAACATTTAAAAGACATTCAGATAAGTGCATGGATAGGAAAAGTTTGGAGGGATATGGGCCAGGAGCAGACAGGTGGCACCAGTTTAGTTTGGGATTATGTTCAACATGGACTGGTTGGACCAAAGTGTCTGTTTCCGTGCTGTATGACTCTATGACAACAAACGATGAGTTTTGGTAAATTGCTTTTTAAAAGTACCGCAATTCCTTCCTTAGTCCTTTTCTGTAAAACAGACAACTTCCCATTCAGCCCACACTCAAAAATGCAGGAAATAAAATGAGGCAGTCTTTATATGCCTCTATCCATAAAATATATTTCAAAAATATATTTCATTGCAAGATATGCGAGACACACCAAACAAAACATGAGACTTACATCCACTTGTCCTTCCTCCCCTTTGAACAATCTCAGCATTCCTTAAAAATTTACTTTATTTGAACATTTTACAATGCATCAGCGATTACATTACCCTTTCCAGAAATGGGAATAATCTTTACATTAATAATTGAAACAAAAGATTTCATCTGAATAGTCGTACATGTTTTAAACTTTACAATGAATGCCAGTAGTTTATGATCAATGAAGATTCGTGTGTTTCTGTTACCTTCTTGAACAGAAACTTCAAAGTGTTGAAGAATTTGGGCAGAAGCTAAACCTGAGATGCTACACGTGTAGCATCTCCCTCCCACCCTCCTCCTCTAACCAGAAGAAAAGGACTCTGCAAGGTAAGGTTTTTTGTTTTAATATATTTAAGTGCATTGTTTGGTATTAGTTAGTTGGGTCAGAGCTAAGGCTTACAATGGCAGGGCATCTCAGACCCGTGGCATGTGCCTCTTGCTTGATGTGGGAGATCAGGGACGTGACTGACGTCCCTGACTGTTACACTCGCAGGAAGTGTGTCCAGCTGCAGCTCTTGTTTGACCGCATGACGGCTCTGGGGTTGCGGGTGGACTCACTGTGGAGCATCCGCGATGCTGAGAAGGTCGTGGATAGCACGTTTAGTGAATTGGTCACACCGCAGATTAGGATTGCTGAGGGAGACAGTGAATGGGTGACCAAAAGGCAGAGAAAGAGCAGGAAGGCAGTGCAGGTGTCCCCTGCGGTCATCTCCCTCCAAAACAGGTATACCGTTTTGGATACTGTTGGGGGAGATGGCTCACCAGGGGAGGGCAGCAGTTGCCCGGATCATGGCACCATGGCGGGCACTGCTGTTCAGAAGGGCGGGAAAAAGACTCATAGGGCCATAGTCATAGGGAATTCTATTGTAAGGGGAGTAGATAGGCGGTTCTGTGGCCGAAAACGGGACTCCCGGATGGTATGTTGCCTCCCAGGTGCTCAGATCAGGGATGTCACCGATCGGCTACAGAGTATTCTGAAAAGGCAGGGTGAACAGCCAGTTGTTGTGGTGCATATAGGCACCAATGATATAGGTAATAAACGAGATGAGGTCCTGAAAGCAGAATTCAGGGAGCTAGGAGAGAAGTTAAAGAAGAGGACCTCAAAGGTAGAGATCTCAGGGTTGCTACCAGTGCCACGTGCTAGCCAGGGTAGAAATGAAAGAATAGGCAGGATGAACACGTGGCTTGAGGGATGGTGTAGGAGGGAGGGGTTCAGATTTGTGGGACACTGGGACCGGTTCTGGGGAAGGTGGGACTATTACAAATTGGATGGTCTACACCTGAACCAGACTGGAACTAGTGTCCTAGGGGGAGTTTTTGCTAGGGCTGTTGGGGAGGGTTTAAACTAATGTGGCAGGGGCCTGAGAACCAGAGGAGAAGACTAGTAGACAGTGAGGTGGAAACTAGAGACTGTAAGGATCATGAAGTTAGCATTACCAAGGGGAAGAGTAGGCAGAGAGCAGATGAACGCAAAGGAACTGGTGGTCTGAAGTGCATATACTTTAATGCAAGGAGTATAGTGGGTAAGGCAGACGAACTTAGGTCTTGGATTAGTGCCTGGGAGTATGACGTTATTGCGATCACAGAGACTTGGTTGAAGGAAGGGGATGATTGGCAACTAAATGTCCCAGGATATAGATGCTTTAGACAGGACAGGGAGGGAAGTAAAAGAGGGGGAGGAGTTGCATTGCTGGTCAGGGATGATATCACGGCTGTGCTAAAGGAGGGCACTATGGAGGGCTTGCGTAGTGAGGCATTATGGGTAGAGCTGAGAAATAAGAAGGGTGCAGTTACATTGTTGGCGCTGTACTACAGGCCTCCCAACAGTGAGCATGAGGTAGAAGAACAAATAGGTCGACAGATTACGGAAAGATATAGAGGTAACAGGGTGGCGGTGATGGGAGATTTTAATTTTCCCAACATTGACTGGGATTCACTTAGTGTCAGAGGTCTGGATGGGGCAGAATTTGTAAGGAGCATCCAGGAAAGTTTTCTAGAGCAGTATGTCAATAGTCCAACTAGGGAAGGGGCCATATTGGACCTAGTGTTGGGGAATGAGCCAGGCCAGGTGGTAGAAGTTGCAGTGGGGGATTTCTTTGGGAATAGTGACCACAATTCTGTAAGTTTTAGAATACTCGTAGACAAAGATGAGAGTGGTCCTAAGGGAAGAATACTAAACTGGGCCAAGGCCAATTATATCAAAATTCGGCAGGAGCTGGAAAATGTGGATTGGGGACAGCTATTTGAAGGGAAGTCCACATTTGATATGTGGGAGGCTTTCAAAGATAGGTTGAAGATAGTGCAGGATAGGCATGTCCCTTTGAAAACAAGGGATAGGAAAGGAAAGATTCGTGAACCGTGGATGACAGGAGAAATCGTGCGACTAGCCAAGAGGAAAAGGGAAGCGTACATAAGGTCCAGGCAGCTAAGAACAGAACGGTCCTTGGAGGAATATCGGGAGAGTAGGACCAATCTTAAACGAGGAATCAAGCGGGCTAAAAGGGGTCATGAAATAACTTTAGCGAACAGAATTAAGGAGAATCCCAAGGCCTTTTATTCATATATAAGAAGCAGGTGGGTAACTAGAGAAAGGGTTGGTCCACTAAGGGATAAGGAAGGAAGGTTTTGTGTTGAACCTGAGAAAATGGGTGAGATTCTCAATGATTACTTTGCATCAGTGTTCACTGAGGAGAGGGACATGATGAATGTTGAGATTAGAGATAGAAGTTTGTTTACTCTGGATCACGTTGACATGAGGAGGGAAGATGTGTTGGGTAGGCTCAAGGATATTGAGGTGGACAAATCCCCAGGACCGGATGGCATCTATCCCAGGATGCTGAGGGAGGCGAGAGAGAAAATAGCTGGGGCCCTGACAGATATCTTTGTAGCATGCTTAAACACAGGTGAAGTGCCGGAGGACTGGAGAGTTGCTCATGTTGTCCCCCTGTACAGGAAGGGTAGTAGGGATATTCCAGGTAACTACAGACCAGTAAGCCTGATGTCAGTGGTGGGAAATTTGCTGGAGAAGGTACTGAGGGATAGAATCTATTTCTATTTGGAAAAGAATGGGCTTATCAGTGATAGGCAACATGGTTTTGTGCAGGGGAGATCATGCCTTACTAACTTAATAGAGTTCTTTGAGGAAGTGACCAAGTTGATAGATGAAGGAAGGGCTGTAGATGTCATCTACATGGAGTTTAGTCAGGCGTTTGATAAGGTTCCCCATTGTAAACTAATGGAGAAAGTGAAGTCACATGGTGTGCAGGGTGTTCTAGCTAGGTGGATAAAGAACTGGTTGAGCAACAGGAGACAGAGAGTAATAGTTGAAGGGAGTTTCTTGAAATGGAGGAAGGTGACCAGTGGTGTTCCACAGGGATCAGTGCTGGGGCCACTGTTGTTTGTGATATACATAAATGATCTGGAAGAGGGCATAAGTGGTCTGATCAGTAAGTTTGCAGATGACCCGAAGATTGGGGGAGTAGCAGAAAGCATAGGGGATTGTCAAAGAATACAGGAGAATATAGATGGACTGGAGAGTTGGGCGGAGAAGTGGCAGATGGAGTTCAATCCGGGCAAGTGTGAGGTGATGCATTTTGGGAGGTCTAATTCTAGAGCGAACTATACTGTAAACGGAAGAGCCTTGGGAAAAGTTGATGAGCAGAGAGATGTGGGAGTTCAGGTCCATTGTACCCTGAAGGTGGCTGCACAGGTGGATAGAGTGGTCAAGAAGGCATATGGTATGCTTGCCTTCATCGGGCGGGGTATTGAGTATAAGAGCTGGCAGGTCATGTTAAAATTGTACAAGACTTTGGTTCGGCCGCATTTAGAATACTGTGTACAGTTCTGTTCGCCACATTACCAAAAGGATGTGGAAGCTTTGGAGAAGGTACAGAGGTTTACGAGGATGTTGCCTGGTATGGAAGGTGCTAGCTATGAAGAGAGGTTGAGTAGGTTAGGATTGTTTTCATTAGAAAAAAGGAGATTGAGGGGGGACCTGATTGAGGTCTTCAAAATCATGAAGGGTATAGACAGGGTTGATAGAGATAAGCATTTTCCCAGGGTGAGGGATTCAATAACGAGGGGTCACGCGTTCCAGGTGAGAGGAGAAAAGTTTAAGGGGGATACACGCGGAAAGTACTTTACACAGAGGGTGGCAGGTGCCTGGAACGCGTTGCCAGCAGAGGTAGTAGAGGCAGGCACGGTAGATTCACTTAAGGTGCGTCTGGACAGATGTATGAGTAGGTGGGGAGCAGAGGGATACAGATCCTTAGGAATTGGGCGATAGGTTTAGACAGTGGATTTGGATCGGCACAGGCTTGGAGGGCCGAAGGGCCTGTTCCTGGGCTGTAAGTTTTCTTTGTTCTATCCCAGAATAATCCGAAAGTATTTACTTCTATCATACTTCCTCTGAAAATTAACTTTTTAGTGAGGTAACCCACTGGCTTCTCTGTCTCCAACTCATCATCCTCATTCAATTTCACCTACCCCCAAGACATTAGCATCAATCGCCATTTTGACAGGTCTGGAAAATTCAGAGATGGCCAGCACAGGTTTATTGATTTGGATTGCTTTCATATTCTTAAAGACTGCTTGGTATTTTGCTGACTGTCTCACTTTTCCATATTTCCTTAACTAATTGTGCTGTGCTGCAATTATGCTTAAATTTCTGGAAATCTCACACAATTCCAAACAAAAACATTGTGGTTTCTCAGGTAACAAGGTGTGGGGCTGGATGAACACAGCAGGCCAAGCAGCATCAGAGGAGCAGGAAGGCTGACGTCTCGGGCCTAGACCCTGCATCAGAAATGGAGGAGGGGAAGGGGATTCTGAAATAAATAGGGAGAGAGGGAATCCTGTTACAGCCTTCGTTTTTGTTTTCCTTGACAACACTTGACCTTCCCGATGATATGTCTGAGGTACTACTCTTGTTTCTGTGAATTCCCTTTGGGCTAAATTTATTACTAACCCAGATGACTGTAATCGCTTAAGCAGGCCTTCTACTTGTCTCAAGCAGTAACGTAAAGCCTGTGTTCTGAAGAAGGATAACGGGTCCTCACTGTTAACTCTGCTTCCTCTCCACAGATGCTACAAGACCAGCTGAGTTTCTCCAACAAATTTTGTTTTTGTTTATGATTTCCAGCATCCATAGTTCTTTGTTTTCGTTTCTTGTTTCGTGGTAAAGTCTCGTTGCAGATGAGCTGGATCCAAAAGGGATGTTTACGAGTCACGATTTGGCCAGCAACAAGTAGCTGATTGGTCTGTGGGACGGTAACCCATTATGAAAGACAAAGATCTCCTGCCTGCCAAAAACTGAGTGGTTGGCTTCTAAGAAGCTGGACGATTTGCGGGTGTGAATGTTCAGGTCAGAGGCCATCAGACATCGAGAAGGACAGGAATTGTTTTTGTTCTGAAAACAAGTGAAAGGAACCAAAGGAGGAAAGTTGAGAAGCATTATTATAATCAACAAAGGATCATTTCGGCAAACATGATGGACAGGAACCATTGAACTTCCTTCCCACTTGCTCCCTCCTATCCCCAGTAGAGACTTGATGGCCTAGTGCTATTATCGCTGGGCTGCTCAATCTAGAGACTCAAGCAATGTTCTGAGGACCTGGGTTCAAATCCTGCCACGGCAGATGGTGGAATTTGAATTCGATACAACTATCTGGAATTAAGAGTCTAATGATGGCCATGAATCCATCGCTGATTGTCAGGGGGGGAAACCCATCTGGTTCGCTCATGTCCTTTAGGGAAGGAAACTGCCATCCTCACCTGGTCTGGCCTACATGTGACTCCAGACCCACAGCAACGTGGTTGACTCTTAACTGCCCTCTGGGCAATTAGGGATTAGCAATAAATGCTGCCTGGTCAGCGATGTCCTCATCTCCTTCATGAATATGTGTGTGTAGTCAAAGTCAGAAGTCGCACAACACCAGGTTATAGTCCAACAGGTTTGTTTGAAACCATAAGCTTTCAGAGCACTGCTCTTTCAGCAAGTGAAGCGGAGGGAAGCACACTTACACAGAATTTATAGGTGGAGAGATAAGTGTGTGTAGTGGGAAGATTAAACTTTTAATGAGTAGGATTATATGTCGACAGTTCGTAATTGTTTAACTTCAGTTAGAATCTATTTATTTGTAATGAAATAGTAAGCCCTATGAACAACAGAAACCTGGTCCATGTTTTCTATCAATGTAGACAAAGTTTGTTCACTAACACGGCAGGACACGAAAGGGAATATTGGTGTAACGTCTCAATGCAGATGTGCGTGTATGTGCACAGGTCATTGAAAGTGGTAGGACAGATGGAGAGAGCCGCAAACAAAGCAAACAGTTGTTCTGAGCTTTATTGATACAGGTGGAGTGTGCAAGAGCAAGGAGTTGATGTTGGACTTGCACACGTCACTTGTTGGACCCCAGCTGGAGTATTCTGTAAAGTTGCGAGCTCCACATGATAAGCAAGATGTGATTACAGCAGAGAGAGTGCAGAAGCAGTTTACAAGAATGGTTCCAGGATGAGAACCTTCAGTGATGAGGATAGAATAAGTAAGGTGGGATTTTTCTCCATGGAGAGAAGAAGGTTGAGAGGAAGATAGGGAGAAACTGTTACCTCTTGTTAAAAAAAAGGTAATCAGGAAAACTAATGTAGTGTTTGCCCTTAATTTTCTAACATACTCTTATACTCCAACCTGCTTATTTCAAGGGGATTAAACAGTAGGGAAGTCTTACTGCAAATGTACAAGGTGGTGGTGACACCACATCTGGAGCGTTGTGAGTGGTTTGGTCTCCTTATTTAAGGCAAGTTATAATGAGATTCAGGTTTCTCCTCAAGGTTCAATTGAAAGTTGAATATTCATCCTTCCAGCATCAGACAAGCTTTGAATCATAGAATCATAGAATCCCTACAGTGTGGAAGCAGGCCATTTGGCCCATCGACCACACTGACCATCGAAAGGCCATTCCACGCCGATCTAACACCACCCCCCAAATCCCCACCCCCACTCTATCCCTGTAACCCTGCATTTCCTATGGCTAACCCACCTAGCCTACACATCCCTGGACACTACAGGCAATTTGGAATGGCCAATCCACTCTAACCTGCACATCTTTGGACTGTGGACTTCAGTGAAAGTCACAGAAAGAATAAATCTCACCCACGCCTTTGTCCTTTCTGTCCTCCAGCAATTACAATGCTGCTGGCTCAGATTATAGTCCTGGAAATGAAAAGTTGCCAACAGCTATTATAACTCGGAAATATTCAAACAGAGAGCCCAGCACAATGCAGCTAATTCAAACGTTTGCCATTGCTGAAATGGATCAGGGAGAAACACACATTGCACAAGGTCTAACAACAATCAGGAAATCCATTCACTCAGGCTCCCACCCACGAAGTGACAGTGAAATTAAACCGCCACACCCACAAGGAGATGAGTGAGATGAACATGGAGATTAAAGGGGACAGCACTGTTACCTGCAGGTCAGAGTGGGGCTGATATTCTGGGTTAGTGAGACAGGCTCGGGTAGTCAGGGTTAATGAGGAGGGTGCTGCTAATTCTAGCTGGAAGCTTACGAGCTGCAATGCAAAGGAATTGAAATCATGAATCAAACAGAGCTGGGAGATGGATAATATGCAGTTATCAATTATCAATTAAGAAGGCAAATACATTATTAAACTTTATTGCAAACAGATTAGAGCAGAAAGAAGTCTAACTGCAATTTCACATTTTGCCAGATCAGGAGCATACTGTGTATTTTTAGGTCTCATTTTATCTGGAAGGACATACTTGGCTTGGAGCATGACAGAGTTCACAAGACAAGTTCCTGGGATGAGGGCATAGTCCCACGAGGATGATGGATTGACGAGAGCAAGATTAGAATCCCAAGAGATTAGATGATTGAGAAGTGATCTCATTGAAATATAAAATTCTTAAGGAACTTCATAGAGTAGATATCAAGGAGTTCTATGCATCTCCCAATAAGATGCACATGCAGGAGATCCCTAAGTGTGTACATAAGCATGAGTGTTGGAACAAGGGGTAGTGAATCTCCCTCTGAGTCAGATTCTGTCACACAACTGGATTTGATGAAAGCAGAGAAGCACCCATAATAACAAGCATGGGGCTGGATGAACACAGCAGGTCAAGCAGCATCATAGGAGCAGGAAAACTTGACGTTTCGGGCTACTCTCTGATACAAAG
This sequence comes from Ginglymostoma cirratum, assembly GCA_024137785.1. Taxonomy (NCBI): domain Eukaryota; kingdom Metazoa; phylum Chordata; class Chondrichthyes; order Orectolobiformes; family Ginglymostomatidae; genus Ginglymostoma; species Ginglymostoma cirratum. Next base: position 79,401,814 of record JAHRHZ010000283.1, read on the forward strand.
CACCCATAATATGTCCAAGCAGATAGATTACCAACCTGTCAATCCATGCAATACACCTCTGGTAGGAGGCAAGTGTGAAAGAGTCTCCTGGTCAGCCAGTGGCCGATGCGGAATGATAACCCTCAAACCACAGCCTCTGGTGATCTGTTCTAGGAAAAATAAGCTACGGAACCAGCAATAACCACATGCTCTTCCTGGATCATGCTAGACATGGGAAAGCATCTCAACATGAGGACGTTTGTGAGAACACTGAGAGTAGGCGATAGGGTTCCAAATGGGGAGGTGATGGCCTGGTGGTATCGTTGCTAGACTATTAACCCAGGGATGCAGATCATGTTCTGGGGACCCTGTTTCGAATCCTGCTATGAGAGATGGTGAAATTTGAATTCAATAAAATTAAAATCTAGAATTATGAGTCTAATGATGACCATGAATCTATTGTCAGGAAAAAAAAACTCATCTAGTTTACTCATGCCCTTTGGGGAAGGAAACTGCCATCCCTACCTGAGATAACAAGCATGGGGCTGGATGAAGGGTTTAGGCCTGAAATGTCAAGTTTTCCTGCTCCTATGATGCTGCTTGACCTGCTGTGTTCATCCAGCCCCATGCTTGTTATCTCGGATTCTCCAGCATCTGCAGTACCTTTTATCTCTGATGCCATCCTTACCTGGTCTGGCCAAATGTGAATCCAGACCGACAGCAACGTTGGTTGATGCTTAACTGCCCTCTGGGCAATTAGGGATGGGCAATAAATGCTGCCTAGCCAGCGATGTCCTCATCCCGTTAGTGAATAAAGGGGAAAAAAACATGTTTCCACTAGGAAAATGGGTGGGATTTTTAAATCAGGACCTCAACCTCAGACAACTCAGGAACGTAAAAAAAGTTAAATGTTGGGGATAAATCAGACTGAACCCTGATGCTTCAGTCCAGTTATGGAAGTGATAAAGAATTAGTGGTGCTGTCTTCTGAAACAAACATTGAACCATGGTCCAAACTGCCCAATCAGGTGCATGTAAATTTCCCATGGCACTTTTTCAAATGACAGAAATGTAATTATCCCTGGGTTTCTGGTTAATTGCTATCTCTCAATTAATGGCACAAAACAGATCATGTGCTCATTAACACATTAGCTGTGTCTGGGATCTTGCTGTGCACACATTGGCTACTGCTTCCAACATAACAACAGTGACTACACTTTGAAAGTATTGCATTTTACTTCATTTTGAGTTTAAACCTCTATGGGAAGTCTGGCATGAAAAGTGTTGAGTTTGTTGACTTGCTCACCGAGCTGGCTTGTTTTTGTTTAGACGTTTCGTCACCATTCTCGGTGACATCGTCAATTGAGCCTCCGATGAAGCAATGTTATTCTACTCCGCTTGGAATTTATCCGGTCTGTTATGGGGAGTACTCTCATTTCCGGTTTTGATCTGTATGGGTTTGTATATGGAGTCTAGTTCTATATGTTTGCTGATTAAAGTATGGGTGGAGAACCACGCCTCTAGAAATTCCCGTGCATGTCTATGTTTGGCTTGGGCTACTCTGGTTACCTTGTCCCAGTTAAACTGATGGCCTTCGTTGTCTGAATGTACAGATGTTAAGGAGTGTTCATCATGCCGTTTTTAATCTTTGCCAAAGCTTTAAATGTAAAGTGTTATTTAAATGTAAGCCTTTCTTCCATAAAGCCTTGAGGATTTTTAGAAAACACAGGGATTATATTAAAAAGCAAATTAAGAAAGCCAATACAATGGATGAAAATATATTGGCAAGTAAAATCCAAAGATATTTTATAAATATATGAAAATCAATAGGATAACTAAGGAGAGAATAGGGTCAATTACAGACCAAAGATAAAGGCATAGATGTGGGTCTTAATTAACAATTTGTAATTGTCTTTACAAAAGAGAGAACAGTCCGCATTTTAAGTAAAATGAAGTTTTGGAGAGGATAAGCAGAATGAAAGAAGAGAATTGAAAAATCTTTGAAAATAGAGAAGTCAGCAGGCCGGGATGAAATGTACCTCAGGCTGCTAGAAGAGAGGAAAAACAGTACAGGAACTGACCACTATTTTGTTAATGTCTCCAGGTATCAGAGGACTGCTAATATTGTTTAAAAAGGGAGCCCCTTTGTTTTATAACTGATACTCAGATTGACCCCTGCCAGAGCCACTTGGCTCTTCTTATTAAAGCTTTGGTACAAACTTGAACAAAAATATCAACTCAAGAGTCAAGACGAGAGTGACATCAAGTGTGGTATTAATAAGCATCAAAGAAATTAATGTCAATAGACATATTCTGCTGGTGGAAGTCATACCTGGTACAAAGGAAGATGGTTATATTTGTTGGAGGTCAGTCATCTCAGCTCCAGGACATCTCTGCAGGAGTTCCTGAGGGTAGTGTCCAAGGCTCAATCAGGGGAGGTTCATCAATGACTTCCCCTCCATCATAAGGTCTGAAGTGGAGATGTTTGTTGATGCCTGCACAATGTTTGGACATCAAGGCTTCAGGCAATAACTGACAAGTAAGATTTACAATGCTCGGGCGCTAAACATCTACAACTAGACGCAACCTAACCCATGCATCAATCCATGCTAATATGTTGGTCCCAATTCCAAGTGCCCTCATTCTGTTTATCAGCCTCTTGGGAAGGGACCTTGTCAAAGCACCTCATTCACTGATTCTATACTATCAACGCTATAAATAACATTCTCAAAAACTCCATCATGTGTCAAGTATGATTTCTGTTTGATAAATCCATGTTGACCTTCTCGACTTTACCATTCATTTCAAAGAGTCACACCTCATGTGCTCTAACATTTTCCCTACTCCAAACATCAAATAAACAGGTCTTCAGTTCTCTATTCTTATTTTACCTCCCTTTTCAGTCTACTTTCCGGTCCACATGCATCTTTCCAGAATATATAACGTTTGAAGGATAACCACTCATGTATCTATTATCTCCCTGCACACCACTTCAACATTCTGATGTAAAGCCCATCTAGTCTAGAGACTTATCAACCTTCAATCTAGTGTACATCTTCCTTTCTTTCTTCTATTTGCTCATGTTCAAACTCAAAGCATGACCTTCATTGGCTTTTGGTCAAGTAAAACATTACAATGCTCCAGATGTGGTCTCACCAGCACTTTGTCCAGTTGCAGTAAGACTTCCCTACCCTTATACTCCAACCCCCTTGAAATAAGGGTCAACATTCCATTAGCCTGTGTCTTGCAGCTTTCTGCAGTTTAAGACCGGCCTCTAGGCACAGTCTTCATTTCCGCCAGTGCCTAAGCTCTACCGAACAGTTAGTCATCAGCCCTCCCACCCAAACCCCAGCTGCACCCCGGCAATATTGTATGTGCATGTCGATTCAGAATGTGATTACTGCCAGACCCAAGAGAAGACCCTGCCTCAGACAGCTGAAGTCCTCAGCTGTGTCAAATTCAAATTCCACTGCTGGAATTCCAGACAGGCCTTGTTGAGGAAAACTGAGGGAAAACAGGTTTAGAAGCAAGTCTGGGATTTTGGATGGGTCTTGGTGAGGGATTGATGGGTTGGATAGTGGGTGGAGTGGGTTCGAGAGGCCCAAGAAGGAAGATAAAAAATGGGGGTAGGATCTCAGGGAATCAATCTCGAGGATCTGACCTTTGATTGGTGAAGGGAATAGCCCCCAAAATGGAACACGCCTTACCCGTTGCCAGAATACGCAGTGAAACCTGTCTGGTTATATACCTAGAGATAAAAAGGTACTGCAGATGCTGGAGAATCCGAGATAACAAGCATGGGGCTGGATGAACACAGCAGGTCAAGCAGCATCATAGGAGCAGGAAAACTTGACGTTTCGGGCCTAAACCCTTCATCAGACATTTCTGATGAAGGGT
>JAHRHZ010000283.1:79406088-79419094 GCA_024137785.1 Ginglymostoma cirratum
TCCAGCCCCATGCTTGTTATCTTGGTTATATACCTACACCTGCTACATGTAAAATGGCAACACAGAATGAATCAGGAACTGAGGGGATCACTAATTGGCCACTTAAAAGCCCCAGGAGAAGGTGCCTGATGCCTCCTCGCCTGTTTAAATATAGGAGATATGTGGGAAATCTACCCACGGTACTTCGCATGCCCCACATTCAAGTAGATCGAGAAAGGACAGTAAAATCCAGGCCCTTTGTTCTTTCTGAAAAATGCAAAATACTTAAATCTCTCCATCTTCACTTTAGTGTTGAGATTTTTGAATAGCTCCCCCACTAACCAGCCCCCAGCAGAATGCCAGTAACAATTCTCAACCCCTCACGGCAGTTTTCCTGACTCTCCAGGGGCCTGCTGCTTCATCAAGGCAATAAGATGAATGAGATCAATCTGTACATGTGACAGAAAATCAGAAAGCTGTTCCTGTTTTAATCCAGACACATAGCCTTATTCTTTTTCAGAATTAATGAGGTTGTGGCTGACGGTTGTGGAAGTTACAGGAATAATGCGGCAGCAAACGTGTGTGGCACTAATAAATGGCCAATTTGCAGCATTATCGATCAAAAATCCCAACAACTGCACTGCTTTCATCATGCTATAAGCTTCAGTCATCCCATTAGCGTTGCTGGGCTTTAATGTAAACCGGAAAATGATCAAATCCATAAACTAAGAATCAAGACGGTTTTTTTGGAAATAAAGAAAGTAAGCTGAAAGATGTCAAAGAGGTGTGAAGCATTTCTGGAGTGCGGTCACTATTTGATGTAGGAAACACGGCACAGCAAGGTCCCACAGCCAACAATATGGCAATAATGAGATTGTCTGCTTTTTGCAGCGATTTTGGATAAGGGATAAATATTGACCAGGAGTCCAGGGAAAGTCTATCTCCTCTTCCTTAACCATTGGCTTCAGGAAGAAAGGAGGAGGACACACCCCTAGGTACATCAATGGAGCTGAGGTGGAGAGGATCAAAAGCATCAAGTTCCCAGAAGTGACGATCACTGACAAACTGTCCTGGATCACCCACATAGACTCAAGAAGGCACAACAATGCCTGTTCTTCCTCAGGAGGCTTAGGAAATTCAACATGTCCATAAGGTCCCTCACCAACTTTTACAGATGCACTGTAGAAAGTATATTATCTGGGTGCATAACAGCCTGATACGGTAACTGCTCTGCTCAGGACCTTAAGAAACTACAGAAGGTTGTGTGCACAGTCCAGACCATCACAGAAGCCAATCTCCCATCCATGGGCTCCATTTATGCTTCTCGTTGCCGTGGAAAAGCTGCCAACATCATCAAAGACCCCTCCCACCTCCATAATGCTCTCCTACAACCTCTTCCATCGGGCTGAGATACAGAAGCTAGAACACACACACCAACAGGTCCAAGAACAGCTTCTTCCCTGCTGTCATTACACTGCTGAATGGACCTCTCTAACTTCAAGTAATGTGGTGATTCTCCAGCATCTGCAGTTCCTTTTATCTCTAATGTTGGTCCTGCTTTGTGCGCCTCCTGTGTGGTGTAACCTGTATGTCTCCCTCTGTCTAAGCACCCTATGATCTGTATGCCTACGTTTGCTATGATTTGCCTGTACTGCACGCAAAACAAAACTTTTCACTGTACTTAGGTACACGTGACCACAATAAATCAAATCAAATATTCTTGTGGGATTTTTCTACATTCACCTCAGAGTGCAGACAGAGCTTCAATTTAATGTCTCATTTGAATGATATCATCTCGTGTCTAAGGGTTTATTCCATCCTGCATCCATTAAAACATTCAACTGATCATTTATCAGAGAATCACAGAATTGTTACAGTGCATAAAGAGGCTATTCAGCCCATCACGTCTTCACTGGCTCTTTTAGCAATTTGGCTCAGTGCTAATTTCCTGTATTTACCCCCATAACCCCACGTGTCGAATAATCATCTAACGCCCTCTGAATGCCTCAATTGAACCTGCCTCCACCATTTCCAGGCAGTGCCTTCTAGAGCCTAACTACCCAATGTGTGAAAAACCTGAAAGAACTGCGGATGCTGTAAATCAGGAACAAAAACATAGCTGCTGGAAAAGCTCAGAAGGCCTGGCAGCATCTATGAAGGAAAAAACAGAGTTAACGTTTTGGGTCCAGTGACCCATCCTCAGAACTGAAACGTTAACTCTTTTTTCTCCTTCACAGATGCTGCCAGACCTGCTGAGCTTTTCCAGCAGCTTCGTTTTTGCGCAATGTGTGAAAAAGTTTCTCTCACCTTGTATTTGGCCCTTTCGCAAAACATTTTAAAATGGAGCCCCCTGGTTATCAGAGATAAAATGTACAGCAGATGCTGGAGAATCCGAGATAACAAGCATGGGGCTGGATGAACACAGCAGGTCAAGCAGCATCATAGGAGCAGGAAACAAAAACAGGAATTGCTGGAAAAACTCAGCAGGTCTGGCAGCATCTGGGGAGATTAATCAGAGTTAATGGTTGAGTGACCCTTCCTCGGAACTGAAGGTGAGTCTATGAGAGAAAAGCGATACGTTGAAAGATTGAGATGAGGCAGATTTAACGGGAGAAGACTTTGTGTGGAATTAACAGAGATAGTGCTCTATAAAGGCCTGGTGAATAAGGTGAAAGAATACAAGAGTCATCGGACTGAAAATCCAGGCTGACATTCATTGTGTAGGACTGAAAGACTGCTGACCCTCAGGTAAGATAGTAACCTGAGAAAGTATCTAACCTCTCAAGGCAGTGGTTAAAATTCCTGAAACATCTTTTGAAGAAGAGCGGTGGGGTGTAGAAAGTCCCTGCCCAGTACTTTTCCGTCAAACAACACCACTGAAACATATCAATACATTATTATCACTTGTGGGATCTTGCTGTGCCCCAATCCTTTCCACATAAGGACAGACTAGACCTTTGTCAAATGAATTTCCCAAGACAATAATTTAGAACAGTTGGTGAGGCCATGTTTGGGTATATTACATTCTGGCCACCCTACTCCAGAAAGGATATCTTTAAACTAGAAAGAGTGCAAAAAGGATTTACTGGGATGCTACGTGGACCGGAAGGTTTGAGTTATAAGGAGAGGTTGAAGAGGTTGGGACTTTTGTCCTTGGAGCATTGGAGACTGAGGGGTAGCTTTATAGAAATCTATAAAATTGTAAGAGACATAGATAAGGTAGATTGCCAACAGCTTTTTCCCATGGACATCAAAGTTTTAAGGTGAAGGAGGGGGGATAGGAAAAGGATCCAGAGGGGCAATTTTTTCACACAGAGGGTTATGAGTGCCAGAGATAATGATGGAGGCGAGTACAATTTCTCCATTTAAGAATTTAGACAGGTACATGGATGGGATAGATACAGAGGGAAATGGACAAAACACAGGCAAATGGGATTTGTTTAAATTGTGAAAACTGGGCAGCATGGTCAAGTTGGGCCGAAGGGCCTGTTTTCATACTGTAGACCTCTATAACTCAGTGACTCTACAACTGAATCTTCGCTGAATTTGTAGAATAACCGCAAAATCGTGGGAAGTAAAGTAGTTACTGACAGTTAGTATCTCCCTGCTTTGCCGTAATTATTTCACCTGAGATGCTGTAAGGCTAATTTTAACGCTGTTTGTCATGTGTCTATGCATTATATTTACTCATAATTTGACTTTGTGTCCACATCATCTCAGTGGAGAATTAGCTTATAAAAGAACTGTCAAATCAAAGGAAATCACGGCCTGTTAATGAAGAAACAGAAATCTTTTCACAATGACACTAAGGAGCTGTTATCATTACTGTGAGGACCCTTCTAGTTCCAACCACCAACTTACAGGCTACAGCTGAATGCAGATACTGCCAGCTCCCTTTCGAAACACATTCAGTTCATCTTCGAGCTGTCGCTCACATGAGGGAACAATAAGCTCAACCAGTAACTTTTCAAAGACTTTCTGACCTTAGGAAGCTTTTTGTCGGTTTTGCTAACTTTGCAGTCACTAAGCTTAGTGCACACTAGCAGCTAGTTACTGATCACCAGGCTAATCAGCAAGTTCAAAGCATGTCATAGTCAAGTGTTTCGGTGCTAACTGAATGCAGGGGTTGTTGTCACCAAACAGTTTTGGATGCTAAATTTGTTTATTGCCCACTGTGTCAGTGCTACTCCACAGAAATCCAACATTTACTGAGTGCCTTGATAAAGGTCCTATCACTCCAAGAATACAAGATACTGCTTCTCTCTGGCATTCTCACTCATTAGGATGATTATTCTGAGAGAAAGCAATACAGTTCACGCTGGGAACTGCCCTTCTGTGGGCTTTTTTTTTTCAAAAATCAACCAGTCCAGTGATGTGATTACATACTTCTGGAGCAGGTGGGAATTGAATCCAGACCTGTGCTCCAGAGGTAGGGAAACTACCACAATGCCACAAGAGCCCCTCTTTTCTGTGTTTTAGACTAAGATAGACTGGGGCTGAGAGAGAGACAGAGACAGAGAGAGAGAGAGGGAGAGAGGGAGTGAGCTGTTTAGGTCAAAGACAGGGGAGTTTAATCTCTAAGAGTTTCCCATTGTCTGATTGGGGAGGCAATGGCCTAATGGTATTATCGCTGGGCTGTTAAACCAGGGACCCAGATAACATTCTGAGGACCTAAGTTTGAATCCCACCACAGCAGATGGTGGAATTAGAATTCAATAAAAATATGTAGAATTAAAAATCTGATGATGTCCATGAATTTGTTGTCAATTGTTGGGGAAAAACCCATCTGGTTCGCTAATGTCCTTTAGGGAAGGAAACTGCCATCCTTACCTGGTCTGGCCTACATGTGACTCCAGACCCATAGCAATGTGGTTGACTCTTAACAGCCTCTGTGTAATAAATACTGCCTAGCCAGCAACATCCTTATCCTGTTAACGAATAAAAAAAATGCAAGATTACAAGAAGGAAGGTCATTCAGTCTAATTTCATTCCTTCAATTGACAAGATTGTAGCATTCAGTCAGGAAATGATTCCAGAGTTTTTACCTCCACAGCTCTGGCACTTTATTTCATTTCTTCTAAATGTTTATTATTTTATGACGAAGCAGTTCTAGATATCAGTCCAGGAGTCATCACCTTAACAGCCCAAGATATAGACGCAGAGTTAGGCCACTTGATCCATCAGCAAGTCTGCTGTACCATTTGATCATGGCTTTGTTAAGTTTGTATCTATGTCTCCTTGTGGTTCACACTGTCACAGTCTCATTTGAAGCTATATTTTGAGTCAATCTTTTCCAGAACCATAACATAGATACCACAGGGATCTTTCAGGCATTTCCTTCCAGAATGATGATTCCAATTGTCTCCCATCTTTCCTCAGACTTTAAACCTTGGGCATCAGCCTTTGGGGTCTTTCTCCGCACAACCTCCAGCTACTCAAGCTCTCTAGTGCCTCAAGGATTGAAACAGGACATCGGACTCAACTGAGGCTCTCACCAGAATTAAATAGCACCTCGGTTAGGCCACGTTCCCCTGGCCAGATTGATGCCTTTTTAATTCTGAAGGGACTTGATGGTGAAATACAGAAAAGTCCACAAATAAGACAGAGTCAGACAGGTGCAGTGGTAGTGTCTCTACCTCTGGACCTGGAGGTCTGTTTTCAAGTCCCACCTGCTCCAAAGGTGTGTCATAACATCCTTAAACAGGTTGATTAGAACACATCTAGTCAGCAGGCTCATGTGACACGGTGGTAGTGTCCCTACCTCTGAGCAGGAGCCCCAGGTTCAAGTGCCACCTGTTCCAGAGGTGGGTAATAACAGATCTAAACAGGTTGATGAGAAAATATATAAGAGATAGTCAGGAGACCTCACTTCAAGTCCCACCTGCTCTAGAGGTGTGTCATATTACCTGAGACACAGCCAGGGGGCTCTTATGCTGCAGCGGTAGTGTCTCTACCTCTAAGTGATGAACAAGGAACAATACAGCACAGGAACAGCCCTTCAGGCCTGCACTGACATATTTTGCCCTTCCGTACTAAAGCTGTCTTCATTTACAGGATCCATATCCTTCTATTCCCTTCCCTTTCATGTATATGTCCAGGTGCTTCTTCTACGGTCCTATTGTATCTGCTTCTACCACCTCCTCTGGCAGCGCGTTCCAGGCTTCCACCACTCTTTCTGAGAAAAACATGCCTCAAACATCTCTTTTAAACTTCACCCCTTGCACCTCGAACGTGTGCCACCTAGTAATTGACCCTTCCATCCTTGGAACAAGCCTCATACTTTTCACAATATCCATGCCACTCACAATCTTTTAAAATTCTATGCAGTCGCCCCTCAAATCTCCCACATTCCAGTAAAAACAGACCCAGTCTATCCAACCTTTCTTTGTAACTGAAATCCTCCATACCGTGTCCAAAGCATCCACATCCTTCTGGTTTGTAATTTCTAGGATTATCCCTGCTACCCTTCTAAAACACTGGGACAAGATTGGTTATTCTCCAGTCCTCTTGGACCCCACCTGTGGCCAAAGGGAACACAAAGATGTCTGTCAATGCTCCAGCAATTTGTTCTCTTCTCTCCCTCAATATTCTGGGACAGATCCCATCAGGACCCAGGGACTTATCCAACTTAATACTTTTTAAAATGCACAACGCCTCTTCTTTTTCAATAGCAACTTGGCTTAGAAGCTCGACATTCCCTTCCCTGTGATCATCCTCCATCAATTCCATCTCTTTGGTGAGTATCGACACAAAGTATTCATTTAGGAGCTCACCTACCCCTTCTGGCTCCACACACGGATTTCCTCCTTTGTCCTTGAGTGGGCCAACCCTTTCCCTGCTATCCTCTTGCCTTTCCTACTTTCCTTATATACTTCAAGGGTTTCATCCGTTCCCATCCTCCTAGGCCTTACATATCCTTCCTTTTTCTTTCTGACCAAGGTCACAACATCCCTCGTCATCCAAGGTTCACATAACTTGCCACACCTATCCTTCATTCTCACAGAAACATGCTGCTCCCGAACTTTTACCAACTGCCATTTGAAATACTCCCACATGTCCGATGTAGATTTACCCTCAAACAGCCACCTCTCATCAAAAGTCTCCAGTTCCTGCCTCATATTGGTGTAGTTCACCTTCCCCTAATTTAATACATTCACCAGAGAACTGCAGTTATCCCTATCCGTGAGTATCTTAAAACTGACAGTATTATGGTCACTATTCCCAAAATGCTTTCCCACTGAAACTTCACTCACCTGGCCTGGCTCATTTCTCAAAACCAGGTCCAGTATAACCCCTTCCCTGTTTGGACGGTTTACACATTGTGTCAAGAAACTCTCCCGAATGGTCCTTGCAAATTCTGCCCCATCGAAGCTCCTAGCACATGGTGAGTCCCAGTCAATATAGGGGTGAAAGCCTAGGTTCAAGCGTTACATGCTCCAGAGGTGCATAATAATGTCTCTGAATAGATTGATTAGAAAATATGTAAGTCAGCATTACTAATAAATTCCTTCGGGAATTTAGGAGAAACACCTTTACCCAAAGAGTGGTGAGAATGTGGAATCCCCTACTCTGTGGAGCCATCATGGTGAATAGCATAGATACATTTAAGTGGAAGCTCATATGTACATGAGGAATAAAATATTGAAAAGCTGAACTGAAGATGGATGTGATACAATTTACGTTGACCAGAAACACAAGCGTAGACTAGTTGGCTGGGCTGATCTAATTCTGTGTGGTACATTCTGTGTAAAGACAGACTTTGAGGAATCACAATGTATATGATAGGCCTTCCGGCTGGTTTTTATTTATATGCCACTTAGTGGCTTCCAGAGTGTTTTCCAACCACATGAAACACCTCATCACACAGTCTGTTTGAACACACCGTGCTATATCTGGTCTTCTAAACAGATAGCATTTTGTGAACCATCAAGAGATTTCCCTGCCATTTATTTAATGACAGCCAAATCATTAATTTTTAAGCTTTCTCCTCATTAAATATGAAACCTTGTTCCCCTGCAGGGTCATGTCCCTTTTGCAATTTGTTCTCAGAATGTGGGTGGCACCTCATTAAGGCTCCTCTGATAGCTCCTCTACCATCTAAAAGGACAAGGGCAGCAGATACATGGGAACAACACCAGCTACAAAACCCCCTCAAGCCACTCACCATCCTGACATAGTGATGTCGCCATTGCTTCACTGTCACTGGGTCCAAATCGTGGAATAGCCATTGTGACTGCATGTTGGTACGTCCACACCACATTGTTTGGAGAAATGGGATTAAACACGGGATACTGCCTGACTTGCTGTATCATGTAACCACAACCTCTGCTGAAACTTGCCTTTTGTTTAGTTTGTAGCAACTATTAAACAGATTACTTGAAACGTGAAGTCAGAAGTGTGAAGCAGAGGTTGAGCGAATTTTCAGAGCCAGCTACTGCAAAATGAAAGAATAATTAAAACCGCAATCTACAGCCCTGAAATGCTGGGTGAGTCAGAATAGTTATGAATTTTCCACTACATGCTGCTATGGAATTTTTTTATCCATGAATGAATGAGGGCATCGCTGGTTAGGCAAGCATTTATTGCCCATCCCTAATTGCCCAGAGGGCAGATATGAGTCAACCACTTTGTTGTAGGTCTGGAGTCACAAGTAGGCCAGATCAGGTAAGGATGGCAGTTTCCTTCCCTAATTGAAAGGAGATATGAGGCAGGATTGGAATTTTCTCTATCCAAGTGGTAAACTATGAAATAGTACAGAATTAAGTACAAAGTTTGAACAAATAAGAGTTGCAACCCAGTAATCAAATACTGGACAGTGGGTTACAAACTGTCTTGTACCCGAGATCTCATTAAGGGTCAGAGAACCAAAACATAAGGAATCTTAAAGGCTTTGAAGATATGCTTTTAAACCTTATATTGTTATTTATGAATGAGGTGTATTCAACAACAAAGTTTAAGGGGAGACAAGACTGATGTTTAATGTGTGGTGGCACTAATACAACTTACTGAATGTGAGAGATAAAAGATACTGCAGATGCTGGAGAATCCGAGATAACAAGCATGGAGCTGGATGAACACAGCAGGTCAGGTTCCTATGATGCTGCCTGACCTGCTGTGTTCATCCAGCTCTATTACTGAATGTGAGAGTTTGGACAACTGCAAGATAACCTCATCACAAATATGATTGTCTTAAACATCACAGATCCTGCTGTGAGAGCACATTTGCTGATAGAGGATAAATCTACTCTCAAAAAAGCAACTATCAACCACAGAGGTTGTTCACCATCAGTGAGAGCGCATTAATAAAGACAAAAGAAGAGGCTTTGTATTCTGAAGGAAAACATCCCAGACTGAATGAGGACAATGTCGTCGAAGAAACATTTTCAAAAGAATGAGCAGCAAGAACAAGGCTGAGGGCAGTATGTGAATATTATATCATTCAAAAGAAGAAGAAGCATACCCAACTTGGAGAAACGAAGGGTTTAGGCCCGAAGCGTCAAGTTTTCCTGCTCCTATGATGCTGCTTGACCTGCTGTGTTCATCCAGCCCCATGCTTGTTATCTTGGAGAAACGTGTTCCAATTGCAGGAAGCTGAATCACTTTGCACGCAAGTGTTTAGCTCGGAAGAACTATGAAACAGTTTGGTGTCACCAGGTCTAAAGGTTTTAAAATTTTAGAGGTCTAATTTCTCTGGGTAAAGCGTTTGTAAAGTGTTGTAAAGTACGTTGAAACTTTATTTTGCTGGGAATTTTGAGTTTATTTTTCAGATCATGTTCCTTATTTATATAGCTCACTCGCTTTATTCGTTTGTTTCCACCTTGTGTAATCCACCTCTGATCTGTTTTTAACGACATGCTGCAGCTCATGTGATTCTGCTTATCTTTTGTTGATTCGTGCAGGATGTGGGCGTCTCTGTCTGGGCCAGCTTTTATTGCCCGTCCCTAGTTGCCCTTGAGAAGGTTGTGGTGAGCTGCCTCCTTGAAATGTTTCAGTCCATGTGCCATAGGTTAATCCACAATGCCCTTAGGGAAGGAATTCCAGGATTATGACCCAGCGACAGTGAAGACATGGCAATATATTTCCAAGTCAGGATGGTGAGTGGCTTGGAGAGGAACATGCAGGTGGTAATGCTCCCATGTATCTGCTGCTTTATGTTTCAGTGAGTGGCCACTGTGCTAAGTAAAACTAAACAAATATGATCTATCAAGCCAGATGTCCGTCTGAGATTTGACTTGCCCAGCAGTATTATCAGTTGGCAGCGTAACAAAAACAATTCAATATCTCCAGCAACATGTTTAATGATCCTAGTTATTTTATTGATTTTCAAATTTAATTTTAACAAATAAAAATTCTGCAGTTTCTCGAACAGGATCTAAATTCATGCTCACCCAGTAATGTGGTGATGTGGCTAAAACTACAATAGAGAGCTTGGTCAATCATTTCACAGCTTGTTTGGTGATGAGAGCTATCATGTCATGGAACGTCATATTGTGGATATCTAAGGCTGAGATAGATAGATTCTTGATCAGTTGAGGAATCAAGGGTTGCAGAGATAGGGCAGGAAAGTGGATGAGATGAAGGTTGATCCTTTTGAATGGTGGAACAGACTTGAGGAGTCTTAAAGAAGCAGGCCGTTGGACCTAACTGTTTTGTGCTAGTGTTTATAGTTTTCACGAGTTTCCTTTCAACCTACTTCTTCACACCCAATCAGAATAAACTTTCTCCTTCATTTGCCAATCAAGAATACCCTTATACACAGAGATAGCAAGAACTGCCGATGCTGGAGTCTGAGATAACGTAGTGTGGAGCTGGATGATCACAGCAGGCCAAGCAGTATCAGAGGAGCAGGAAAGCTGATGTTTCGGGGCAGGACGCTTCTTCAGAAAAACTGGCTTTGCAGCAGGGTTATAAATCACTGATAGCAAGAACTGCAGGAGCTGGAGTCAGAAACATTTTTTTCCTGAAGTAGACTCCCGACCCAAAACGTCAGCTTTCCTGGTCCTGTGATGCTGCCTGGCCTGCTGTGTTCCTCCAGCTCCACATTGCTTTATCCCCTTATATACAGCTGTGTAGTTTCATCTGCCACTCCAATATCATAGTATCATTAAATCTCTACAGTGTGGAAACAGGCCCTTCAGCCCAACAAGTCCACACCAAACCTCAGAGCATCCCACCCAGACCCATACCCCTATAACCCACCATATCTACAAATCCCTGAACACCATGGTCAATTTAGCATGGCCAATCCACCTAGCCTGCATATCTTTGGACTGTGGGAAGAAACCGGAGCACCCGGAGGAAACCCACGCAGACACAGGGAGAATGTGCAAACTCCACACAGACAGTCATCCAAGGGTGGAATTGGACCCAGGTCCCTAGTGCTGTGAGGCAGCAGCGCTAACCACTGAGCCACTGTGCCACCCCCATATATCCTGCCTCTTTATTCTTCAAACAATGGATTGAGAATACCTTGAAATAATTAGAGTAATGAGAGTTAAATTCAGGTCGGTGATCATCCGGATTTATTAAAACTATGTTTCTACGTTATTAGATGTATCAGAATCAATCCAATTCAGCCCTCTCTTCCAGTGAATGAATCTTAGTGATCAAGGCAGTCCTGTGATATCGCAGTATCATCTCAGGCTCTATAACCTGAAGGAGACTTGATTAAAATGATTCTAGAGTAAAGACATTCCCATATATGGAGAAAACACTTTGGCCAAAAATATTACTCATTGTACCTAACCATATGTATATGATATGAATGGTAGAGAGAGAGCTTTACTCCATATCTAAGCCTGTGTTCTACCTGTCCTGGGAGTGTTCAATGGGGCTAGTGTAGAGGAATATTTATTCTATACATATCCTCATGTTGTATCTATCCTGGGAATGTTTGATATGGGCAATTTATAGGGAGCTCTACTCTGTATCTAACCCCATGTTGTCTCTGTCCTGGGAGTGTCTGGTGGGGACAATCCAAGGGACCTTTATTCCGTATCTAACCCTGTGCTGTCCCTGCTCTGGTACTGTTTGAATGGTACAGTGTCGAGGGTCATGAGTTCCCAAACGAAATATGAGGTGCTGTTCCTGCAGCCTTGGGGTGGCTTCATTGTGGCATTTCCACATTAAACAGATGTTTACCTGCCCGTCCGCTAATGTGGTATATTGTATCTGCTGCTCCCGATGTGGCCTCCTCTACATCGGGGAAACCAAGCGGTGGCTTGGAGGCTGTTTTGTGGAACACCTACGCTTGGTTCGCCACAAACGACTGCACATCCCAGTCGCAAACCATTTCAACTCCCCCTCCCACTCCTTGGGCGACATGTCCATCCTGGGCCTCCTCCAGTGCCACAGTGATGCCACCCAAAAGCTGCAGGAACAGCACCTCATATTCCGCTTGGGAACCCTGCAGCCCGATGGTCTCAATGGGGACTTCACAAGCTTCAAAATCTCCCCTCCCCGACCTCATCCCAAAACCAGCCCAGCTCGTCCCTGCCTCCTTGACCTGTCCATCTTTCCTCCCACCTATCCGCTCCTCCCACCTCACTGACCAACCCCCACCCCCACCTGCTACCGACCAGCCTCATCCCCGCTTCCTTGTCCTGTCCGTCTTCCCTGGACTGAGCAACCCCCACCCTAACTCCCCACCTACACTCACCTTTCCTGGCTCTATCCCTGTCTCCTTGACCTGTCCATCTCCTCTCCACCTATCCTCTCCTTTATCCATCTTCTATCTGCCTCCGCCCCTCTCTATTTATTTCAGAATCCCCTTCCCCTCCCCCATTTCTGAAGAAGGGTCCAGACTCGAAACATCAGCTTTCCTGCTCCTCTGATGGTGCTCGGCCTGCTGTGTTCATCCAGCTCTACACCTTGTTATCTCAGATTCTCCAACATCGGCAGTTCCTACTATCTCTGAGGCCTTGTTACCACACACCCCCTGTTGTTAGTCACTATCAGTCCCCATTAGCAACTATTCACCCTCCCAGATAACAAGCATGGGGCTGGATGAACACAGCAGGTCAAGCAG
>JAHRHZ010000283.1:79454677-79470203 GCA_024137785.1 Ginglymostoma cirratum
CAGGGTGTGTGTATACAATGATCAGGGAGTGTGTGTGTACAGTGATCAGGGGGTGTGTGTGTACAATGATCAGGGTGTGTGTGTGTACAATGATCAGGGAGTGTGTGTGTACAATGATCAGGGTGTGTGTGTGTACAATGATCAGGGTGTGTGTGTACAATGATCAGGGTGTGTGTGTGTACAGTGATCAGGGTGTGTGTGTACAATGATCAGGGTGTGTGTGTACAATGAGCAGGGGGTGTGTCAGAGTTTCCTGTCCCATTCTGACACCGTGCTTCTCCTGTTGCTGCTGCTCCTCATGGTCTCCCCCGTCAATCACCCTGTGAGTTCGGAAGAAGATCTGCTTCCTCTGACCTTGGTCGTATCCCGTGACTCTCCTTGTAGCTTCAGCTTTTTGGACAGTTGTGAAGCGTACATTTTGACCCAGCGTTTGTGCTGGTCATCTTCCATCAGCCAGGTCCTCTTGTGAATTATGCGCTGAAGTCATGTTGCAGCTGCACTGAGGACAAACATCGTGCCAGGTTTTGGAAATTGCCTGTTATCAAGATGCACAAAAAGCGCAGTGCGTTAATTCAAGCCAGAATGCCTTATTTCAGTGAATAGGGGATGCTGGAAACCAATGATATAATTGAAAAATCCTTTCGGATAATGGTCATGCTGCTGCTATTATTAAAACACTTCCCACACTATGGATCTAATTACTCTTTATTCCTCCTCCATTTCCTACATCTGTGCAACCTTCTTAACATGAGAAACCAACAATCAAAAACAGTCTTGGTTTCAGGAAAGAGATAACAAGCATGGGGCTGGATGAACACAGCAGGTCAAGCAGCATCATAGGAGCAGGAAAAGAAGTTACCCTCCTCCCTCCGGACAAGAAGTTACCCTCCTCCCTCCGGACAATAGGCCCGAAACGTCAAGTTTTCCTGCTCCTATGATGCTGCTTGACCTGCTGTGTTCATCCAGCCCCATGCTTGTTATCTCAGATTCTCCAGCATCTGCAGTACCTTTTATCTCTAATACAATTTTAACCCTTGGTTTCAGGAAAGGCCAGCTTTTGGGGAGCTGGATTTGAGAGTGTGCGCCTGTATTGTACTCTGCATGTACCCTAGGGTGCATTTTCCATATCAAAGTGTATGCTCGGTGCGGGAGGAGACATCCTGGCTGTGTTGTCTCTGTAAAAGTAGAAATAGACACTGTCACGATTTATTGCATAATTCTTGTCCCCAGTTTATTCCTCATCAGAAGCATGTAATTTGAAATGACTTTAATGTGCCATCTCCTGGGTAATTATTGTGTTACTAGTTCTGAGCACCTGTTGTCAGGGCGCTGAGAGCATACTCCTGCGACAGCAACACATTGGTTCATCTTTTC
Organism: Ginglymostoma cirratum; assembly: GCA_024137785.1. NCBI lineage: Eukaryota > Metazoa > Chordata > Chondrichthyes > Orectolobiformes > Ginglymostomatidae > Ginglymostoma > Ginglymostoma cirratum. The sequence goes on from JAHRHZ010000283.1 coordinate 79,456,052, forward strand.
ATGAGCCTCTACACAATTAGCATTTCGAATTGTAGGTGTTAATGATACATTTGGAGGTGAGGTGGGCGCGTGTTCTCTCTGTGAATCCATCACAGTGGCTGATTCATTGAGCCTCTTAGACTCTTCAGGTTATGACGTTCCTTGTGACGTTTAGAAACCATCAAGTTATGTGACAGGCCTCTGTCGTCTAAGGAAACGGTTCGCACAGTGGTGGCCAACTTTTGTATTTAGCATTGCCTGGTAAGACTTGGGTGCTCCACTCTGGCCTGGTGACGTCTGCCCCATAACAAGGGAGCTATCCATTACATCTGTGTGGTTAAAAGTCATTAATGTAAGACAATTGAATACCCATTTTCGTAACTCGTTCATCACCTCAGATTAACCAGAGCGCCTTATCAGCCATAGAAATACTTTATGAAGTGTGCTAAGTGCTGTGGTACAGAGAAATGCAGCAGGCAAGTTAGGCACTGAAAGATCCAACTGACACCAATGAGATCACGGCCAGAGATTAGAGATAACACAGAGTGTGGCTGGATGAACACAGCAGGCCAAGCAGTATCATAGGAGCAGGAAAGCTGACATTTCGGGTCTGGACCCTTCTTCAGAAATGGGGGAGGGAAGTGGGGTTCAGAAATAAATAGAGAGGGGGGGGAGGTGGATGGAAGGTGGATAAAGGAGCAGATAGGTGGAGAGGAGACGGACAGGTAAAAGAGGCGGGAATGGAGCCAGTAAAGGTGAGAGTAGGTAGGGAGTTGGCGTGGGGGTTGGTCAGTCAAGGGAAGACGGACAGGTCAAGGAGGCGGGGATGAGGCTGGTAGGTGGGAGGTGGGGGTGGGGGTTGAGGTGGGAGGAGCGGATAGGTGGGAGAAAAGATGGACAGGTCAAGGAGGCAGGTATGAGCTGGGCTGGTTTTGGGATGAGGTCAGGGTGGGGAGATTTTGAAGCTCGTGAAGTCCACATTGAGACCGTTGGGCTGCAGGGTTCCCAAGTGAAATATGAGGTGCTGTTCCTACAGCCCTCAGGTGGCATCGTTGTGGCACCGGAGGAGGCCCAGGAGTCATGTCATCTGAGGAATGGGAGGGGGAGTTGAAATGGTTCGCGACTGGGAGGTGCAGATGTTTGTTGCGAACTGAACGTAGGTGTTCTGCAAAGCGGTCCCCAAGCCTCCGCTTGGTTTCCCCAATGTAGAGGAAGCCACAACGGGTACAGCGGATGCAGTATACCACATTGGCAGATGTGCAGGTGAACATCTGCCTGATGTGGAAAGTCTTCTTGGGGCCTGGGATTGGGGTGAGGGAGGAGGTGTGGGGGCAGGTGTAGCACTTCCTGCGGTTGCAGGGAAAAGTGCCGGGTGTGGTGGGGCTGGAGGGGAGTGTGGAGCGGACAAGGGAGTCACGGAGGGAGTGGTCCCTCCGGAAAGCAGACAAGGGTGGGGAGGGAAAAATGTCTTTGGTGGTGGGGTCAGATTGCAGATGGCGGAAGTGTCGGAGGATGATGCGTTGGATCCGGAGGTTGGTGGGGTGGTACGTGTGGACAAGGGGTGTTCTGTTTTTGTTGTTATTGTGGGGAGGGGGTGTGAGGGATGAGTTGTGGGAAGCGCGATGCAGTCGAGGGCATTTTCGACCACTGTGGAGGGGAAGTTGCGGTCCTTGAAAAACAAGGACACCTGGGATGTCTGGGAGTGAACTGCCTCATCTCAGGAGCAGATGCGGCGGAGGCGAAGGAATTGGGAATAGGGGATGGCCTTTTAGCAGGCAGGTGGGTGGAAGTCAGTGAGCTTGAAATGGATATCAGTTTCCAGGTGGATGCCAGAGATGGAAACGGAGAAGTCCAGGAAGGAGAGAGAGGTATCGGAGATGGTCCAGGTGAACTTAAGGTTGGAGTGGAAGGTGTTAGTAAAGTGGATGAACTGTTCGCTCTCCTCGTGGGAGCACGAGGCGGCGCCGATACAGTCATCGATGTAACGGAGGAAGAGGTGGGGGATGGTGCCAGTGTAGCTGCGGAAGAGGGATTGTTCCACATATCCAACAAAGAAGCAGGCATAGCTTGGGCCCATGCGGGTACCTCATGGCCAGAGATTACTTGTTTTAGTTACTGAGAGATAAATGCTGGCCCAGGAGACTGGGAAGAACTCCCTTACTCTCTTTCAAAATAGGGCCTTAAGATGTTTTTTAATATCCACCAGAGAAGATACGTGGAGCTTTAGTTAAATTGTTGTTTGAGGAGGTGACATAGAAGACTGATGAAGGCAGCATGGTAAACATTGCCTATATGAACTTCAGTAAGGCGTTCAACAAGGTTCTGCATGGTAGACTGGTCGGCAAGGTAAGATCACATGGAATCCTGGAGGATCTAGCCAGTTGGATACAAAATTGGCTTGAAGGTAGGTGACAGAGAATGGTGTAGAGTGTTGTTTATCAGACTGGAGGCCTGTGACCACCAACGGGGATTGGTGTTGGGGTCCACTGATTTTCACCATTTATATGAATGATTTGGTTGTGAAAACAGGAGTTGTGCTTAGTAAGTTTGCAGATGACACCGAAATGGATGGTGTAGTGGGCAGTGAAGAAGGTTACCTGAGAGTACAACAGGGCCTTGATCAGATGGGCCGATGGGCTGAGGAGTGACAGATGGAATTTAATCTAGATAAATGTGAGGTGTTGCGTTTTGGCAAGGCAAACTAGGGCAGGACTTACACAATTAATGGAAGGGCCCTGGGGAGTGTTGCCAAACAAAGAGACCTAAGGGCACAGGTGCATAGTTTCTTGAAAGTGGAGTCACAGGCAAACAGGATGGTAATGAAAGCATCTGGTACACCTGCCTTCATTGATCAGTGCATTGAGTATAGGAGTTGGGACGTCATGTTGTGACTGTACAGGACATCGGTTAGTCCACTTTTGCAATGGTGCACCAAATTCTGGTCGCTGCTTTGGGAAAGATGTTGTTAAACTTGAAAGGGTGCAGAAAGGATTTCCGAGGATGTTGCCAGGGTTGGAGGGTTTGAGCTATAGGGAGAGGCTGATTAGGCTCGGGCTACTTGCCCTGGAGCAACAGAGGCTGAGGGGTGACCTGACAGAGGTTTATAAAATCAGAGGGGCACGGATAGGGTGAATAGCCAAGGTCTTTTCCCCACGGTAGGGGAGTCTAAAACTAGAAGGTATAGGTTTAAGGTGAGAGGGGAAAAACTTAAAACGAACCTAATGGGCAACATTTTTCACACAGAGGGTGGCGCGTGTATGGAATGAGCCACCAGGGGAAGTGGTGGAGGCTGGTACAATTACTACATTTTAAAAGGTACCTGGATGGGTATATGAATAGGAAGGGTTTAGGGGCATATGGGCCAAATGCTGGCAAATGGTTCTAGATTAATTTAGGATAGCTGGTTAGCATGGACAAATTGGACCGAAGGGTCTGTTTCTGTGCTGTAGGAGTCAATGACTCTATGGCTCAATGACTCCATTTTGTCTGAAAGATTGAACATTCCTACTCCTGATAATCGCTAAAACGTGCCCCTATAGCACCTATATTTCCAGTTCCAATGTCCAAATGCTCCTGCACTCTGTCTTTAAACTTTCGTCAGATGAATATCTGAGATGGGCAGCACGGTGGCTCAGTGGTTAGCACTGCTGCCTCACAGTGCCAGGGACGCTGCTTTGATTCCACCCTGGTGTGACTGTCTGTGTGGAGTTTGCACATTCTCCCCGTGTCTGCGTGGGATCCCTCCAGGTGCTCTGGTATCCTCCCACAGTCAAAAGATCTGTTTGTTAGGTGGAATAGCTATGCTAAATTGTATGTAGTGTCCAGGCTATGTGGATTAGCCATGGTAAATGCTGGGTTTGGGTAGGATGCTGTTCAGCGGGTGGGTGCAGACTCAATGGGCTGAATGGCCTCTTTGCGCACTCTAGCGATTCTATGCTCTGTTAAAATCACAAAGCATGACGCCCCAGTCAAGTGAAATGAATGGGGAGAGAAATCAATGTTTGCTTGGGAGATGAACGACTAGTTTGGCTGCTATGAGTCAATTAAGAATGACATTAAAGGACTGTGCTCTGCATATTATAAATTTATTTCACTCCTGACAAACACTGAAGCCTTTTCACATGGTTGAACGGCTCTCATAGGATAATAAATGTAAGAGTATTCCATTGGGGTCAATCATTCTGAGAATATGCTTTGACCAATTTTCCACTCTTTTCCAAAGGCATTCCCTGGTGCTGCAGGGACCATTCAATTGGCGTCAGCACCCCTTGGAATGTCATGGGTGAGCACTGTATACAGTCAGTCAGGGTGGGCTGAAAGTTGACTGTAAGATATTGTGGAGCTGGTCTTGATCCTGGATGCCAACCACAAGTTGCAGCATTTAGCGCAGGATTGTGATTAGAATTGGAAATGTTTCAACATTTGAGCTCAGGGGAATTGAAATTAGTTCATACTTCCATAGCAAGACCAACTGGGTCAAAATAAACAAGGACCTTATATAGATGCCAGCTGAGATTTATTTAATATATTGTTACTCGTACCTAGGTACAGTGAAAAGTTGATAACGTCGCCACATTCTGGCGCCATCTTGGATCACAGAATGAGTTGCATAAATGGTAAAATACTGAATAAATTAATATTAAATTGATATTACTAGAACTGAAACAGCTTCACAAGTTTGTGTTTCCCTCTCCGCAGCCTTCACCCCCTGTGCTCCTCCAGTTGCCGCCATCTGACAACATCCCCGGGCTTCTGACAACGTGTCCCTTTCCTGCCGTCGCTTCTGTTCCTGCCATCTCCAAGCTGGAGACGGTCACGTCACATGGGAAACTGTAGCTCCTCTGATGCTGGACATCGATCAATATGTCCCCGGCTCATCTTCCAAAGCTGCCACCTGAGATGGAGCAGAGTTGCAGACAGACGGGGCATCAGCATCCTGCAGGAGGAGGACCCCACGGGCAACCAAAACAAACAAAAAAAAATCATTACCGAACTGGGAAGACAATGACGGAGCCAGATGGATCCGGCAGAAGTCGCCATATGAGCCATGAGAAGCCGAGGCCCACATTCAGGAGCCTCAGGCAGGTGATGGCCTAGCGGTATTATCGCTGGACTGTGGATCCAGAGACCCAGATAATGTTCTGGGGACCTGGGTTCAAATCCCGCCACAGCAGCTGGTGGAATTTGGATTCAATAAAATATCTGGAATTAAGAATCTGATGATGACCCTGAATCCATTGTCGATTGTCATAAAAACCAATCTGGTTCACTAATGTCCTTTAGGGAAGGAAACTGCCATCTTACCTGGTCTGGCCTACATGTGACTCCAGACCCACAGCAAAGTGGTTGACTCCAAACTGCCCACTGGGTAATTAGGGATGGGCAATAAATGGTGCCTGTTCAGTGACACCCTCATCCTGTGAATGAATTAAATTAAGAATTTTAAAAAACATGCCTGACCCTACCGATGCCAATGCTGGCCTGAATGATAGGAGTTTTGGAATTAGAGCTATATTAAGTTTGAGGTGGCAGTCAATCTGTTATCCTGCTTTTACAGAGCGTAGCACCATTTCTGCAGTATTTTCCCAAACCCTCGTCCTTTTTTTTCAATCATGTTAAGGAATAAATGAAAATTGGTCGGCGCACCAGACAGAACGCCCTACTCTTTTTCAGAAAGGTGCCCAGCAACAGTTTGCATTCATGTGAGAGACCATGCGGGTTTTTGGTTTAACATCTCATCTGAGAGGTGCACTCTGGCACAATTCTCCTCATTTTTTTGGGAGCTTGGTTTGTATGAATTTGCTGAAACTTTTCCCGACATCGCCCTTTCCAAAAATGCGTCAGTAAAACCAAATTACCTGCTCACTATTTCATCACTATTACCAAATTTTCTGCAATATTTCCCATACTTCAAAAATACTATCTTATTACTGTGAAAAACTTTGAGACGCCCTAAGTTTGTGGAAGGCACGATATAAATGCAAAACGTTATGTTTTTGTTTAAAAGCAAAGCGGAGTCCACTGGTGAAGAGAAAGAATCTCAAATTGGGTTTTTCTGAAGAAGGGTCTAGGCCCGAAACGTCAAGCTTTCCTTTGACACAATCTGTTCTTCATGACTATAGATGTAAGAGAAACTAGACAGTAATCATGTAATTCAGCCAGCCATGAGTCTTCGCAACCGCAACAATGATGGCCAATTCCCAACAGCAAGGATTGTTGAAAGATCAGATGGAAAGGAATTACCAACTGATGACTTTAAGAAGCTAAGAATCTTTCCACTGCTCTGATCTGGGCTGCATTCTTCCTGTGAATTCAGTCCATTCGAATTGCTTCTCCACGTACCATTGACTTATGAGGAGAGATTGAGTAGACTGGGACTAGGTTTATTGGACTTTAGAAAAATGAAGAGGGGATTTTATAGAAACATATAAAATTATGTGGGGAATAGATCCGACAGAAGCAGGGAGGTTGTTTCCACTGGTGGGTGAAACTAGAACAAAGGGACATAGCCCAAAACAAAGGCGAGCAGGTTTAGGACTGAGTTGAGGAGGAATTTCTTCACCCAAAGAGTTGTGAATCTGTGGCATTCCCTGCCCAGTGAAGCAGTTGAGGCTTCCTTGTTGAATGTTTTTAAGGCAAAGATAGATTTTTGAACAGTAAAGGAATTAAAGGTTATGGTGAGTGGGCGGGTAAGTGAAACTAAGCCCACAAAAAGATCAGCCATGATTATATTGAATGGCGGAGCAGGTTTGAGGGGCTGGATGGCCCACTCCTGCTCCTGTTCCTGGTTCTTACATTCTTATCAGAGATAGTAGGAACTGCAGATGCTGGAGAACCTGAGATAACAAGGTGTAGAGCTGGATGAACACAGCAGGCCAAGCAGCATCATAGGAGCAGGAAGGCTGACGTTTTGGGCCTAGACCCGTTTTTATGTTCATTTTTTTTTGATAGCAACTCAACATCCTCCTAATTTTCAAAAAAGGTTGTAAGGCTAAACCTAGCAATACAGGCCAGTTTAACTTCAGTGGTGGTAAATCCTCCAGAAACAATTATTTCAGATAGAATTAATAGTCACATGGAAATGTTTAGGAAGATCCAGCACAGATTTCTAAAAGGGGAATTGTGTTAAACTAACTTGCTGAAGTTTTTTTTTAAGAGATAACAGAGAGATGAGGATAATTCTGACTGCAGGGCCACATCCTCCTTCCTATGTAAGTCAGCAAACGCAGCAGGGACACTAACCTGGGCTGTTCACCCTCCTGATAAAGATGGTGCTGTAGCCACTCTGTGACATCCTAGACCTTGTTACTGGAGGGGTCAGGGTGGGGTGGGGGTGGGCGGGAACATACCATCCTTGTTGGCAGGCAAAAGGTTTTGACATTGTTAACTGGTCAATATCCATAAACCAATGAACTTCTTGTGGCCATCCAATTGCACGGGTATACACACACACTCTCACAACTCTGATCATCTGCAACCATTTCCATTACTGTTCATTCAAACAGCTATTTACACAATGTTTGCCAGAAGAGTCGGGCCTTTCAAAACATACAGTGACCCTTCAAAACACTGGTTTCAGAAACAGCTCTTCCCCATTTCAACCCACCTTTTTAAGAATGCACACAAATACAGAGAGATGGTCTTTACAGCATTAATCATGAAGATGGCAGGACAGGTGGACCGAGCAGTTACAAAGCATACAACGTCCTGGGCTTTAATGGTCTTGTTAAAGACATGAGATTGAATGAAAGCAGTTAACAATTTTCCCTGGAGCAGACATTAGTATTTGCTGGAATGACTCAGCAAACTACAGCCCACCTGCTCACCAAGTGTCAGCAGTTTTACGCTTGATCACAGAAATGATCTACATCTTCATGTGAGAGACAGAAGCTGTCTCTTTCTCTCTCTCGTGTCAGAAAGGCGTTGACAGGTGCTTTACTCAAGTCAATTCACTGAGCTATCTTGATACACAACTCTCATTGCTCACAGTGAATTGTGTCACTTAGAAAGCTACCGGCTAATTTTCCATAACCAGCCAGAACTTTGTTTATTCATTGAACACAAGGTATTTTAAAAGTTTTAATTAAAGCAGTTAATTTGGAAGTTATTGTCTGCTTGTACCTTTTTCTGTAAACGGAATAGCTCCCCTTTTGACGACATCTTAAAGATGGTTAGAACTTTTCAATGAATAGGTAAAAACTGTTATGTAATAAGTACCCGCCAAAGGCTTTTCAGTGGACAGTATGGATGGATGCAGTTGAATTAGTTCCTTGAGAAAACATGGTTTCAGGGATTTGTGTTAGAAACATTGTTTTTCCAGATTACTACTTTGTACCAAAGTATTTTTGTACCTAGGTACCTTTGTACCTGAGATGGTGACATTGGACACTTTTCACTGTACCCCTGTACTTGAGTACAAATGACAATTAAGATCTAAATCTTAAATCTAGAAATAACTTCTTAAAAAAAGGGGGAAATGCAATGCCTGATGGGAAGGAGAAATTGAAAGAAATTAATATTATCAGGGAAATGGTGCTAGGATTAAAGGAGATAAATTCCCAGGACCTGATAAGTTTCACCCCAACCTACTTAAGGTCACTACCTATAAAATAACAGATACACTAGTGGTCATCTTCTAAAATTCTACAGATGCTGGGACAGTTCCTACAGTTTGGAGGATAGTCAATATAACCCCACTATTTAAGAAGGAAAACAGACAGAAGACAATGAATGATAGACCTGTTAGCCTGATATCAGCAGTGGGAAAAGTGCTGGTGTCCATTATAAAAGATGTGATAGCAGAGTACTTGGAAAATAGTGACAGAACCAGACAAAGTTAGCATGGATTTACAAAGGGGACGTCATGCTTGACAAATCTGCTGGAATCTTCTGAGAAAATAACAAGTGGAGTTGATCAGGGGAATCTAGGGGATGTGGTTACTTTAATTTTCAGAAGCCTTTCAATAAGTGATTAACATGCTAAATTAAAGCACATAGGATCGGAAGTTGCGCACTGAAATGGATTGAGCACTGGTTCGCAAACAAGAAACAAGCAGTAGGAATAAACTCAGAGATAGTAAGAACTGCCAATGCTGGAGTCTGAGATAACACAGCAGGCTGGGCAGCATCAGAGGAGCAGGAAAGCTGACTTTTCAGGTCAGGACCCTTCTTCAGAAATGGGGGAGGAGGAGGGGAAGGGAAGGGAGCTCAGAAATAAATAGAGAGAGGAGGGGTGGAGCTGGGAAGGTAGGTGGGATGGAGATAGGTGAGTGCAGATAGGCGGTAGTGGGGATTGGTCAGTGAGGTGGGAGGAGTGGATAGGTGGGAGAGATAGACAGGTTGTGTCAGGTCAAGGAGGCGGGGATGAGTGGGAGCGTTGGTCATGGGATGAGGCTGGGGGTTGGGAGATTTTGAACAAACTGGTCTTTTTCCGAGAAACAGGCAGTGACTAATAGAGTACTGCAGAGATCAGTGCTTGGACTCCAGCTATTCACAGTGAATATGAATGATTTAGATGAAGGAAGTGTGTCATAGCTCCAAGTTTGATAACACAGAGCTGATACAAAGCTGAGTGGGGGAGTATGTTGTGAGGAGGGTGCAGAGGCGATGTAGTATGTTTGGGATGAGGTAATTTCGTGGGCAAATACATGGTAGGTGCAGTATAATGTGGATAAATATGAGGTTGCAAAAACAGACAGGCAGATGATGAGCTGAATGGCAACAGATTGGAAAAGGGAGAAAGGCAAGTTGTGAAAACAATACAAACAGTTAGCAGAGAGATAATAATAGGTTAAGGAAGTGGTTAAAAAGTTGGCAAATGGAGTTTTGGGAGGGAGAGCAAAAAAACAGTGTATCATTTAAATTGAGACAACTGTAGAAAACTGCAAAACCATGAGGGATTTGTGCACACAACACAGAAAGCTGGCACACAGGAGAAGCAGGTAATCAGGAAGGCTAATGGAATGTTGGCCTTTATTTCAAAGGGGTAGGAGTATAAATGTAGGGAAGTCTTACAGCAACAAGGTCCTGGTGGAACCACATCTGGAGTACATATGGAGTACAGTGAGCCTTTTTTGTCCCCTTATTTAAGAAAAGATATCATTTCATTAGAGGCAGTTCAGAGAAGATTTACTTGGATGATCCGCGGTCAAGAGGGCTTGTCTTACAAGCAAAGGTTAAACATCTTGAGTCTTTAATCAAATGAGAAACGATTTCATTGAACTTTTCAGATTCTTAAGGGGCATGACAGGGTAAATGCTGAGAGGATGTTTCCTGTCATGGGAGAGTCTAGGACCAGAGGGCCCAGTTTCAGAATAAAGGGGCATCAATTTAAGACTGAGATGAGGAGGAATTTCTTCTCTCAGTGGGTAATGGGACTCCTTACCACAGAGGGCATACTCCTTGTGTTTATTTAAAGCTGAATTACAGAGATCCTTGACTAGTCGAGGAATCACAGGTTACAGGGAAAGGGCAGGAAAGTGAATGTGAGGAATGTTGGATTAGCCATGATCCTATTGAATGACAGAGCAGGCTCAAGGGGCTGAAAGGCCTACTACAGTTCCTATTTATTATGGTCTTATTTGGAAAGATGGGGTGCAATAAGATCCAAATGCCCTTGCACACCAGTCATTGAAAGCGTGAATGCAGGTGCAGCAGGCAGTGGGGAAGGCAAATGGTATGTTGGTCTTCATAGCGAGAGGATCTGAGTACAGGAGCAGGGATGTCTTCATGCAATTGTATGGGACCTTGGTGAGACCGCACTTGGATTAATGTGTGCAGTTTCAGTCTCCTCATCTGAGGAAAGATATTTCGGTTACTGAGGGCGTGCAGCAAAGGTTTACCAGACTGATTCCTGGGATGGCAGGACTGATGTCTCTGTTTGTTCGCACTATCTTTACTGGAGTTTGGAAGAATGAGGGGGATCTCTTAGAAGCGTTTAAAATTCTAACAGCATTAGACAGAGTAGGTGCAAGAAGGATGTTCCCAATGTCCAGGGAGTCCAGAACCAGGATGACAGCCTGTTAGCCTGACAGGCTAGGGCTAAAGGGTAAGCCTCTTACAGCAGAGACGAAGGGGAATTTTTCATAGATTTTTTCGTACAACCCCTACAGTGTGGAAGCAGGCCATTCAGACCATCAAATCCACACCAACCCTCTGAAGAGCATCCCACCCAGACCCAGCCCCCCACCCCCCTACCCTATACCTGTAACCCTGCATTTCTCATGGCCAACCCATCTAACCTATGCCTGGACAGTGCTGAGCCTGTGGAATTCTCTGCCACAGAAAACGGTTGAGGCCAAAACATTGAAGACTTTCAGGATAGATATAGGTATCATTCTTGGGGGCTAAAGGCATCAAAGGATATGGGGAGAAAACAGGAACAGTGTATAGAACATAGAACATGGAACAGTACAGCACAGTACAGGCCCTTCGGCCCATGATGTTGTGCCGAACTTTTACCCTAAACCTAAGGTCTATCTAACCTCCGCCCCTACCTTATACTATCATCCATATGCCTATCTAATAGCCGCTTAAATGCCCCTAATGAGGCCGACTCCACTACCCTCTCCGACAATGTATTCCACGCCCCTACGCCTCTCTGAGTAAAGAATCTACCTCTGACGTCTCCCCGATATCTACCTCCACTCACTTTAAAATTATGCCCCCCCTTGTAATAGCTACCTCCACACTAGGAAAAAGTCTCTGGCTGTCTACTCTATCTATACCTCTGATTGTTTTGTACACCTCTATCAAGTCACCTCTCATCCTTCGTTGTTCTAAAGAGAATAGCCCTAGCTCTCTCAACCTTTCCTCGTAAGACTTTCCCTCCATTCCAAGCAACATCCTGGTAAATCTCCTCTGCACCTTTTCCAATGCTTCCACATCTTTCCTGTAATGAGGCAACCAGAACTGGACACAATACTCCAGATGTGGCTGAACCAGGCTTTCGTATAGCTGGAACATAACTTCACAGCTCTTGAACTCTTTGCTGAAAGATCAGCTGTGATCACATTGAACGATGGAGCAAACTTGAATGACTACACCTGCTCCTAAGTTCCATGTTTCTACCTCACTCTCAATTCCCTAATTTATTAAAAATCTATCAGTCTTCAAATACCTGATGGCCCAGCATCGAGTGCCCTCTGCGGTAAATAATTCCTCAGACTCACTACCCTCTGGGGAGACCCTTGAGTTGGATATATCTTGACAGTTCTTCTCAAAGTAATAACCTTCAAACCAGTGACATCAAGAGCTCAGGCCAAATCAGGAATGAATACAACAAAATCTGATACTTGTGACCAAGTTCCAGTGAATATAACATTACAGAACATTCCTAGCAACTTAATCTGCATTTGGGCTATATGTCATTCTTCCATTGCAGCTTATCTTGTGTATCAAGGGTGGCTGGAACAGCAGCTCTCAGATGTTAACTCTTATTGATTTGTAAAATTGGTATTAAATTCATTTACAAAGGGCACAATGACTGATGGCTAGGACAAGGTACTTTGGTTCGGAAGCACAGTGCTTTCCATTCACATAGCATTTGCTTAGATGCCCCAGCCAGTCCATCATTTCTCATCCCTGTTGGCATCCAAGAGCCCAAAGATGCCAGCTTCTTCAGTCATTTCCCGTATTATAACAGTAAAATGGGCCATGGTCCTACTGGACTGCTCTCTCATTAGATAGAGTGACTGGTGGGTGGTTTAACCAGAGGATCATCACGCCTCAGGTGAGAGGAGATGTTGACATGGAGAGCCCTTCATGGCAACTTCAGGTAGTGCAGGAACTGAACCCATGCTGTTGGCATCACTCTGCGTTGTAAAACGGCCACCCAGCCAACTGGGCTGCTTCAATCAAACTTTATCGGCTAGGAAGCGCTTAGGGACGCAGCAAAGTGGCTCAGTGGTTAGCGCTGCTGCCTTACAGTGCCAGGGGCCTGGGTTTGATCCCACCCTCAGGTGACTGTCTGTGTGGAGTTTGCACATTCTCCCTGAGTCCGTGCGGGTTTCCTCTGGGTGTTCTGGTTTCCTCTGGGTGTTCCAGTTTCCTCCCACAATCCAAAGATGTGCAAATTAGGTGGCTTGGCTGTGGTAAAGTGTCCAGGGGTGTGCAGGCTAGGTGTATTAGCTGTGGGAAATGCAAGGTTACTAGGATAGGGGGTGGGTCTGGTTAGAATGTTCTTTGGAGGGTCAGTGTGGACTTGATGGGCTAAATGGTTTGCTTCCACACAGTAAGGATTCTATGATTAATGTAAGGCACTGTTTTAACTCACATCTTCCTTTCCTTCTTTGATTATGCATTTGATGTAGTAAGAAAATCCAACCCAAATATATTCATCTCTGGCTCAATGCCCAATCACTCTCATTACTATGCAAATATAAGTCTTTCGTATTCATTGCCATAATTGCGTTAACTACATTGAGGGCACTGATTTAAGCTAATTAGTAAAAAATCAGAGGAAGGCGTGAACCACACATCCCATCAGTGTATAAAAGAATTCTGAAATATCCTCTTAAATGTCTGCCAGTGCTTCTATATTGATCTATCCTACAGCGGAGTATCCAAATTCTCTTCAGACTCAAATGCTAATTTGTTTCTCTCACCATAGGTGTTGCCAGACTTGCTGAGTTTCTCCAGAAATCATGCCTGATAAATTTACTAGAATTCTTTGAGGATGTAATAAGCAGGGTAGATAAAGGGGAAGCAGTGCAAGGATTATATTTGAATTTTCAGAAGACTTTTGATAAGGTACCACATATTGGGCTTTTTAATAAGATTGGAGCACATCGTGTTGGGGATAGTCCTGTATACTAGCATGGATAGAGGGGGGCATTTTCATGATGACAACCTGTAACTAGTGGTGTGCCACAGGGATCAGTGCTGACTACAGTTATTTGCAATATCTGATGATAGCTTGGAAGAGGAATGTGAATGTACCGTAACAACCGCACCTCCCAGTCGTGAACCATTTCAACTCCCCCTCCCATTCCTCAGACAACATGTCCATCCTGGGCCTCCTGCAATGCCACAGTGATGCCACCCGAAGGCTGCAGGAACAGCAAATCATATTCAGCCTGGGAACCCTGCAGCCCAATGGTATCAATGTGGATTTCACAAGCTTCAAAATCTCCCCTCCCCCAACCGCATCTCAAAACCAGCCCAGCTCATCTCC
>JAHRHZ010000283.1:79470303-79535638 GCA_024137785.1 Ginglymostoma cirratum
GGCCCGAAACGTCAAGCTTTCCTGCTCCTATGATGCTGCTTGACCTGCTGTGTTCATCCAGCCCCATACCTTGTTATCTCGGATTCTCCAGCATCTGCAGTACCTATTATCTCTGAATGTACCGTAAACCTGGTTTCTGTATGACTCAAAAGTAGGTGCAAAAGCAAATCACTTGAAACTTAAAACTCTGTTTCTCTCTGTACAGATGCTGCCAGACCCGTTTAGTTTCTCCAGCATTCTATTTGTTTATTTCTGATTTCCAGCATCCACAATATTTTGCATTTATTTTGGGCTCTCATCCTCTTCAGCATTTCAAATAATTCTCTTCAAGAGGAGCAAACAGTAACCGAGAATATGTGGTAAGGAATCTTTGCTGTGTGGCAACATATTAAATAGAAAAGAGTAGCCTTTAGGCAAAGAGAGAATGCACACCGCCACTTGACAAATTACAGGCCACCTTCTTTCCAAATCCTGACACCTTCCTGCCTCAAGACAAGCTGGCTCTTGACAGCCTGTTCAGACCAATTCATCATAATGCCAGAACACAGCCCTCACAACATCTTGTTGCTGACATGTGGAGGTTGGACTGGGCCTAACACTGTAGGTGCAGGGGGGTGGGGTTGATTCATAGTTTGTAATATATGCAAAGATTAAGGAAGATAAGAGCTATAGGGAGGAATGCTTTTCTTTGTAATGAACACAAACATGAGTGAGTGCGCACAGAAAATTATAGCTTCTGGTGGTGAATGCACACAGCAGAGGTTGAGATGGACTGTTCTAGTAATTGTCTGATTGATTCCTTAACAAGCAAATCTTCATTCAGCTTAATTAGACTTGTCTGTTTGAGATTCTACTAGGATCATATAATAACAATTGGTTGTGAAGGATGGGAAGGAGTCAGAGGATTAGGTGGAAGACTTGGCATAACACCTTAAAGATGTAGGAGCAGAAATAGGCCTCTCATCCCATTGAGCCTGCTCTACTATTCAAGGAAATCTGATAATGCTCTGCTCCATTCTCTTGCCTTTTTCCCAGAATCTTTGATGACTGACTATGACATTGTAAAGGAGAAGGAAGGATTTAAGATAGAATGTTGGAGGAGTTGGCCCTTCTCAAAGGCAACGGCCAGAGGGCTGTTATGATGCTGATTGGTGGTTGAGGTGAAGATTTGCATTGGTGCAGTCATGACAACCAAACAGTAGTTTGTGGAGGGAGTGTTGTGGAGCATCTGTCAGGTAGACAGTATTGTGGAGAGCAGGGTTCTCCTCTGGCTATCCTCCTGCAGAATGGACATACAGTTTTAGAGACTGCTGAGGGGAATGACCCCCCTCAGGGGAAAGCAGCAACAGCCAAATGTGTTGCACCACAGTTGGCTCTGCTGCAGAGGGGAGGGGTACAAATTGTGCTAGGGCAATAGTGCTAGGGGACTGAATTGTAAGGTGAATAGACAGGCATTTCTGTGGCTGCGCATGAGACTCTAGAATACTGAAAAAGCTCAGCAGGTCTAGCAGCATCTATGAAGAGCTAATGTTTTGGGTCTAGTGATGCTTCCTGTGTTGCCTCTCTGGTGCTAGAGTCAATGATGTCTTAGAGGGAGTACAGGACATTCTGGAGGGGAAGGGTGAATAGCCAGTGGTTGGGGCACACATTGGTACAAGTGACATTGGTAAAAAAAGGGATGAGGGCCTAAAAGCAGAATACTGGGAGCTAGGAACAAAGTTAAAAAAATCAGACCTGAAGGATGGTGATCCCAGGATTACTAATGGTGCCACGGTAGACAGAGTAGAACTGACAGGATATATTGGATGAATAAGTGGCTGAACAGATGGTGATGGGGGAGGGTTTCAGATTCCTGGGGCATTGGGACCGGTTCTGGGCGATGAGGGGCCTGTACAAATTGGACAGGTTACACCTGGGCAGGGCTGGGACTGATGTCCTAAGGAGAGTGTTTGCTCGAGCGGTTGGGGAGCATTTAAACTAATATCCCAGGGGGACAGGAACCTATGTAAGGAGTCAAAGGAGGAGGGGGCAAGGACAAAAACAACAGGAAGAAAAGGGAATAAGAAAAGTGATAGGCAGAGAAACGAAAGGCCATTGTAAAAAATAAGAGCAAGACAAACTATGTGAAAAAGACAAGCTTAAAGGCTTTGTGCCTTAATGCTCCTTAATGTGGATCATTTGCAATAAAGTGGATGAACTAATTGCACAGAAAGATGTAAATGGGTCAACATAGTTGGGATTACGGAGACATGGCTGCAGGGTGACCAGGGATGGGAACTGAGTGTCCCAGGGTATTCAGTATTTAGGAAGGACAGGCAAAGGGGAAAAGGCGGTGGAGCGGCATTGCTGGTTAAAGAGAAAATTAACACAGCAGTGAGAAAGGATATTAGCTCTGACATTGTGGAGTCTGTATGGGTAGAGTTGAGAAATACCAAGGGGCAAAAAACATTTGTGGGTATCATATATAAACCCCAAACTGCCGTGGTGGTGTTGAGAATGGCATTAAACATGAAATTAGAGATGCATGTGGTAATATCAGTGATCATGGGTGACTTTAATCTGCACATAGAGCAGGCAAATCAAATTAGCCACAATGCTGCAGAGGAGGAATTCCTGGAGTGTATACAGGGTTGTTTTTTTGACCAATATGTGGAGGAACCAACTAGAGAGCAGGCCATCTTAGACTGGGTGCTGTGTAATGAGAAGCGAATCATTATCAATCTAGCTGTGCAAGACCCCTCGGGGATGAGCAATCATAACATGATAGAATTTTTTATCAAGATGAAGAGTAAGCAGTTGATTTGGAAACTAGGGTACTGAATCTTAATAAAGGAAACTATGAGGATATGGGGCATGAGTTGGCCTTGATAGATTGGGGACAGTGACTCAAAGGGATGACAGTGGATAGGCAATGGCAAACATTCAGGGAACGCAGAGGGGACCTGCGACAACTGTTTATTCCTGTCTGTAGCAAAAGCAAAATGGGTAAGAGGGCCAATCCATGGCTTACAAAGGACAAAAGAGATAGTATCTGATCCAAGGGAGAAGCGTACAGATTGGCCAAGAAAAGTAATATGCCTGAGGATTGGGAGCTGTTTAGAATTCAGCAAAGAAGGAGCAAGGATTGATTAAGAAGGGGAAAATAGAGTATGAAAGTAAGTGTGCAGGGGGCATAAAGACTGACACTAAGAGTTTCTATAGGTACATGAAGAGAAAAAGATTGGTAAAGACAAATGTAGGTCCCCTAGAGACAGAAACCACAGAATGTATAATAGGGGACTAACATATGGCTGAGCAACTGAATACATACTTTGGTTCTGTTTTCACAAAACAGGACACAAATCAGATACCAGAGATTTAGTGAGAATGAAGACTTGAGGGAGATCAATATCAGTAGAGAAATGGTGCTGAGAAAATTGATGGGATTGCAGGTGAATAAATCCCGAGGGCCTGATAATCTACATCCCAGAATACTTAAGAAAGTAGCTCTAGAAATAATGGATACGTTGGTGGTCATCTTCCAGAATTCTATAGACTCTGGAACAGTCCCTGCAGGTTGGAGGATAGCTAATGTCGCTCCAATACTCAAAAAGGGAGGTAGAGAGAAAACTGGGAATTATAGACTGGTATATCTAAAATCAGTAGTGGGGAGAATTCTCAAATCCATTATCAAGGACTTTAGAGTGAAGCATTTAGAAAGCAGTGGCAGGATCAGACAGAGTCAGCAAGGATATGTGAAGGGGAAATCATGCATGACAAATCTGTTGGAATTTTACGAAGACATGACTAGTAGAGTTGACAGGGGGAGTTAGTCAATGTGATCTTAGAATCTTAAACAGACCTTTCAACCCAACAAGTCCACACTGACCCTCAGACCATCCCACCCAGATCCATCCCCTTATTGCCCACCTAGTCTACACATCCCTGAACACTATGGGCAATTTAGCCTGGCCAATCCACCTAGCCTGCACATCTTTGGTCTGTAGGAGGAAACCGGAGCACCCGGAGGAAATCCACGCAGACAATGTGCAAACTCCACACGGATAGTCGCCCGAGGGTGGAATAAAACCTGGGCCCCTGGTGCTGTGAGGCAGCAGTGCTAACCACTGAGCCACCGTGCCGTCCTTATTTGGACTTACAGAAAGTGTTTGACAAAGTCCTGCATAAGAGATTAATGTGCAAGATTAAAGTGCATGGGATTGAGGAAAGTGTATTGAGATGGATAGAAAACTGGTTGGCAGAGAGGAAACAAAGAGTAGGAATTAATGGATCCTTTTCAAATTAGCCGGCAATAACTAGTGGGGTGCCACAGGGATTGGTGCTGGGACCCCAACTATTCACAATATATATTAATGATTTGGATGCGGGAACAAAATTTTACATCTCCAGGTTTGCAGATGATACCAAGTTGGGTGGGAGGGTGAACTGTGACGAAGATGCAGAGATCCTTCAGCATGATCTCAACCAGTTGGGTGAGTGGGTAAATCAATGGCAGATGCAGCATAATTTGGATAAATGTGAGGTTATTCACTTTGGAAGCAAAAACAAGATGGCAGATTACTACCTGAATGACTGTAAATTGGGAGAGGAGTGTGCAGCGGGACCTGGGTGTCCTTGTGCACCAGACGCTGAAGGTAAGCATGCAGGTGCAGCAGGCGGTAAAGAAGATAAATGGTACGTTGGCCTTCATTGCGAGAGGTTTTGAGTACAGGAGCAGGGAGGTGTTGCTGCAATTATACAGGGCCTTGGTGAGATCACACCTGGAATATTGTGTGTAGTTTTGTCTCCTTTTCTGAGGAAGAATGCTCTTGCTCTTGAGGGATTGCAGCGAAGGTTTACCAGGCTGATTCCGGGGATTGGGGTGTGGCGGGGGGGTGGTCTGATGTATGAGGAGAGACTGACAAGGTTGGGATTGTTTTTGCTAGAGTTCAGATGAATGAGGGGGGATCTCATAGAGGCTTACAAAATTCTAACAAGACTAGACAGGGTAGATGCAGGGAGGATGTTCCCAATGGTGGGTGTGTCCAGAACCAGGGGTCACAGTATGAGGATTCGGAGTAGGTCATTTAGGACAGAGATGAGGAGACATTTCTTCACCCAAAGAGTGGTGAGTCTGTGGAATTCATTACCACAGGAAGTAGATGATGCCAAAACATTGAATGTATTAAAGAGGTGACTAGACATAGCAGTTGGGGCGAATGGGATCAAGGGTTATGGAGAGAATGCAGGATTAGGCTATTGCGTTGGATGATCAGCCATGATCATGAAGAATGGTGGAGCAGGCTCGAAGGGCCACATGGCCTCTTTCTGCTCCTATCTTCTACGTCTCTATGTAACTAGGGTTGGCAATAAATGCTAGTTGGCCAGCGACACCCATATCCCACAAAGGAATTAAGAAAAGGAGAACTGCAATGGGCTTCAGGAACTTTGAATGATTTAATGTAATATGTATTTTACGGAGAGAAAAACAGTAAAATACTGTGTAAAGCTTTTCGACTGTCAACACAATCCAGCACCATTTTGATTAGCTTTAAGGATAAAGAAAAGAAAGATATAGTTTAAAGACAGTCCATTGGTCCTGAACCAGCTCATCATCTACAAAGCATGTGCCACTATCCTTCCTCCATTGCCTCGTCGCTGTCCACACCAGACCTAACCAACGTCTGATCATCAGGCACGATCTTTCACCACTGGGCCAATTCTCCTTGGCAATCACCTTTCTGGGCCCAACAACGTCAGTCGTATCAACACATAAACTGAAGTTGCTGGAAAAGCTCAGCAGGTCTGGCAGCGTCTGTGAAGGAAAAAACAGAGTTAACGTTTCAGGTCCGGTGACCCTTCCTCAGAACGTCGGACCCGAAACGTTAACTCTGTTCTCTCCTTCACAGATGCTAACAGACCTGCTGATCTTTTCCAGCAACTTCTGTTTTTGTTCCTGATTTACAGAATCTGCAGTTCTTTCAGTTTTTACTGAACATCAGTCGCACCTCTCGCTGCTCGGCACACCTCTTCGATTTCGCAGTGATGGCCCTCCACCGCTGCCAGTGCCAGACCCAATCAACGTCGAAGTTGCTGATGCTCTGATGTCACCTGTCACCTCTGGGCTTACCTTGCTGCCTCCACCGATGTAGGAGCCGTTGATTCCAATGCGAGGTCCCATACTTGCCCTGCAACACTAAGTAACGGCTCACTCGCCACCACTACCATGGTGTCCATGCTGGGATTGCTCACCAACGCCAATGATAAGTGAAGGGAATTACTTAAATAGTGAAGTAATCAAAAACTGAAAGTAACTGAAGTTATAAAAAACTGGGGTGGCACGGTGGCTCAGTGGTTAGCACTGCTGCCTCACAGCACCAGGGGCCAGGGTTCAATTCCACCCTCGGGCAACTGTCTGTGTGGAGTTTGCACATTTTCCCCGTACCTGCATGGGTTTCCTCTGGGTGCTCCAGTTTTCTCCCACAGTCCAAATCTGTGCAGGCATCTGGTGAATTGGTCGTGCTAAATTGCCCATAGTGTTCAGAGATGTGTAGATTAGGTGAGTTATAAGTGAATGGGTCAGTATGGACTTGTTGGGCCGAAAGGCTTGTTTCCACACTGTAGGGATTCTATGAAAAGTAATTAGAGCTCCAGCACAAGAGCCCTACTCTGGAACCGGTGGGACTTGAAGCCAGGTCTCCTAGCTCAGTGGTAGGGACACTACCACTGTGCCACATGATCCAGTTAGAACCAATAGCAGAGTTTAGGGAGAGATATAAAATTATAAGATCAGAGACAAATTGAAGGAGGATGGTGATGTTATATAGAGATATAAATTAAATTATCTGAGGAGAGACAGAACTCTAAACAAGAAAAGGAAGGATTTTAGCAGAGAGACTATTGGATTAGGGACAGAGGTTTAGAGATTTAGGAAGCTCCAGAGAGTGGATTTTATGTGTTCAAGTGCCGGAAAATGGGAGTAGAATATTTATGTGGCTGTTTCCAACTGGCATGGATGCAATGGGCCAAAGGCTTTTTCCGATCTGTAGATCTCTACAAGTCTCTGACTCTAAAATGTTCTGCTGTTTGCCTGTCTGAGTGTGCGGGAGTGCTTGAGTGCTCGAGAAAAATCACAAGATTCCTCTCGTGGCAGTGTGAGTGGACCTCCGTCATCAAATTGAGCAAAAGCCAGTGAAATGTTGACCACGCACTGATTTGTAAAGAGTCCTCAGAGATTCTTGCCGACCAAAGCCTTTGAAAGCCAGCACCAAGTCCACTTACAGTTTGCCTGTCTTGAGTTGATAGTGAAATGTATAATGACACAAAATAACTGACAAGATGAATAGCTCTATCCATGGACTGTGAAAGGCAGTTGTGTAAGCCGCAGGATTTCTTTTAAATTTATATGTATCTGTTTTTCCTGCACACTTACAGATTGTGGTAGGGGGGAGAGAGATAACAAGGTGTGGAGCTGGATGAACACAGCAAGCCAAGCAGCATCATAGGAGCAGGAACTCTTCTGCTCGCTGCTTACTGAAGATGATTCCATTAATAACGACTGATCTCCAGTCGTTCTAACTGATATTTCTTTTTGTGCCACTCTGTCATTGTAAGTCTCCTTGCTTTTCCATCATGGGGAACATGACCCATTTCTCTGCTGTCTCATATTTCTCACTGCCCATACTTTTACAGGTATTTTCAAAAGATGTCCTAATAACCAGGCTTCCAGTCAGCTCTCCTTACACTCTTTAGGACTCTGTCCACTCCCTTACCTATTTTAAACCATCTGCATCCTGCCTTGGAACCGTTTCTATCGTAAAGGCTCATTATAAATGCACATTGTGGCAGTCTGCTCCATAGAAAGCAGTTTGCTCCAATGGAAGAGAAGCTACCCCATCCTCATATCTATCCTCACGTTCAGTATCCCCACCATTGGCAGCCGTGTATTCAGCCATCTAGGTATGAAGCTCTGTAAAACCCTCTCTATACACATCAACCTTTAGCTCCTCTTTCAAACTACCTATTCTTTGACCAGGTGTTTGCTTACCTGGCCTAAAACATGGTTGGTGGCTTGGTGTCAATATTTGTCTGGTGGTTCTTGTGAGAAACTGTTTTGGAAGTGTTTTATTTATTATTCGCTCAAGATTGGAAGATGGGAATTACAAACTAGGACAGCACTTATTGTCCATACCTAACTGCCCTAGAAAAGATGGTGGCCTTCTGGAATCTCTTATCCATGTGCTGTAGGTAGGACCACAATGCTGTTAGGGAGGGAGTTCCAGGGCTTCGACACAGTGATACTGAAGGAATGGAGATATATTTCCAAGTCAGGATGGTGAGTGACTCAGAGGGAGCTTGCATATGGTGGTGCTCCCATGTATCTGCTGGCTTTGTGTCTCCAGCAGGTCGAGATCATGTGCTTGGAAGATTCAGTCAAAGGATTATTGATGAGTTGCTGAGGTCTATCTTGCAGACAGTACACACTGCTGTCAATGCTTGTGAGAGTGTGAGAAGTCAGTAGGATTACAGTGAGATGAATGATGTATGTTGTTTTGAGGAGAAGTTTGTGATAAGTCAGAGAATGGGAATGGGACACTAGAAAAGAGTCACTGTACACCTTTTCTGTTCTTATAGGGTCACTGAACCTTTTGAAGCTCTCAGTCCAGGTTTGAGGAACAACTCTCATGCAGCTTCTATGACTCCCAGCCATACTTACTTTGCAAAATTATCTTCTTCCTCTGCCTGTTGGGAACAGCAACTCTCTGAGGACCTTCACAGACTCAAACACTGAAATCCCTCTGTATGCTGTTGCTATGAAAGGTACTGCCATTTTAATGTATACTTCCCTACTGAGTTAGGTCTTATCCAAGATGCATCACCACACATTTGTCCAGATTAAATTCCATCTGACACTTCCCTGCCCAAGTCTCCATCCCATCTATATTCTGCTGTATTCTCTGACAACCCTCCTCAGTATCCGCAGCTCCCTTAATCTTTGCATAATTCAAAAACTTACTAAACAGGCCACCAACCTCCCCCCACCAAAATCATTTATATGTATTGCAAACCACAGGCATCCCACCACTGATCCCTGCAGAGTACCACTGGTCACAGATATCCAATATGAAAAACACCCTTACACCACTACTCTTTGTCTTCTAATACCCAAGCTAGTTCCGTATCCATCTTACCATCTCACCATGGATTCCAGTCCGAAGACATTTCATGGTCACTTTTAGCCTTCCTGTTTCTTGTTTGAGTTCTTTCCTGCTATCTTCGTATTCTTTGAGGGCTCTGTCTGTCTTCAGTTTCCTAAACCTTATGTATGCCTCCTTTTTCTTTTTGACTCAGCTCTCAATTTTTCTTGTCATCCAAGGTTCCTGAATCTTGCTGTTCTTATCCTTTATTTTCACAGGATCATGCTAATCCTGAACTCTAATCAACTGGCCTTTAAAAGATTCCCACACTCCAGATGTGGATTTACCCTCAACAGCTGGCCCAATCTACATTCCCCAGTTCTTACCTAATATTGTGGTAGTTAGCCTTCCCCCACTGGAATAATTTCACCCAAGGGCTACTCTTATCCTTATCTACAAGTAATTTAAAACTTATAGAATTATGGTTACTGTTCCCAAAATGCCACTCAGTGAAACTTCGATCACCTGACCAGGCTTATTCCCCAAGACCAGGTCTTGGATGGCCCATTCCCTAGTTGGACTGTTTATATAGATTTCCAAAAATCACCCTAGACATACCTAACAAATTCACCCCCATCCAAGCCCCTGGCACTAAGCGAGTCCCAGTCAATGTAGGGGAAGTTAAATTCACCCACGACAACAAACTTGTTGTTTTTACGTTTTTTCCGTAATCTGTCCTCACATCTGTTCCTCTATCACCCGCTGGCCTGTTGGGAGGCTATGGTACCATCCTATCAAAGTGATTACAGCCTTCTTATTCCTGAGCTTTACCCACATGGCCTCACTGGATGAGCCCTCCAACATGTCCTCCCTCAAGTACTGGTGTGAAATTTTCTCTAATCAGTAATGTGACTCCGCCATCTCTTTCACGTCTCTCTCTATCACACCTGAAACATCTGAATCCTGGAACATTAAGTCTTGTCCCTTTCTCAACCATAATTATATGTATTTACTCAAATTCTAAGTCCATCTGCCTTACCTGTCATACTCCTCGCATTAAAACAAATATACCTCAGACTGCCAGACCCACTGTGTTCAGTAAGCTCTCTCTATTGTTCTTCCTCCAGCCTTACTGTCCTTAGTTTCTGACACCTCCTCAATCATTTTACTTGCTGACCTATTGCTCTCTTTCCCATCCCACCACCACACTAGTTTAAACCCTCCAAAGTGGCATTAGCAAACCTCCCTGCCAGGATATTGGTGCCCCTCCAGTTGAGGTGCAACCCGTCCTTCTTGTACAGGTCCCCCTGCCCTGGAAGATATCCCAATGTTGCACCTACCTGAAGCTCCCCTGCTGCACTAGCCATTTAGCCACACTTTTAACTGTACCATCTCCCTATTCCTAGCCTGGCGCAGGAGGTAATTCCAAGATTACAATCCCAGATGTCCTGCTTTTCCTACCTAACTCCCTGAACTCCATTTGTGGGACCCCATCTCTCTTCCTGCTTATGCCATTGGTACCAATATGGACCATGACTTCTGACTGTTCACCCTCCCCCTTCAGAATATCCTGTCCCCACTCAGAGATATCCCTGACCCTGGCATCAGGGAGGCACCATACCATCCTGAAGCCTCGCTCGCTGCCACAGAAACATCTAACTGTGCCACTGATAATAGACAATTGGATGTTAATTTTTCTTTTGCCATGTAGCAATTAGTAATCCTTTAAATAATTCATATATCCCTATTTAAAGCTCTCGATCCTTCCCTCTAAAATGCCTTGGGTAATTTTCCTGTACAATAGGCCCTTTAAAAGATCTAGCGCATGATTTACTCCTCCACCATACCACCCACTCTTTTGCCACATATTCTGGCCAAGTCCCATCAAACTAACTGACGTTTAGGAATGTGCCTGTGACTGGTGCTGCCAGATTGTCTCATTTCACACAAGCTCTACAAAGGTTTATGGCTGTCGGGTTCCATTGAGGCATCTCACACTTTCTGAATAATTTCACTGCTGGCTGAAATATTAAAGCACTTCATCAAGTTCAAAAATATGGCCTTTATTTTTCTTTTAGCTTGGTGCTTGCTAATCCAACTTGAACATGAGATTTGGGTTCTCCAACATGAGACTCTCCAGCCAGTGAAGATGGGAGATTCAGACCGCGCTGAATTTCTCTATAACAATGATTGATCCAGCCTGTCAGGCCTATTGGCAGGCAGTCATTTTCTGAAGTAGGGTCTAGGCCCAAAACATCAGCTTTCCTGCTCCTCTGACGTGTTCATCCAGCTCTACACCTTGTTATCTCACCAAGGTAGTGAGCTGGTTTACACTTTGAGGGCAAGGCTTCTCTCAGAACATGCCTTCCATGTGCCTGTAACACCCCATCCTGGTGATAAATCCAGGGTCATCCCACCAAGCCACCTGGCCAAAGTGATCCCCAGTGGACCAGGCTGTATCCACCCCAGCTGTGGAAATAAGGTGTCCATGAATATGCGGTAGGAGGAGGCGGAGAGAATATAACTTATTGAGGGTACTTTGGTGGCACAGGTCACAATGTCTTGTACTTGACTCTCAGTTTATGTGTAAATGCTTGCCCTGTAACCTTACATGTGGTTGTTAGTCTCACCATCCAGCATCACTTTATGACTTCATCTCAGACTCAGTGGATGGAGGTCTGTGCTGAGAGGCCACCTTTAGAAAGCAGCAAGAACAATACGTTCCCTTGGCAATGGGCCACACAGAGACCTTTGGCCCTCCTCGTCCAACAATCCTAATGTTGACCTTCCTTTGTGCACTAACATGTCGCTCTCAGTGAGTTGACCAGCAGTGGCCGTGCTAGAGGGATGTAACATACTGACACACTTGGGTTGACAAGTGGCAAGTAACATTCATGCCACACAAATGCCAGGCTATGACCATCACCAATAAGAGACGATCTAACCACCACCCCATGACATTCAATGGTGTCACCATCACTGAAACCCCCCACTATCAACATCCTGGCAGTTATCATTGACCAGAAACTCAACTGGACTCACCACATTAACACAGTGCCCTACAAGAGCAAGTCAGAGGTTAGGAATACCATGATGAGTAACTCACTTCCTGACTTGCCAAAACCTGTCCACCATCACAAGTCAGGAGTGTGATGGATACTCCCCACTTGCCTGGATGAGTGCAGCCCCCAGCAACACTCAAGAAGCTTGACACCATCCAGGACAAAGCAGCCGCTCGATCGGCACCACATCCACAAACATCCCACTCCCTCCACCACCGACGCTCAGTCGCAGCAGTGTGTACTATCGACAAGATGCACTGCAGAAATTCACCAAAGATCCTCAGACAGCACCTTCCAGACCCATGGCCACTTCTATCTAGAAGGACAAGGGCAGCAGATACATGGGAACACCACCCCTTGCAGGTTCCCCTCCAACCACTCACTACTCTGATTTGGAAATTTATTGCCGTTCCTTCACTGTTGCTGAGTCAAACTCCTGGAATTCCCTCCCTAATAGCATTGTTGCTCAACCCACAGCACATAAACTGCAGCAGTTCAAGAAGAGAGCTCACCCGCACCTTCTCAAGGGGCAACTAGGGATGGGCAGTAAGTGCTGGTCCAGCCAAAAATAAAATACAGAGATGGTCAATGCAGTAGGATGGCCGAGGAACAGGCAGCCTGCGAGCTTGTGGCCTGCACATTGCATGGGTCTGTGACAATGTTCTTCCCCGTTATTCCCCCACCATCAATGGTTGTTGAAGCCCCTTCCTTCACAGACCGCGTCACTTACCCCACTCACTCAGAGTGTGTCACAGCCATTTTCTTCCCCACTGCGTGCTTTCTGTTTCCAGTGCGATACAGGGTGACAGGGAGAGCTGCTCTGCTGATGACTTCCAGCCTCAGACTGACTGAGCCAGTGAGTCCCTGAACACTCTCAACCCCACACTTTCACTCTCACCCAATCCCCTGCCAACTTGTTTCCTTGTGCCCACAACGGCCCCCCCTTTCCCAGCCAGTCCTGGGTGTGAGGGGGATCACACAGGGTGCTACTGACTGAGGTTGAGCCCCAGCCACACCCCCCTGGCATTACTCCACGCCCCCAGCCAGGCTTTACTGTATTCCCCTTTTCCCCCTGCTACCCCTTGTCACAATTGTACTGAGTCCTTCCAGACAGCATGAAAGACTCAGTGACAGAAAGTAACCTGTCAAAATCTCACGGCAATAACCACCTGTTCTCCCCAACACCCACCCCTCCCTCAAAAAGCTTTATTTTCTGGGGATGGACCTGATCAGGTAAATGTGACCCACCTTCTCGACCAGACAGCCTTGGAATAGACGCCCCTAGTGTAGCGATTGTAACAGGACAGACAGGAACAGGTGTGTCAGGGGTTCTGTTCCCTCCGGGAGCTGTCTCTGACGGAGCTGGATCAGTGTCAAGGTCTCTCCACGTGTAAATAAAGGGTGGCTTGGTGATGGGATACCGGCCTTTGTGGAGTTACTTTACCTAGCCCTCTGACTGGTGTCTATACAACTCCCTAACATTAACCTCCCTTCCCACCAAACTGGCCTCAATGGAGCCAACGGATTGGTTAGAATAGACTTGGTCAAGGTGCCTCCCAAGTGTTACTATTCATTTCATCTCCACCTCCTTCCCTGGCAGCACATTCCAGACAATTAACACCCTCTGTGTAAAAAAAACTTACCTTTGAACCTTAAACCTATGTCCCCTAGTAATTGACATTTCTACCCTGGGAAAAAGACACTGACTAACCATTCCTTAATTTTTAATCTTCATTCATAATTCATATTTTAGAGCAGCATCATGTACTGGTGCGGGTCTGGTGGGTCAAAGGGTCTGTTCCTGTGCTGTACTGTTCTTTGTTCAGAGGATGGTCACCCCTTCGGATTAGATCGTTTTAAATTGCCATGTGATCGGGGCAGGAGGGTGTGACTGCGGGTGAGGCAGGTCTGAGGATCTTGGGGGTTCAAATTGAAGAGCCTCAGCCTCCTGCAGTTACAAGGTTCTTGCAAGCTGTGCAGCTGACAGCATCGACTGCATAGAGGATGTGCAAACTGACCACAGCACCTTGGGACAGAGAATCATTCAAGAGCGTGAAGGAAGTAGGAATGTAGAATTAGATACAGTTCTCTGCAGCTGAGTGGGATTCCCAGATGCAGTGTTGCTTGTCTAGTGCCAGGGTTATAGAAAGCATTCTATCTAAATGCATTCTATCCAGATCTCTTCCATCATGGCTTGTTACAGCAACAGCTTTGCCTGGGACCGTAAGAAACTACAGAGAGTGGCGAACACAGCCCAGCCCATCACACAAGTCAACCGTCCATCCACTGACTCCATGTACACCTCTCCCTGCCTCAGCTAGGCAGCCAACATCACCAAAAAACCCTCCCACCCCGATTATAATTTCTTCCAACCTCTTCCGTCAGGCAGAAGATACAAAAGATTAAATACACGTACCAATAGGTTCAAGAACAGCTTCTTGCCCGCTGTTATTAGGGCCTCTCAAATTTTAAACTCAATGTCGATCTCATTCTCTGTGCACCTTCTCTGCAGCCATGATAGTGTATTCCTCACTCTGTTCTGTTTCTCCAGTACACTTTGTTTGATATGAGCTGCCTGTACGGCACATAAAACAAAAACTTTTTCACTGTATCTACATATGACAATAATATATCAAATCAAAGCAAATGAAATCACCTCAAGACTGGAGAGGAACTTGGGGGAGAGGGATGCAGTTGTGTCTGTCCATGTTGGTACCAACGACATTGAAAGGAGTGGAAAGGACGTTCTGCTGAAAGATTTTGAACAGTTGGAAGCCAAACTAGAACACAGAACATCCAAGGTGGATTACTACTACCTGAGACACAGGCAATCTGTCACAGGTAAGTAAAATGAAGGAGTTCAATGCATGGCTCAGAGATTGGTGAGGGAGGAATGAGTTTCAGTTTGTGGGGCACTGACACCAGTTCTGGTGGGACAGGTTTCACTTGAACTGTACTGGGACGAGAGTCCTGGTAAATCGAATAACAGGGCTGTACAGAAAGCTGTAAACTAATGAGAAGAGAGTTAGTGATAAAAGGTACTGCAGATGCTGGAGAATCCGAGATAACAAACATGGGGCTGGATGAACACAGCAGGTCAAGCAGCATCATAGGAGCAGGAAAACTTGACGTTTCGGGCCTAAACCCTTCATCAAAGTATTTGGAAGTGGGGAAATGTAGGCTTAGAAAACAAGAGGATATAGCAGAATTACAAGCAGCTATTTGGATAACAATACCCAGTTTGGGAAACGAAGCAACACAAGGTTTGAGCAAAGAGAAACAGTCGTAATTAGGATGTAAAGAGAAAATAATGGCAAAAAGACAAAATTAATTGCTCTTTAGTTGAATAAATTTAGTAATTTGGACAAAATAAATTAACTGCACAAATACAGATTAACGGGTATGATCTTGAAACCATTACAGTGATATGGTTACAGGGTGGTCAAAGCTGAGAACTAAATATTTGTAAGTATGTGCCTTCTTCAAAGCAGGGGCAGGAAGCAAAGGATAGTGGAGTAACATTGTTAGTACGGGAGCGAATAAGTAAAATAGCAAGAAATGATCTTGAATCGTCTGACATAAAATCGATATGGGTGGAGGTAAGAAATGAAAAGGGCAAGACAGTGGTAGGAAGAGAAAATAGGCCCCTAATAGTCGCTATACAGTAGGACAGAGAGTAAATCAGAAGATAATTGTATCAGAGATAAAGGGTACCCTTTATCTCTGATACAATTTTAACCCCACTGCGAAGCCTCTTCTAAGGATGCCTACCCTGAAGAAGTTACCCTCCTCCCTCCGGACAAACCTCAGGGAATCTCTCTCCCACTGCAACTCTCTCATAATCTCCTCGGCCTTGAAACTGCTCGACTTGTCTGCCTCCTCTCCACCTATCCTCTCCTCTATCCATCCTCTATCCGCCTCCCCCTCTCTCCCTATTTATTTCAGAACCCTCTTCCCCTCCCCCATTTCTGATGAAGGGTCTAGGCCCGAAACGTCAAGTTTTCCTGCTCCTATGATGCTACTTGACCTGCTGTGTTCATCCAGCCCCACACCTTGTTATCTCAGAAGATAATTGCTCTGGTTACCATGGTGTAATGGTGAGCGCTCTGGTTTCTGAGCTCTGTGATCCAAGTTCAAATCTAGGTGTCTCCTTCTTCCTGGTGAAGTGAGTGGCGAGCCTTGGAAAGTCTTGTTTTGGGGCGGCACAGTGGTTAGCACTGCTGCCTCACAGCACCAGGGACCTGGGTTTGATTCTAGCCTCGGGCAACTGTCTGTGTGGAGTTTGCACATTCTGTTCATGTCTGCGTGGGTTTCCTCCGTGTGCTGCGGTTTCCTCCCACAGTCCAAAGATGTGCAGGTTAGGTGGATTGGCCATGCTAAATTGCCCATAGTGTTCAGGGAGGTGTAGATTAGGTGGGTTATATGGGTCTGGGTGGGCTGCTCTGAGGTTTAGTATGGACTTGTTGGGCCAAAGGGCCTGTTTCCACACTGTAGGGATTCTATCTATCTAATGAGGGCATCAAAAAAAGGCAGTCTATTAATCATGCGTGGCTTTAATCTTCATGTAGATTTGGATTGTTACATTGACAGTGGGAGTCACGAGAAAGTAGTCATAGAATGCATTTTGGCAGTTCCTAGAACAACATGTTGTGGATCCAACCAGGGATCAGACTATTTTAGATCTGTTGATGTGTAATGAGACACGCTTCATTAATGATGCCAGAGTAAAAGATCTCCTTGGAAACAGAGTATGTTATGGTCGCTGTTTACTGCATACTAACAGTAAATAGTGACCATAGCACGGTAGAATCTAGCATTCAGTTTGAGAGGGAGGAACTTGGGTCTGAAACAACTGTGTTAAGGGGAATTACAAAGAAATGAGGGCTGAGCTGGCTGGAATGGACTGGGAAAGGAGTTTAGCAGTTCAAACGGTTGAGGGTCAATGACAGAAGTTGTAGAAAATAGCCCTGGTCACAGCAAAGGCATATTCCAGTGAGGAAGAAAGATTCTAGGAAGGGGATAAGCCAACTGTGGTTAACCAAGGAAGATAAGGATAGCATCAGATTGAAAAAAAACATACAATGTGGCAAAGATTAGTGGTAAGTGAGAGGATTGGTAAAGTTTTAAAAACCAACAAAAGACAACTAAAAAGAAGGAGAAAATAAACTGTGAGGCAAACTTTCAAGTAATTTCAAGGCAAACAACTTTAATAAATATATAAAATGGAAGTGAGAAGCCAAAGTGAACATCTACCCTTTGGAGATTGAGGGGAAAAAATAGTGAGGAACCAAGAAATGATAGGATAGCTGATTAAATGCTTTGCATCAGTCTTCACAATAGATGATGATAATAGCATCCCAAAATTATTAAATATTCAAAGCACAAAGAACAGGAAATAAATACAATGACTATCGCTATGAGCTAATAGCGATTCGTCATCTCGGCCAGATAGGATATATCCTCAAATATTAAAAGAAATAGGTACAGGGATAGCGTCTTCCAGGAATTGTTAAATTCTGGAAAAGTCCCAGAGAACTGGAAAACAGCCAAATGATATCTTTTTTTACTTAAAAAGGGAAGGAGACGAAAAAAAGGAGAACTGTGGGCCAGATAACAGTGCCTGTTATTGGGGAAATGTTAGAGTCTACTACAAAGAATGAGATAACAAAGCATTTTGACACACATAATCTGACTATGACAGAAGGTGAGCAACTTATTCAGTGAGTCCTATTGGAATGGTGTATTAGCAGACAAAACATCAAAAAAATGTATTCTTCATTTCTGAAGAAGGGTCCAGACCCGAAACGTCAGCTTTCCTGCTCCTCTGATGCTGCCTGGCCTGCTGTGTTCATCCAGCTCCACGCCTTGTTATCTCAGACTCCAGCATCAGCAGTTCCTACTATCTCTCGTCAAAAAAATGTAGATTCTTTTAGATTTTTTTGTTGGCAGGTTTAAAGTGACACTGGCTAGGCAGTATTTATTGTCTATCTCTGGTTGCCCAAAGGATACTTAAAAGTCAATACATTGCTGTGGGTCTGGAGTCACATGTAGGCCAAACCAGGTAATGATAGCAGTTTCCTTCCCTAAAGGACATTAGTGAACCAGATGGGTTTCTTTTTCCCAACAATCAACAATTGATTTGTGGTCATCCTTAGACTCTTAATTCCAGATTTTTACTGAATTCAAATTCCACCATTTGCCAAGGTGGGATTTGAAATCAGGTCGTTAGTAGATTAGTAGTTCAGCGATATTAGCATCAGGCCATCACCTCCCTCGCAGATATCCAAATGTGTTATCTATATTGATTTAAAAACAAATAGAATTCCTGATTGGGTGAGATTTAATGAGTTCAGCTTCCAGAAGAATCCATAGACAAATACATTATTGACCTCTACAGATCAATGATAACTGTAAATATGGAGTTTTGAAATCTGAATTCATAAGAAACAGAACTGCTTTTGGAATTAATGATAAAATTTGTCAAATTTCTGACAATCTAATGAAGATTTAACTTTAGAGAAAGCTATTCAAATTGTGTTGGAAGCAGAAACCAGACAGATCCTGAGAGAAGAGCAACGCTATGTCACAAGTACAACAGATTTGACTCACTTTACAAATTATGGACAGAGTGAAGTAGCTCATGCCAGCACCACAGAGAGCAAGGCAAACAGCTGATAGTAAACCAGGCATCACTACTGTGGTCCAACAAGCCATGCAGACACAAACAACATTGTTCAAACCTTTGTTGATTTTTCTTTATTTCGATTTTATTCTTTTATCAGTTTTGGTCTGGAGCTGTAAATTATGGGCTGAAGATGATCTTTGGACTATGGGTAGGAACTTGTGTTTTGAAAAAAGGAAGAGAGAACAGTTTGAGAGACCTGGCCTGATAGTTAATGGCAGTTTAGCTCTTGATCAAAGCATTCTTCAACATAAGGGGAGAGCAGTATATTTAACCAGGTAGCAGACGTTTGGCCATTAACAAGGTTAGTACTTGGGAATTGATGCCATTGGCTGAGGTCACCGTGAATTACTCTCCTTCTCAAAATTTACCCTCATCTGAGGTGTGGTGACCCTCAGGCTAAACCACCACCAGTCATCTGTCTCTAATGAGGGAGCAGCCCTTTGTCTAGTAGGGCTACAGTGACTTTATCTTCTTGGTGATAGACAAAATACCAGTGCAGAATATTTACAGAATAGGTACTAGTCTCACATAACAAGAACACTAGTTGCACCCCAACAATAGGTACAATAGCAATTGGCTGGGCATAATTG
Source organism: Ginglymostoma cirratum (assembly GCA_024137785.1). Taxonomy (NCBI): domain Eukaryota; kingdom Metazoa; phylum Chordata; class Chondrichthyes; order Orectolobiformes; family Ginglymostomatidae; genus Ginglymostoma; species Ginglymostoma cirratum. The sequence goes on from JAHRHZ010000283.1 coordinate 79,489,757, forward strand.
GTAGGAAGTTAGAAAGTTTGCACAGATACAGCTAAAGTAAAATTCTTTGTCTCCACCCATACAGTGTATTTGACATCAGTAGAATGGGTGGGCCCAATGTATTATGAGCATGAACTCCTTCATAACCATTCACTTATGCAATAGTGACCAACAGTAATTAGTGCACCACTATTTTTACCTGTAATGTGAACAGCACAGACCGAGGGGAGGCCAAGGCCCAGTGCGGACCAAAGGGAGGCCAAGGCCCAGCAGGAATGGCACCTGGATCAGGGTTTTGGCACTCTGAGGTCCCAGCAGTGAACCCAGTGTGGCGATGGAGGTTTCTCCAATATCTGCAGTAGCCACAAAAGCAGGGGAAATTGAGCCAGCATGACGAAAGTGTGCCAAAGTAGAGGAAATCAAGCCCCTGTAGAAAGTGTGGTTCCAACATGGCTAAGCACTTAAGAAAGACTGGAATGGTTGAACTTTTAGCTTTATTTCTTTATTTTATGACTTAATATTAAGAAGGACTGTATGTTTAATTTTTAACTTTGTTCCTTTTTTCTTCGTACTTAGTTCTTAAGTTTACAACATTGAAAAGTTTTCGCTGTACTCCTGCGCTTTTGTACTTGCATACATGTGACAATAAAAATCTAAACCTAAAAATGTACCTTACTTGACTAGGATACCAGTGGGTCCCTCTTCCCCTGACCGTCTTTAAAATAATACCATGGGATCTTTTACATCCACCTGAAAGGCTAAATGGGACTTCCATTTCAATGATCACACAAAAGGCAGTACCTCCACCGGTACAGCACTCCCTAGAATAGCAGATGTCCGATTGCTTCCATCAGACAATAAGGAGCAATTACCTCATTACGGCCTCTTTAACAAGCATTTACTGGGGACGGATTGGAACTAGCTGGGGCTAAAAGGAAGAATAATATTTTCAGAATAACAGACCAGTAGAAACATCAAGTGGTAATTTTGATTTTGGACAATAATGGATCAGTGACCTGTCACACATCCATCTCTGTCTTTGGCCTAAAGAAGGTTTGCTGGATTTGAGACACTAACTTTGTTTTGTCTCTACAGACGTTACCAGACCTGCAAAACTTCTCCAGCAATTTGTTTTTTCCTATTGTTCCACATGTATTTCTCTAGATGTTGAGAAGGGACCCCATAAATTTAGCAGCAAGACCAACATTGATCAGGTTGCTTTGCAATCATTAACACCAAAAAATGCCTCAACATGCATTAATTTCTGTCCAAGGTTTCTTGGAGACTTTTTTAATTCATTCATGGCATGAGGGCATCACTTGTTGCCCAGAGGGCAGTTAAGAGTCAACTGCAATGCTGTAGGTCTGGAGTCACATGTAGGCCAGACTAGGTAAGGATAGCAGTTTCCTTCCCTAAAGGATACTAGTGAACCAGGTGGGTTTTCCACCCCCCCAAGCAATCAATTCATGGTCATCATTGGATTCTTAATTTCAGATATTTATTGAATTCAAATTCCACCATCTGCCATGGCAGGATTTGAACCCAGGTCCCCAGAATGTTATCTGGGTCTCTGGATTAACAATCCAGTGATGATACCACTAGGCTATCACCTTCCCTTCAGATTATCTAGGGACATGTTGTCCCCATGTTTAGGGACAGAGCAGCTGTGGCAATTTGACTTGAAAGCAGGGTATGACATGCATGCAGAGCAATGAGTTAAAAAGAGGACAGTCACTGATACTGCGTCCTGTTTGCTGGGACATAGACTGAAACACCAGGGGATAAAGGAAGTGGAATGGCAAATTTTCCATTCTGCATGGCTAGTAATGTTTATGTGGAATGAGCAGGAGAGACCTGAAAATAATGCAGTGATCTATATTTCTAAATCCTCACCTGCATTGTATAAGGTGAGTGACTTTTAAGCCAGCCTTGCATCAAAATTTGTTTCATTTCAATATTTAAATATATGCTAATATAAATATAATAAGCACAACCACCATTTCTGATGTCCTCATGACCATCGAACTGTGTTCTCAGCTTCCCTCTAGGAACTGTCAGAATAATCTAGATGATCAATGATAGGCAAGAAGTAACTAGTTAAGCAAGGACCTATCATGTTTACCCCCATCAAAACTGTTCAAAGCAAACTACAGAATGCAGCTTCAGCTTGGATCCTGTGTGTGCTGTTCGAGTTTGGACTGATTCCTGGGAGTTACTCTTGGAAACAGAAAGAAAACTGTTATGGTGTCAATGGCAAAATACCTCAGATGCTGGAAATGTGAAATATAAACCAAGGACCCAGGAACACATTGTGCGGGTTGGATGGGACTTGCACTGTTTTATGGCAAGTTTAACTTGGCAGCAAAGCTTTATTGAGATAAAATGAGAAAAACTTTAATAGGTTCTCAGATAAAGTCTGACAATAAATTCAGATAGTGATTCACAATTTAGTATGGATTAAGCTAGATGTGCCATGGCCTGGATAGTAGGTCATACAAATGGTTTCTCTCATAGCACTGGTCTTTTCGCCTCAACCATCTATCCTTCTCCTTGTATCCTGTCTGACTTGTTTCATTTCTGCACGGTTTCTCATTGTCATTCAGAGACAAGAGTTAGACATCTTACATCCTAGTTGTTAACCAATTAACAACTTGCCTCAGTTATCTTCAGCCCAACACGGGCTGTGGATGTGATGGTTCAATTGTGCCATCATTAGGCTAGTAATCTAGAAGTCCCAGACTAATACTCTGCTGAAGTGGGTTCATATCCCACTACAGCAGATGGTAACATTTGAATTCAATTTTTTAAAAATCCACCTGGCGCACTACGGGTCTTTCAGGAAAGGAAATCCTTATCCAGTATGGCCTACCTCTGTCTCTTTCAATATTCCAAGACCTTACATCCCAGATGGGCCAAGATCTTCCAATCCTGTGTTTTTACATTCACAATCTCAAATTTCTAGCTTTTTGAGGCAAATAGCACTTTTGGAATTTGACTAAAGGCAAAAATTTCTGCAGCTCAGAGCAGGATGGGCAATGGTGAGAAAGTTAGGGTATACAGAGAGGATGAAAAAGTCAGATTCCTGATATCAATCTCCAATTTCCCCTTTAAGCAGCAAGTTCTGAATCTCATTGATAAATGAAGACTACTTTCATGTATTCATATCTCAGATTTAGGTCATCTCGTCTAATTTCTACACAGCTCCCAATCCTCTCCAACTTCCCGAAGGAACTAGACAATTGCCAACATGAGAATCATGATGGTTACCTGCTGGCAGCTCTATGGACCTTTGGGCAATTCTGTCTTCACCACCATTTCCCTGTGTGATCCATGGACACGGTCATCTTCCATTCTTCATCCATGGAGTTGGGCATTGCTAAACCATCAGCCTCACCACATCTCTATGGCTGCTCTTGGGTCACACCACTTCAGCCCTTCAGAGCTCAGGATCATTGGTGACCTTTTTTTTGCAGGAGCACAGACAAAACTCGTGTATCAACTTAGGATGCATTTCATCAATCATAGCTTACTTTCTTCGCACTCACTCACATTATGCTTACTGGGGGTCTGCCAGGCCCACTGGCTTACATTGCTTGATAGTGTATAGGCTTTTTAGTTCCAATATACCAACTGTCAGCCTCTGGAGTTTGCATTGCTTTTTGGCACAGAAGGAAAGTCAATCAGTCATGTAGAGCATTAAACTCAAGGGGATATATGACCCTAAGATGTGTCAATTTCATATCTGCAGCATTTGCTAGCAGCTCACACAGCAAATACACTGCATGGACTGCAGCTAAATGTTTGAAAATCAAGGGCTTAAGTCTTTCGTGGAATGAAAGGAAACTATGGTCAGTCAGGGAATTCCACCAAAGTCGGTCAAGATCATTTGATATCAGTCAAGAGATGTTGGCCAAAGTCAATCCTAGCAGAGTCCAGGGATCTGTGCCTTTACAGTCGGGTCATTTGGCCATGGTCAGTTATGCAGATCAAGTGCATGAATACAGATATGTTAATCAGTGATACCATTTATACTGGAGCTGATCCATTCTTGGCCAAGAGATTGGGTGTGGTACCATGGTGGCTCAGTGGTTAGCAATGCGACCTCACACAGCCAGGGACCTAGGATCAATTCCACCCTTGGGCGACTGTCTATGTGGAGTATGCACATTCTCCCTGCGTCTGCGTGAGTTTCCTCTGGTTTCCTCCCACAGTCCAAAGATGTGCAGGTTAGGTGGATTGGCCATGCTAAATTGCCGTTGTGTCCAGGGGTGTGTAAGTTAGGTGAATTAGACATGGGAAATGCCGGGTTACAGAGAAAGGGTAGGGGAATAGGTCTGGGTGGGATGCTCTTTGGAGGGGTGGGGTGGACTTGTTGGGCCAAATGGCCTGTTTCCACCTTGTAAGGAGTCTATGATAGATGGTCTATGGTCAATCTAGGGCTTTGGGTATTCATGGTCAGGAGTTAATTAGAGTAATCCGTGGACTGCTGAGGAAAGTGGAAGGTCAACCCTGGGAATGGGGTTCATTCTATATTGTTAAGTGAATGATTATAGTGAAAGGGGACAATTCCAGATAGAAAAGGTGGGTTTCCATGTAGCATAGGAGGGGACAGGAAGCTGTGTGGGGAAGGGGGTTCTCACAAGTCACAATCACTCAGGTCTCAACATGAGGACAGTGTATGGTCAATAAGGACATGACATCATGACATCACCTTCAAATTCCCCTCCAAGTCTCTCAACTTTCTGACTTGGATATACATCACCGTTTCTTCACAGCCACTGGGTCAGAATTCTGGTACTGCCTCTCCACCAGCACAGTGTGTGTACCTGCACCAAACGGGCTACCATGGTTCAAGAAGGCAGTTCACCACCACTTTCTCAAGTGTAATGAGCAATGGGCAATATAATCGGTTCGGCGAGTAAACTCATATCCCGTGAGCAAGTTTTAATAAAACCTGCAAAGCCATGGGCTCAGTGGATAAATACACAGGTATGTAAATTGGATGAATGGAAAAAGGAAGAGGCCACAAAGTCAATGGGGGTGCAGGGACAGTAACAAAACAGGGAAAACATGAAGAATGGGGAGATCGTCATTCACTTCAGAGAGAGTCTGCAAGGTATTCACGAGGATACGAAGCTCAAATCTTGCCATCTTTACACCATACAAAACTATGCAATAATGCTACCACTTATGATACCACATGCAGAGTGGGTGGAGTAAGGTATTATTTTTCTATTTGGAGATAGACAACAATTCTTTGAATGTGGGCCCCTACTGGGGCAATTGTGCTATCATGCTTCCAGTGATTGTGTAATGCCATCTATCTGGAAACAAATTGTAACTTATTGACAACCCATTCTTTTTGCAAGAATGAACATTACAAATTATGGCCTCAGGTAATCGTGACCATTGCTTGATTTTCATCAATTGCTGCTTTGTCATGTTGGATAAGAAAATCTATGCCGATGTGAATCGAAGTCTCACCAGGGTTTGCCATTTCTGCATCACTTCTCATCTTTGACACAGGAGGGGATGCTTTGGAGCTGCACATTTGCACATCCAACTGCAAGTGTGCAAGCACATCTTTTGTGATGCTCATGGGTGGCTTTTTTTGGGAGAGGGTGCTACCATGTTGAATGCGTGCCTGAAGTTCGTGTCCCTAATGTAGCATTAGCACATTGCAGAACCTCTGGATAAAGCTACTTAGCATAGAGCTCCTTATGGAGGCATGACATTTGCATTCTAGAGAATCATCTTTAGCATACTATGTAAAGGGATAGCATGATGCTTTATGGTGACTAATGTGATGGCTTGGCAGTAGATTTACAGATATGCTGTTCCATTTCCACCATTTCGCATAGAGTTTGCTCTCATACATCAGAGATAGAGCTGGCCCACGAAGAAGCTGCATGTGACCTGTGTTACGTCTCCCAATATCAAAACCAGAAATGCATCTGGGCTATTTCTGATGCCATTTTCTCGAGATGACAGGGTAAACACAGGACAGACATTCCCAATGATAGGGGAATACAGAACAAGGGGTCACAGTTTAATCATACTGGATGGGGCATTTAGAATAGAGATGAGCCAGTCTATGGAATTCTCTGCCCCAGAAACCAGTTGAGGTTAGAACATTGAGTGTTTTCAAGAAGGAGTTAATTATAGTTCTTAGGTCTAAAGGGATCAAAAATATGGGGAGAAAACAGGAACATGTTACTAAGTTGGACGCCATGATCATATTGATTGGTGCAGTAGGCTCAAAGGACTGAATGATCTACACCAGCTACAATTTCCTGTGTTCCTCTTATACCAATTTATATGCATTCCCCATTATGAAGGAAGTGAATCATCTTGGACGGTGAGATTCTCTGACATTGTTGGTTCCTCCCATGTGTAGGGTACAACTGGCTGTACTCCATGTCCAAATAAAGACTGTGTTCCATGTCCAAATGCTGCAAGACCTTGACAATATCCGGGATTGGGCTGACAAGTGGCAAGTACCTTTGTGACACTCGCGTGCCAGGCAATGACCATCTCCAATAAGAGACAATCCAAACACTGTCCCATGAGATTCAATAGTATTATCATCGCTGGACTCAAAACTTTAGCTTGCTCTCTCTCCATGGAGGTGCCTGACCCACTGTGATTTCCGGCATCTCTTGTTTTTACCCTGAAGGGTTATAACTGACCAGAAACTCAACGGGACAAGCCATGTGTATACTGTAGCTACAAGAGCAGGTCAGAGGCGAGGAATACTGCAGCAAGTAACTCACCTCCTGACTCCCCAAAGCCTGTCCCACCATCTACAAGGTACAAGTCAGGAGTGTGATGGATTACTCCCCACTTACCTGGATGGGTGCAGCCCCAACAACACTCGAGAAGCTCAACACCATCCAGGACAAAGCAGCCCACTTGATTGGCATCAAATCCTCAAACATCCACTCCCTCCATCACCGACGCTCAGTAGCAGCAGTGTGTACTATCCACAAGATACACTGTAGCAATTCACCAAGGTTCCTTAGACAGCTACGACCAAAGCTACGACCACTTCCATCTAGAAGGACAACGGTACCACCACCTGCAAACTCCCCTCAAAGCCACTCACCATCCTGGTTTGGAAATGTATCACTGTTCCTCCAATAGGATCAGCGGAATGCCCTCTCTAGTGGCATTGTCAACTCTTCTTCAGGACAATTAAATTCCAAGTTTCACACAAACACCCATCTGACCAATCCTTCTTTATTCTCCTGTAACCTTAGACCTTCTGCCTCACTGCCAACTACCCAGCCAATATTCAACTCAAATATAAACTTACTTATCAAACCCCCTCCTTCTACATTGTTTAGACACATCACAAACAATAAGGGAAGCAGTACTGATCCCTGTGAAATGCCACTGCACACTGGGCTCCAGTCTCACAAACAGCCTTCTACCACCACCCTCTGTCTCCTATCACTAAGCCAATTCTGGATCCAACTTGCCAAGTTATCCTGGACCCCATGTGTTTTATCTTCTTCGAGTCTCCCACGTGGGAGATAGTCAAAGACTTTGCTGAAAGCCATTTAAACAACATCAATTGCACAACCCTCATCGACATGCCTGGGTACCTCCTCGAAAAACTCAGTCAGATTTGTCAGGCTTGACCTCCCTTTGACAAAGCCAAGCTGAATATCCTTGGTCAAACCTTGCCTCTCCAGTGGAGATTTAATTCTCTTAGCCTATTGCTCCCAGTCTGTTTTGGCCAGACCCTGCCTTATTTTATTAAAATCTCCTTTCCCCTAATTCAAAACCCTTTTTTGTAGACCACCATTTTTCCTTTTCCACTACAGGTCTAAAATGTATGTTGGGGACACTATCATTAAAGTGCATGTCCTCTGCCACTTCTAACGCCTGTCCATCAACCAAATGGTGTCTCCTGTTCTCTGTCAAATGGTATCATTCCATAAAAATAGTCTCATGAGTTGTTCTGATGTAAAGCCACAAGTGAAAAGTAACTTGTATGTTCTCAGGACTTTCAGGAGTTTTTATGTCAATTTTAGATTAAAATTGGCAATATTGCCATGTGGGTCCAATTCACTTAATGGAATTGTAGAACAGATGGGGTGTAAAGGAATCATCTGTCCATATTATTGCATTGCTCAAGACTCCTATGGGCTTTGAACATCACAGGCAGTAGTTCCAAGTAATTTCAGTGCACGGTTGTAAAAGGTTGCAGCTTGTGCCATGTTGAAATACCATTTGGTCCTTAGCTTGGGCACAGAATTGCAAAGTGGCTGATTTCTGCTGGTTTGCAAGTATGAAGACGACTGGTAAATTTTGTATCTTTTTTTTTGGAAAAAGACAGCTTCTCCTTGGCAAATGAGATCAAGATTGTATCACCTGAGTTAAATAAATATTGCTTGCCGAGCAAAATTGGTTTGAGACACTTCTCTCCTCAGAGGTGCATATCCGAGGTAAATTAAAGATTAGTCGCACTTAAAAAACGGTGTTGCTTTTGTCTTAGCCCTTATCATCTGACTGCTTAACACGTACATTAATTTCAATATCCCTGTAAGCTTTGATTAAACAGAGCTTAAAGCTCTCAGCTAAAAGCTTTCATGTTACTCAGAAGAATTTTCTGTTGTCATTTTCTCCCTTCATGCTGGGTTACAGCTTCACAGGTACTGGCAGGTAGTCGCTGTATACAGATCTGCTTTTCAAAACCACTTTTTGTTTACATTCCGTTCCCTTCATGCCTGCCTTCCCTGCATCTTTGTCAGTCGCTATGCTCCTATACAGTGTCACCACGTGACTAGCGGAGGGAGGGTTTTTGACTTTTAGTGGCGCAGACAGAAAAATGGCCTTGTAGGATGATCTTGAGCAAGTCTGGCAATACAAGTCCCAACTTTAAGCTGTACAGCATAGCATGTTGGCAGCAGTCTTGGGTTGGTTCGCTGGATAACTGGCAAAACCAAGGCCACTGATGGAATGACAATATTGAGAGATGCAATGCTGTCGTCTGGCATGCACAGAACATTTCAGATCCACGATGCTCCTGCCATGCCTCTGGAGCAATGCATAAGAAATCTTAGCAATCTGCTCGCGGACAGATTTCTGGACTGCTCTGAGTCCTTGGACATTCCTTTGAAAACTGGTTTCCGCAGTCACAATAGCAGACGTCTGAGGCTGCATGGCAGCAAATTGAGTTTACATATCTTCCGTCTGAGCTTCTGATGCCTTGTTCAAACATTGTACAACTTCTGTAACAAGAAGCTGAGATGTCAGTCATCAAACACTGCATCACCGGGGAGGCAATGGCCTGGTGGTATTATCGCTGGGCTATTAATCCAGAGACCCAGATAACATTCTGTGGACCTGGGTTTGAATCCCGTCACAGCAGATGGTGGAATTTGAATTCAGTAAAAAAAAATCTGGAATTAAGAATCTAATAGTGACCACGAATCCATTGTCGATTGTGAGGGGAAAAACCCATCTGGTTCACTCATGTCCTTTAGGGAAGGAAGCTGCCATCCTTACCTGGCCTGGTCTATGTGTGACTCCAGTCCACAGCAATGTGGTTGACTCTTAAGTGCCTGATGGGCAATGAATGCTGCCCTAGCCAGCAACGCCCACATCCTGTGAATGAATAAATAAATCATGGTTGAGTGATGGATTATGGATGATAATGGAATAGTGTAGGTTAGATTGGTTTCACAGGTCGGTGCAACATCGAGGGCCGAACGGCCTGTACTGCGCTGTTATGTTCTACGTCTGCAAGTTTTCCTCTTGGCATTGGATTGCACTTCCATATTCAAAGAGATTTTCTTCCTATCTGTGTAAAGCCCTGTGGCCAGTTTTTGTGGTCAACCCCTCTTGCTTCTTGTCAGTGACTACAGGTAGAGAAGCTGTGTCTAATTGTGGAAGAAAGAACTAGGGTAAGATCAATAAGATGGTGGCACTGGCATGGTAGGTAGTGTTCAGGCTGAGCCCATCTGCTCCAGGCTGGCCCCATTCATTTTCTCTCTCACCTTTTTGTCTTTTCTCATTTTCTTTTCTTCATCTTCCTGACATCATGGGGAGGCTGGAGTGGTGACTCCTGGCCTAAAGGCCCCGGTGCATGGCCTCCTGGAATGGCAGCAGCTGCAGTGATGGTGGAGCAGGGACTCCTGGCTGTGGTAGGCCCAGAATGGTGATCGTTCCAGCAGTGGCAGGATGTCCACTGTGGTGGGATCAGTGCCTGGAGCAGACGTTCCCACCTGCAGTAGATTGGGAACCTTGTGCAAGTTCTGGTGCCATGTTTGGGACCCCAGCCAATGAAGGTGAACTCTATGTAAGTATTAATCAAAAACCGAAAGAACTGCAGATGCTGTAAATCAGAAACAAAAACAGAAGTTGGTGTAAAAGCTCAGCAGGTCTGGTAGCATCTATGGAGAGTAATCAGAGTTAATGTTTCAGGACAATTAATTCTGAGGAAGGGTCACTCAACCCAAAACGTTAACACTGATTTTTCTATTTAAGTACTTTCTTTTTACTCTTTCGTACCTCAAAATGATGCTGGATTGTGGCTGTATCTCCCAAGATATATGTGGCAATAAATCTTTCATTCATTCATTTATTCATTCATTTATTTATAAATCCAGTTGGAAATTCAGGAGGAATGCCTTTATTCCAAGAGTGAAATGCACTCCCTCATAAACTCATTGGGGTCGATAGCATAAATGCTTCTAAAGGGAAACTGGCTAGAAACATGAAGGAGAAAGGAGTATGCTGATAAAGTAAGATGGAAGGATGCATGCATGGACCATAAACACCAGCATTAATTAGAGAAGGTGCATAAGAAAAAGATTTTCAAGGATGATATCAGAATTTGATGTGATAGCTGTGAGGAAATATTAAGCAGATTGGGACTTTTATTCTTCGGCCATTAAGGTTATGAACAGGTTAATCTGAAATGGAATCCAAACAGAAAATAGAAAGCATAGAATCCCTATAGTGTAGAAGCAGGCCATTCAGCCCATACCAACCCTCTGAAAAGCATCCCACCCACTCCTCTACCTGTAATCCTGTATTTCCCTAGGCTAAATCCACTGAGTCTATACACCCCCAGACACTATAGGCAATCCACCTAACCTGCACAGCTTTAGACTGTGGGAGAAAACCCACACAGACATAGGGAGAACATGCAAACTCCACAGAGACAGCTGCCTGAGGGTAGAATTAAACCCAGATCCTATAGCCCTGTGAGGTAGTGGCGCTAACCACTGAGCTGCCATGCCATCCAACAAGCTGTTGGAAATATACTACTAGTCAGATAGCTGTAAGGATGCTGTGCTGTAAGGACGAACAAGGGGACAGAATCAAATGGTTTCCAGTCATTGAAAGTTAAAAGCCAAAGGCAGAAGACTAAATGTAAGAGGCCTAGAACTGTGGGCAAGAGAAATATTGTGAGGCTACGGAATTCATTGCTTAATAGTTGAAGCAATATTGTGGCAAATGTTGAAGCTGAGATTGGATAGATGGACAAGGGTAAGAAGATGATAGAAGAGTGGATAAATATCAGTGGAGATATTTGTTGTTTGTAAACACTGCGAGAAGGTAGTTGAGTAAAATCGTCACCTTCTATTTTGCAGTTTTCTGCATTTCTGTGCAATTCAAATGCAATCGTCTTATAAAATCCATTTAAAAAGCCAAATACAGATCAAGCAAAGGTAATCATCATTTAAGAGGAAATATTATCCATATTGTCCTGCAAAATCCATTCTGAGTCAGTGACTTCAGTTAGGAGACCAAGATAACATTACACAGATGTTCTTTATGCCTTCACCAATATTCTTCCCGTTGAAATGTTTCAGTGATAGTTGCTATCTAAATGCAAAGATTATTATCGTCGACATTTAAAAACATGGAATGTCGCAAGTTCAATCCTTAATCTACAATGTTTAGTTGGCCTCAGCCAGGACAACAGTTGGTTGCGCTATAACTGAGTCTATGCCCCTGGGGTAGGAAGTGGAAGAACGAGGCTATTTGCTTTTAGTAGCTAGCTAATGACTCCAGTGGGAGAGCTGATACTTTCCCTACTTGTAGCAGTCAGAGTGGCACGTACATGATTTGTCCATAATAAGAAGGTGATGGCAAAAATCAAGAAATAAAACCTGTGTCGGGCATGCTTTAGAACCAAAAGTGTATCACTGCACAATTTTTCAGTAACATCAATTGTTACCACCATTCTAAAGAAAGGAGCCAAGACTTTAAGATGTAATCCTTCACCACGAGCAGATCCTGTTGCTCAGTCACTTTTTCATTGTGCTCCTAACAGAATATTGCCAATATCTGACAACTAGGCATACTTGGTGAACTGTGGGCAGCACACACTTAAAAACACTTAATTAGCTTAAATTTCCTTGAAGTCAGTGGAGATTTTAAATCGCTAAATGGAGAGGATTAAGTTATTGAGGTAATCGAATTTTAATAAGGTGCAAAAAGCTTATTGATTTGTCCATTATAGCTCACAACATGTTGGAAGAGGCATCCTGTAATTGATGCCTATGGCAATGGGGAATGTTTATGGGAGATTGCGTGGTACAGATGCTTACCATGGGCATGCAGAGTTTAAGTGGTGGGGACTCTATTTGTTGAAACCAACATTAGCTACATTTCCGTGGAAGTGTCACTCAGCCCAAAACATTAACTGTGATTTTTCTCCACAGATATTGCCAGACCTGCTGAGGTTTTCCAGCAATTTCTAGTTTTAAATTTACAGCATCCACAGTTCTTTCGGGTTTTATCAGCTACAGTGCCCAATGCTCAAATGATATAATATTTACCAAATGACAATATTTGCAAAATTTAACACACTTCCAATATCACAATTCAAAGCTACAAAAGTACTTTAAGAGAAAGAGACAAATAATTTCATTCTGGAACCTTCTGAAGTGCAGCCTGTGATTTACAGGAGCTACGCAATCTGTGAACATCCCTCTTAAAACAGCCATTGAATTCAAATGTTAGGCTATGTTTATTTGCAGCAATTGGCCACAGTGGTATAGTTGAGAAATTGGCCCTGAGAAGTTTAATAATGTAGGATACTCGTCATTACAAAACCCAGTACCTTCTGTCATATCATGGGTAGAAACATGGGCTATGTACTCATAACAAAAAATAATTTTACAAAGTAAAGATGTTGAATGAATCTAAACTAAATGACACTAATGTTGAGCAGAGGAATCTTTACTTAGTTAAATTCTTGTCTGTTTGTCCTTCTAACTCCAACAAAAACAACTATCACATATATTCATGCTTTTGGCACTTGTATGTTAAAATCCACTATTTCTCCACCTTTTTTTGTATCTCTGAAAGGTTATTGATGGACAATACTCTCCTTGTTTGTCTTGCCAATGCTATCTGATCAATATCAGAAACCACATGACACCAGGTCATAGTCCAACAGGTTTATTTGAAAATGCAAGCTTTCGGAGCCTCGTTCCTTCTTCAGGTGTTAGTGAAAGAGGTAGTATCAGACACAGAATTTATAAGTAAAAGATCCAAGTGTCACACCACTGATGAGGATGTATTAAACAAACCCAAGATACCGCTAAATCTTTAATCAGTGAGAAGGTTTTATTGATTAATATGTATATGTAAATCTCCAAATTTCTTTTAAGTCACTGCCCTGAGAGAACTAAAGGTTTTATTAAGGCGTTAAGTGTGAGGCCTTGTTTAGAATCTGTTTGTGTTTTGGTTTGGAGTCAGACTGGCTTTATTTCTAAAGCAGGAATTTATGAAACACCACATTGACTGACTGAACAAAATAGAATGTATCTACAAATACAAATTCACCCCATAGACTTACATATGTGTGTGTGTGTGTGTGAGGGAGAGAGACTCTGTGTGTGTGTGTGCGCGCGTGTGTGTGTGTTAGGGAGAGAGACTCTGTGTGTGTGTGTGTGTATGTGTGTGTGTTAGGGAGAGACACTCTGTGTGTGTGTGTGTTAGGGAGAGAGATTCTGTGTGTGTGTGTGTGTGTGTATGTGTGTGTGTTAGGGAGAGAGACTCTGTGTGTGTGGGCATGTGTGTGCACGTGTGTGTGTTAGGGAGAGAGATTCTGTGTGTGTGTATGTGTGTGTGTTAGGGAGAGAGACTCTGTGTGTGTGTGTGTGTATGTGTATGTGTGTGTGTGTTAGGGAGAGAGACTCCGTGTGTGTGTGTTAGGGAGAGAGACTCTGTGTGTGTCTGTGTGTGTGGGTGCGTGTGTGCGTGTATGTGTGTTAGGGAGAGAGACTCTGTGTGTGTGTGTATGCGTGTATGCATTTGTGCGTGCGGGAGAGAGAGAATATATGTGTGTGTGTGTGTGAGGGAGAGAAAGTACACCCGTGTGTGGGAGAGACTGTGTGTGCATGTGAGGGACAAAGAGAAAGTGTGTGTGTGTGTGTGCACTTAAGTGACAATGTGTATATGAGAGAGGATCTGTGTGGGAGTGTGTGTGTGTATTTGTGTGAATGAGTGTGTGTGTGTCCACGTGCGTGTCTGCACATGAGTGCGTGTGTGTGTGTGTGCGCGTGCGTGTGTGTGTGTGGGACAGAGAGAATATGTGTGTGTCTGTACGTGTGAGGGAGAGAAAGTGTGCGTATGTGGGAGAGTGTGTGCGCGTGAGGGAGAAAGAGAGAGTGTGTGTGTATGTGTGAGGGAGAGAGAGTGTTTATGTGTGCGTATGTGTGTGCGCTTAAGTGACAGTGTGTATATGAGAGACGATCTGTGTGAGAGTGTGGGCGTGTGTATCTATGTGCGTGTCTGCACGTGTGTGTGTGTGTGTGAGTGTGTGTAAGAGTGTATAGTGCGATGGGGTCACCTGTAGTGCAACATGAAGCCAACATCCCGATTGATGCCATTCTCATGGGGACCAAACGTGGCTATCAGCCTCTGCTCATCGACTCTGTGTTGTTGTGTATCCCAAAATCCGCCTTGGAGGACGTTTACCCAAAGATCTGAGGCAGAATGTCCTTGATGCGCTGAAGTGCTCCCCCCGACTGGGAGGGAACATCCCTGTCTGACGATTGTTGCAGAGTATCCATTCATCTGTTGTTGTAGCGTCCGTGTGGTTTCGCCAATGTACCATGCAGATATTTGCCGATACATTCTATTTTGTTCAAACAGCACACAATTTATAGACAGTCAGTCAATTTGGTGTTTTATAAATTCCTACCTTAGAAACAAAACCAGTCTGCCTCCAAACTAAAACACAAACAGACTCTAAACAAGGCTCACACCCAACATGCATTGTCTGACCTAAACTGTCACCTCTTCTTTACTCTGATAAAACCTTTAGTTCTCTCAGGGCAGTAATGTGACAGAAATTTGGGGATTTACATCTCCATATTAATCAATTAAAACCATCTAACTGAATTTAACAGCATCTTAGATGTGTTGTGTGACCCTTTGATCTTTTACTTATAAATTCTGTGTCTGATGCCACCTTTCTCACTCACACCTGAAGAAGGAGTGAGGCTGCAAAAGTTTGTGATTTCAAATAAACCAGTTGGACTATAACCTGGTGTTGTGTGATTTCTGACCTTGTCCACCTCAGCCCAACACTGGCACCTCCACATCTGACCAATAGTATATTTCTACCATTTTCTGTTTTGATTCCATTTTATTGGATGTGGGTTAGCTCAGCTGGAAAGATGGCTAATATACAGTTGAGAATATGGCTAACACTGTGGATTCAGTTCCTATTCTGGCTGAGTTAGACTGAGGGACCCACTTCTTCATCTGTCCCTGTGACCTGAAGGAAGTGGGAAATCACTTCCAGCACAAACTACAAAGATGATGGATCAAGCTGAAGTATCATTAGAGTTAAACATCTACTTTCAGACAGGACACATTTGATGATGGCTAAAGAAGCTGAATCCGATGCCTTTTTGGCTAAGTGCAAATTACAGTATGTTTATTAGAGAGAATCTCAACATGAGACCCAATAGGTTTTCTGGCCATAACTTAACAAACTCACTGCAATAATTGCTGACTCCTCCCATCCACCATGTCCCAACAGTGAATTTTTGCAACATCTTATCATGCTCCTTTCCTGAAATAACTCACGGTTCAGCAGATATTCACCCTAAGACCAGCATCTCTTGGGCCACACCATTTTTGAAAGCGTTCTGTGCACCTGGAGGAGTGTTGCATTTAGAAAATGCTCTGCTCATTATTGGGGACTGAGGAGTTACAGCTGCGAAGGGGGAAGTTGGCGATGTGTTTCATTGACAAGAACCTGGAGGTCCTGGTCAAAAGAGATGTTCTTTTACCACAGGACCAATACAGGAGGCTGCACCAATAGACCATGCCAGCCTGGGAAGAGATTGCTACCCAAGTCAATGCCATTTTGAGGGTATGGAGAATCAGACTGCTGTGCCAAAAGAAGGTCAATGATCCTCTCTGTTCAATCAAGGCAAATACCATGATCTGATCACTGCTACTTCATACTCACTCTATCTCTATCACTGCATTTACCTCCCATTAAGGCTCTGACACTCCTCTGTTCCATGCAACAATTTTCCTCATTTGCTCTCATCACATCCATTCCCCCCACCACTCACCGTGCACTCCCTCCATTCTGCCTTCGCAATACAGCAACACTCATACCACACACGCACCAGCCCTTACAGCCATGCCATCCAATTATGTCTTAATCATTTGCCATTTTGACATTACAGGAGAAGGCATTGCATAACAGGGTCAGGGTTGGGGGCAACGGGTTTGAGGGAGAAGCGTGCTAATATCTGTGTCCACACCCTCTATGGGGACAGAGTCCTTGACTTTGCAGGAGAAGACTGGGATCCTCCAGGGATGCTGAGACTGGGTCAGTAAAAATGCAACACTGACACCCCCCACCAGACAGTAAGTGTCATGCACAGGACGGCACTTTTAACCACTGGTTACAATGCCTTCCGCCTCTGGTGTCTTACTGTGGGCAACATCCTGAGTATATCTGAGGGGAACCACCAATCTCCCCAGAAGAGATGAGGAATTTTAGTTGTGAAGTTAGATTGGAGAAATTGAGCCTATTTGGGAGAAGACTGGGAGGAGATTTGTTGGGGAAATTCAAAATCATGAGGGGTCTTGACAACAGTAGATGGGGAGAAAATGTTTCCACTTTTGAAAATATTGAGAAAGAGGGAACATGGATTTAAGTAATTAGTAAAAGAAGAAAATGTGACAAAGAGATAAAATTTTTTCAGGCAGTGAGTGACTAATTTCTGGAAGGCAGTGCTGTGCGAGGCTGGTTAGGTTGAGGCATTGTGAAAAGAATTAGACTGTTATCTGACATGGAAAAATGGAATTGGCCATGGGGAGAGGCAGGAGAACAACACCAAGTGCATTGTTCATTTGAAGAGCCAACATAGGCATGATGAGCCAAAATACCTCTGTGCTGTAACAGTTCTGTGATTCTGTTGAGGGAAATCAAGAGGTGCATCATTGAATGAACTGTTGCTTGTAAACCCAAAGGTTCAGGGGGAACTGGGATGTGAGAAGGAAGGTTGGGTGTGACCATAACAATGTCTTCAATGCTTTAAATGCCAAACATAAACCATGATTATATCCAATAGCAGAGAAAGCTCGATGGGCTGTGCGGTCCGCTCCTGCTATTTGTTATGTTCAGCCACACTATCAGCCATGATCACTCCAGTGATAGCAATGTACTGCCTCCCCTTTCAGGGTGAGGACATACAACCATGTCTTTTCCTTGCAATGTTGCTGCTTAGGATGGTGTGTGCTCAACAATATAGGGAATTATGTCAGTGAGTGAGTACAATGTATTTGAGTGATGTAGCTGTCATAGTTGAATAACTGACACTGTGTGTAAACTGTATTAAATTAAATGAGAATTTTATCAGGTTCAGATGAAGTGAAGCTGTGAGTGTGTTTGAGTCATGGTTGATAGAGATTGTTGGCAGGTGAGTGAAGGCAGTTGGAGAATTAGGCATTTTCAAAATCTAATGATTCACTTGTTAGGATATAGTATACAAGCACAAATATACTGACATTGACCATTCATGGGGGGTTATTACAGGTCTTCAGAGCTGCATTGTTTCCATTTGCAACGCTGGCTATCTGGTCCCACTGCCTTCACAATATTTTTCTGGGTGGTTGCCATGTCTTCTCCAGATAGGGAAGCGATCTGCCTGAAGGTCCACCTATCTACTTCAAAGCTACTGTAAATGAGCACCTTTCAGTACCTTCACTGAGGAGAAAATGGAGATGAGGAGACATTCGCTCACCCAGAGAGTGATGGGCGTGAGAAATTCACTACTACAGAGAGAAGTTGTACGCAAAGCATTGAATGTTTTCAAGAAGGAGTTAGATACAATTCTTGAGGCTAAAGGGATCAGAGTATGGGGAGAAAGTGGGCACAAGGTACTGAGTTGGATGATCAGCAATGATTATATCGATTGGCAGAGCAGGCTTGAAAGGCCAAAAGAACTACTCCTGCTCCTATTGTCTGTGTTCTCAATTCTCTTGCTGCCCTAGATGGGAAGCGATGGTCCAGTAGAATTGTTGCTTAAACTATTAGGCCATCGACCCAGGTAAAGATCTGTGTTCAGAATCCTACCATGTAAGATGGTGAAATTTGAATTCAATTTTAAAAATCCGGTCTGAAGTGCTTAATTGTCATTCACCAGAAAAAATGCATTTGGTTCTCTCAGGCCCTTCAGCGAAGGAAACTGCTGTCCTGAATTGGCTTGGCCTACATGTGACTCCACACCCACAGCAATGTGGTTTGCTCTTAACTGCCCTCTGGACAATTCGAGAGGGGCAATAAATGCTGCAACATCCATATCCTGTAAATGAATAAAACAAAATTCACTTTTCTTCCCACTCAGAATGTTCCTCCCAGCCACCGCCTGCAGGCCAAATACACCCGTCTCTGTGGTGCAATTGGTTAGCGCGTTCAGCTGTTAACCGTTTGAAACCATTCAGCGATGAAATACCTAGGGTGGGTCAGTGGCTAGCACTGCTGCCTCACAGGCACCAGGAAACCAGGTTCAATTCCGAGCTCAGGTGACTGGTTGTGGGGGGTTTGCACATTCTCCCTATATCTGCATAGGTTTCTGCCAGGTGCTCTGGTTTCCTTCCCTAGTCCAAAGATGTGCAGGCTAAGTGATTGGCCATGCTAAATTGCCCATAGTGTTCAGGGATGTGTAGGTTAAGTGCAGGGTTATAGGGATAGGGTAGGGAAATCTGTCTGGGGGGTGCTTTTTGGAGAGTTGGTGTGGACTAGAATAAAGAACAAAGCACAGGAATTCGGCCCTCCAAGCCTGCGCCGATCCAGATCCTCTTTCTAAACCTGTCGCCTACTTTCCAAGGATCTGTATCCCTCTGCTCCCTGCCCATTCACGTATCTGTCTAGACACATCTTAAATGATGCTATCGTGCCCGCCTCTACCACCTCCGCTGGCAACGTGTTCCAGGCACCCACCACCCTCTGCGTAAAGAACTTTTCATGCATATCTCCCTTAAACTTTTCCCCTTGCACCTTGAAATAGTGACCCCTAGTAATTGAGTCCCCCACTCTGGGAAAAAGCTTCTGGCTATCCACCCTGCCTATACCTCTCATGATTTTGTAGACCTCAATCAGGTCCCCCCTCAACCTCCGTGTTTCTAATGTAAATAATCCTAATCAACCTCTCTTCATAGCTAGCACCCTCCATACCAAGCAACATCCTGGTGAACCTCCTCTGCACCCTCTCCAAAGCATCCACATCCTTTTGGTAATGTGGCGACCAGAACTGTACGCAGTATTCCAAATGTGGTTGAACCAAAAGAGGGGCTGAATGGTCTGCTTCCACATTGTAGGGATTCTATGATTCACTTTCACAGGCACAAGCTGAATTGAAGTCCTTCATAGTAGGTTTTAGTTAGCTATTATTTAGTTATAGTTATGGTTCCTAATGCTGAGAGCTACTTAGCAGTACATTTAGCACTGGGCTACATGTTTTGTTATTTAAATTGGCAGCAAAGTTTAAATGCTGCCTGTATCAGAAAGAATAGGCATGGTTCAATAGCTCATCATGATCCCTGTGTCCTTTTTTGGAAGTTGTTGAATTTTGCACAGCGCAGTCTCTGTTGTATAGAGTAGCTAGTACCTGAAACGATTAACTGATTACAAGATCAGTTCCATGAATTAGGAAAGAAAGGATTGTTCTGAGAGAAGCTAACCAGTGTTCAACAAGTTTTGCATACATTCACCAAAGTGTTTCTGTGCTTCAGTGATCGCTGTTATTGGGAACACCATGTGGTAATGCATTCTTAATCATAATTTGAGCCTGATACTCTCACAAAAGAATATTGTGCATCTTAACTATAACATACCTAGCTACTAAGTAATGACATATACCTGACGACTGTTCAACAAGATTGAGTTTATCTTCTGCAGAAGAGCTGTTGGGTATTATTGCCTAGAAGCTATCATTAGCTTAGGCTGAGCCAGAGAGAAGGATTTGTGGTAGTGAATCTATGCAATGTTGATAGCATCATACAGTAAAGAAAAGGCCTTTTGCCCATTGATTCTGTATCATCAAAAGTATACTGTAACCTACACTAGGGGATAGTAGGAACTGCAGCTGCTGGAGAATCTGAGATAACAAGGTGTAGAGCTGGATGAACACAGCAGGCCAAGCAGCATCAGAGGAGCAGGAAAGCTGATGTTTTGGGTCTGGACCCTTATTCAGAAATGAACAATTTACACTAGTCCCACTTTCCCACTCTAGGCCCATGGCCTTGAATGTTATGATATTCAAGTTCTCATCCTAATACTTTTTAAAGGTTGTCACATTTCCCCCCTCAATTATCCTCCAGACAGTGCATTCTAGACATCCACCGTCCTCTGGGTGAAAATGTTTTTCCTAAAATCCCCTTTAACCTCCTGCCTTTCAGTTTAAAATTATGCATCTTTGTTATCAACTCTTTGACGTTGGGAAAAAGCTGCTTTGTTTATACACTGTCCATGCCCCTTATAATCCTTTTCATCTCGATCAGGAACACCATCACCATCCCCCTCCCAAGCCTTCTCTGCTCCAAAGAAAACAACATGACTTTGCTCAGCCTCTCTTCATCGTTGAAATGCTCCATCCCAGACAATGTCCCGGTGAATCTCCTCTGCAGCCCCTCCATTATAATCACATCCTTCCTGCCTTTGGAGGCAGACTGCGATGTTTGCCTTTTAGCTTTGCTTCCTGTTTTTTCTGAACGATGGTTATACTGTGTATACCTGTAATATAACTTGTTTTGCCTTCATTTCTCTATTCTGTAACTAAGAATTGTACCAAGGCACATTTGTACAAAGAACAAAGAGCAAAGAAAACTTACAGCCCAGGAACAGGCCCTTCGGCCCTCCAAGCCTGTGCCGATCCAAATCCACTGTCTAAACCTATCGCCCAATTCCTAAGGATCTGTATCCCTCTGCTCCCCACCTACTCATGCATCTGTCCAGACGCACCTTAAATGAATCTACCGTGCCTGCCTCTACTACCTCTGCTGGCAACGTGTTCCAGGCACCTACCACCCTCTGTGTAAAGTACTTTCTGCGTGTATCCCCCTTAAACTTTTCTCCTCTCACCTGGAACGCGTGACCCCTCGTTATTGAATCCCTCACCCTGGGAAAAAGCTTATCTCTATCAACCCTGTCTATACCCTTCACGATTTTGAAGACCTCAATCAGGTCCCCCCTCAATCTCCTTTTTTCTAATGGAAACAATCCTAACCTACTCAACCTCTCTTCATAGCTAGCACCTTCCATACCAGGCAACATCCTCGTAAACCTTCTCTGTACCCTCTCCAAAGCTTCTACATCCTTTTGGTAATGTGGCGACCAGAACTGTACACAGTATTCTACACGCGGCCGAACCAAAGTCTTGTACAATTTTAACATGACCTGCCAGCTCTTATACTCAATACCCCGTCCGATGAAGGCAAGCATACCATATGCCTTCTTGACCACTCTATCCACCTGTGCAGCCACTATCAGGGTACAATGGACCTGAACTCCCACATCTCTCTGCTCATCAACTTTTCCCAAGGCTCTTCCGTTTACAGTACAGTTCGCTCTAGAATTAGACCTCCCAAAATGCATCACCTCACACTTGCCCGGATTGAACTCCATCTGCCACTTCTCCGCCCAACTCTCCAGTCCATCTATATTCTCCTGTATTTTTTGACAATCCCCTATGCTTTCTGCTACTCCCCCAATCTTCGGGTCATCTGCAAACTTACTGATCAGACCACTTATGCCCTCTTCCAGATCATTTATGTATATCACAAACAACAGTGACCCCAGCACTGATCCCTGTGGAACACCACTGGTCACCTTCCTCCATTTCGAGAAACTCCCTTCAACTACTACTCTCTGTCTCCTGTTGCTCAACCAGTTCTTTATCCACCTAGCTAGAACCCTGCACACCATGTGACTTCACTTTCTCCATTAGTTTACAATGGGGAACCTTATCAAATGCCTTACTAAACTCCATGTAGATGACATCTACAGCCCTTCCTTCATCTATCAACTTGGTCACTTCCTCAAAGAACTCTATTAAGTTAGTAAGGCATGATCTCCCCTGCACAAAACCATGTTGCCTATCACTGATAAGCCCATTCTTTTCCAAATAGAAATAGATTCTATCCCTCAGTACCTTCTCCAGCAACTTTCCCACCACTGACATCAGGCTTACTGGTCTGTAGTTACCTGGAATATCCCTACTACCCTTCTTGTACAGGGGGAACAACATTAGCAACTCTCCAGTCCTCCATCACTTCACCTGTGTTTAAGGATGCTACAAAGATATCTGTCAGGGCCCCAGCTATTTCCTCTCTCGCCTCCCTCAGCATCCTGGGATAGATCCCATCCGGTCCTGGAGATTTGTCCACCTCAATATCCTTTAGCCTACCCAACACATCTTCCCTCCTTATGTCAACGTGATCCAGAGTAAACAAACTTCTATCTCTATTCTCAACATTCATCATGTCCCTCTCCTCAGTAAACACTGATGCAAAGTAATCACAAAACCTTCCTTCCTTATCCTTTAGTGGACCAACCCTTTCTCTAGTTACCCACCTGCTTCTTATATATGAATAAAAGGCCTTGGGATTCTCCTTAATTCTGTTCGCTGAAGTTATTTCATGACCCCTTTTAGCCCGCTTGATTCCTCGTTTAAGATTGGTCCTACTCTCCCGATATTCCTCCAAGGACCGTTCTGTTCTTAGCTGTCTGGACCTTATGTACGCTTCCCTTTTCCTCTTGGCTAGTCGCACGATTTCTCCTGTCATCCACGGTTCACGAATCTTTCCTTTCCTATCCCTTGTTTTCAAAGGGACATGCCTATCCTGCACTATCTTCAATCTATCTTTGAAAGCCTCCCACATATCAAATGTGGACTTCCCTTCAAATAGCTGTCCCCGATCCACATTTCCCAGCTCCTGCCGAATTTTGATATAATTGGCCTTGGCCCAGTTTAGTATTCTTCCCTTCGCACCACTCTCATCTTTGTCTACGAGTATTCTAAAACTTACAGAATTGTGGTCACTATTCCCAAAGAAATCCCCCACTGCAACTTCTACCACCCGGCCTGGCTCATTCCCCAACACTAGGTCCAACACGGCCCCTTCCCTAGTTGGACTATTGACATACTGCTCTAGAAAACTGCCTGGATGCTCCTTACAAATTCAGCCCCATCCAGACCTCTGACACTAAGTGAATCCCAGTCAATGTTGGGAAAATTAAAATCTCCCATCACCACCACCCTGTTACCTCTACATCTTTCCGTAATCTGTCGACCTATTTGTTCTTCTACCTCACGCTCACTGTTGGGAGGCCTGTAGTACAGCGCCAACAATGTAACTGCACCCTTCTTATTTCTCAGCTCTACCCATAATGCCTCACTGCACAAGCCCTCCATAGTGCCCTCCTATAGCACAGCCGTGATATCATCCCTGACCAGTAATGCAACTCCTCCCCCCTCTTTTACTTCCCTCCCTGTCCTGTCTAAAGCATCTATATCCTGGGACATTTAGTTGCCACTTACCCCCTTCCTTCAACCAAGTCTCTGTGATCGCAATAACGTCATACTCCCAGGCACTAATCCAAGACCTAAGTTCATCTGCCTTACCCACTATACTCCTTGCATTAAAGTATATGCACTTCAGACCACCAGTTCCTTTGCGTTCATCTGCTCTCTGCCTACTCTTCCCCTTGGTAATGCTAACTTCATGATCCTTACAGTCTCTAGTTTCCACCTCACTGTCTACTAGTCTTCTCCTCTGGTTCCCAGGCCCCTGCCACATTAGTTTAAACCCTCCCCAACAGCCCTAGCAAAAACTCCCCCTAGGACACTAGTTCCAGTCTGGTTCAGGTGTAGACCATCCAATTTGTAATAGTCCCACCTTCCCCAGAACCGGTCCCAGTGTCCCACAAATCTGAACCCCTCCCTCCTACACCATCCCTCAAGCCATGTGTTCATCCTGCCTATTCTTTCATTTCTACCCTGGCTAGCACGTGGCACTGGTAGCAACCCTGAGATCTCTACCTTTGAGGTCCTCCTCTTTAACTTCTCTCCTAGCTCCCTGAATTCTGCTTTCAGGACCTCATCTCGTTTTTTACCTATATCATTGGTGCCTATATGCACCACAACAACTGGCTGTTCACCCTGCCTTTTCAGAATACTCTGTAGCCGATCGGTGACATCCCTGACCCGAACACCTGGGAGGCAACATACCATCCAGGAGTCCCGTTTTCGGCCACAGAACCGCCTATCTACTCCCCTTACAATAGAATTCCCTATGACCATGGCCCTATGAGTCTTTTTCCCGCCCTTCTGAACAGCAGTGCCCGCCATGGTGCCATGATCCGGGCAACTGCTGCCCTCCCCTGGTGAGCCATCTCCCCCAACAGTATCCAAAACGGTATACCTGTTTTGGAGGGAGATGACTGCAGGGGACTCCTGCACTGCCTTCCTGCTCTTTCTCTGCCTTTTGGTCATCCATTCACTGTTTCCCTCAGCAATCCTAATCTGTGGTGTGACCAATTCACTAAACGTGCTATCCACGACCTTCTCAGCATCGCGGATGCTCCACAGTGAGTCCACCCACAACTCCAGAGCCGTCATGCGGTCAAACAAGAGCTGCAGCTGGACACACTTCCTGCAAGTGTAACAGTCAGGGACGTCAGTCACGTCCCTGATCTCCCACATCAAGCAAGAGGCACATGCCACGGGTCTGAGGTCCCCTGCCATTGTAAGCCTTAGCTCTGACTCAACTAACTAATACCAAACAATGCACTTAAATATATTAAAAAAAAACACAAACCTTACCTTGCAGAGTCCTTTTCTTCTTGTTAGAGGAGGAGGGTGGGAGGGAGATGCTACACATGTAGCATCTCAGGTTTAGCTGCTGCCCAAATATATACTAATTCCTTACCTTCCTCACAACCTCCAGGTCTCCAACATCACCTCCGCTCCGTCTCCTGCTGCTCCCGGTGAGGAAAAAAACCGCTCGCCGCCCGAGGTAAGTTTTTAAACCGTCTTACCTTCCCATCAGGCCTCTGGTGCTCGCTGCCGCTCTTCCCGCTTCGAACCGCCACCTGACACCAAAATGAATTGTACCTGAGATGACGCTGTAGTTGGTGACTTTTAAACTTTTCACTGTCCTCATATGAGTCCGTGCGACAATAAAGCTAATTCAAATTCAAATTCAATTCAGTGCAGTGCGGTGACCAGAACTGCACATCGTATTCCAGCTGTGGCCTAACAAAAGTTCTGTAAAACTCCAGCATGACTTCCTTGCTCTTATAATCTATGTTACAACTGACAAAGGCAACAGTCCCAAATGCCTTCTTAAATACCCTATTTAACTGTCCTGCAATCTTCAGGGATCTGTGGATAAACACCTCAAGATCGCTCTGTTCCTCTAAGCTTCCTAGTGTCCTGCCATTATTGTGAATTCTCTTGTCTTGTCCCTTCTTCCAATGCACATCACCCCACAGTTATCAGGATTAAATTACATTTGCCACTGATTTGCCATCTGAACAATCTATTTATGTCCTCCTGTAACCTTACACCTTCCTCCTCACTGTCAACCTCCCAGTCAACCTTTGAGTCATCCACAAATTTACTTATGATCCCCCACATTCTTATCTCTATCATTTATGAATTTCACAAACCACAAATATCACAGATTGATCCATGTGGTATGCAACTGCACACTGGGCTCCAGTCACACAAACAACCTTCCACGACCACCTCTGTCTCCTGTCACGAAGCTAATTTTGGATCAACTTGCAAAGTAACCCTGGATGCCATAAGCTTTTCCCTTCTAACTTCTCAGCATGCCATTTTAAAATGGTGAATAGTTTACCTTGTGCCATTATTACAGTCTCAATGCTTCAAGAAGGATGTATATTCAACTAAAAACAATTTACAAGAATGACAGCAGAACTGAGCATTTTGAACTCCTTTATTCATTAATGGGTTTAGGGCATCGCTGGCTAGGCCAGCATTTATTGGCCATCCCTAAATGCCCAGAGGGCAGTTAAGAGTCAACCACAGAGCTGCAGGTTTGGAGTCACACATAGGCCAGACCAGGTAAGATGGCAGTTTCCTTCCCTGAAGGACATTAGTGAACCAGATGGGTTTTTCCCAACAATCAGCAATGGATTTCTAGTCATCATTAGACTCTTAATTCCAGATATTTATTGAATTCAAATTCCACCATCTGCCACAACAGGATTCAAACTTGGGTCCCCAGAACATTATCTGGGTCTCTGGATTAACCGTCCAGCGATAATACCACTAGGCCATTGCCTCCCCACTATCAGAGAATCTCTACAGTGTGGAAAGGTGCCATTTTGCACATTGAGTTTGCACTGACCCTCCAAAAAGCATCCCACCCAGCCCCCAACAACTTGCAATTGCCTGGACACTATAACATGGCCAATCCACCTAACCTGCACGTCTTTGAGAAGAATCAGGAGCACCTGTCAGAAACACACACAGCCACGCAAGGCTAGAATTGAACCCAAGTTCCTGGGGCTGTTTGGCAGCAGTGCTGACCACTGAGCCACCATGCTGCCCAATTGAAAGACTGAAGAGACTGGACCACTTTGGTCTAGAAAAGACAAGGCTGGAGATAACCTTTCTTTAAGGTTATGAAAGGTTTATTTTGAGGAGACAAATGTTCCACGAATGGGAGGTGTCTAAAACTAGACAACTTAATCGCTAATAAATCCAACAGGGATTTCAGAATTTACTGAGAATGTGGTTCGATTGCTATATGGTGTAACATATCACATTAAGTTTGAGGTGAATCGCCAAAGTAAGTCGAAAGGAATCTAGATGATTAAGTCACCATCAGTCCACCAGACCATGGGGCTGCTCCCTCATTAGGGACAGAGACAACTGGTGGTGGCCTAACCTGACAGTCGCACACTTTAGGCAAGGGGAGAGGTTGAGAAAGAGAGCCTTTCAGCCAGTGCAGGAATCGATCCCACCCTGCTGGCGTTACTCTGTATCACAAAACAGCCATCCGACCAACAGAGTTAATCAGTAAGTACAGGAGGGGAAAGGATGGATATACAAAGCATGGTGGGAGGAGGTTTGTGCCAATCACAAACACTGGTAAGCCCTGCTGGCCTTAATGGTCTGTTTCTGTGGTGTAGACTTGATGTAACTCCACATTGCGCCTCAAATTTCTCACCTTTGTATTCTAAAGTGCTATTTTTAAGAATAAATAAATATGATGTATATTCATATATCCATACATATGTATATAATTTCTATCAAATTAATCAATGCTATACCTAACAGACTAGTATACTCAATTGGGTAGCACGGTGGTTAGCACTGCTGCCTCACAGCGCCAGGGATCTGGGTTTGATTCCACCCTTGGGCAACTCTCTATGTGGAGTTTACATGTTCTCCCTGTGTCTGCATGGGTTTGCTGTAATCCACAGATGTACCAGTCAGGTGGATTGGCTGTGGGGATAGGGTTGGGGTATTGGGTCTGAGTGGAATGCTCTTCAGAGGGTTAGTGCATGCAATGGGTTGAATGGCCTCTTTCCTCACTGCAGATTGATGGGGCGGTAATTAGCCAGTATGGATTGGCCTTGCTTTGTGTGTCCAAGACATACCTGGGCAATTTTTGACACTGTAAGGTCAATGCCAGTGTTGGAACTGTACTGGAACAGGTTGAGAATGTGGTTAAGAAGGCAAATGACATGCTTTATCAGCAGAGGCACAGAGTTTAAGAGTAGAGAGGTTATGGTCAAACTCTATACCACATTATTTAGGCCATAGCTGGAGTATATGTGTTAGGTTCTGATCACAGGAATGATATGATTGCATTGGAGAGGGTGTAGACAATGTTTCCAAAGTTCTTACCAAAACTGGAGAATTTTAGCTGTTCGGAAAGATTGGATTGGCTGTATTTGTTTCTCTTGGAGCAGAGGAAGCTGAGAGTGAATTAATCGAGGCGCATACAATGATGAAGAGCCTGGAGTAAAAATGGATGATGTATTTATGTCAGCAAAGTGATTTAGAACCAAGAGAAATTGTCATTGTAAAGTAATTAGTACAGTTAGGGGAGGGAATGAGGAAACATTTCCTTCAGTCTCAGGGTGCTGGGATCTTGAAACCCATTGCCTGAATGAGTGGTAGCAAAAACTCTCATCACATTTAGCAAATATTTTCCCACCAACTTGAAGAATTGTAATCTGCAGAATTACAGACGTGGTGCAGCAAGGTGGGATGACATTTGGTAACTTTTTGTGAAGTAGCACAGACATGTTGAGCCAAAAAGCCGCCTGTTCATAAAAGTTCTTTGGTTTTCTATGACATAATAATGAGCTTTGACCATTGTGGCAATGAGACTGTATTAATCAATCTTCAATTGACCCAGAGATTGCGAATTGTGAATTTCATGAACTATGGTCCAAATTAACCTGATTCCTTCCAAGCATTTCAGTGTTCATGAGCTATCCTTGGACTCCAACATGAGACCAGTGACCTTAACTGCAGCCTAAGGTTTAACACAAAAGCAATGCTGTCAAGGTTCAGTAAAAACCCAGGAAGGATCAATTACCTTGGTATAAATCTTTCTATTGAATTCAGTAATGAATCTAAGCAAGGTAACACCTTCTAAAGTGTTTGATGAGCATGGAACAGTAAGACTCAGAGGCCATTGGTAAATACAGTTGCTGCCTACAGCAGGGAGACGATCTGCTGAGTCTGCAGACTGGGCGACTGCTTTTTGGAAGATCCTACATTCTGTCTGCCAAAGTTACCCTGAGCTTCCTGTGGCCTGCCACTTCAATACACCACCGTGCTCCCTGGCACAGACTTGTTGCAGTGCTCCAGAGAGGCTCAGCACAAGCTGGAAGAACAGCAACTTATCTTCCACTTGGGGACACTGCAGCCTTCAGGACTCAATGTGGAGTTCAATAATTTTAGAGCCTGAACATCTCCTTCCATGTCCTTTACCCTATCCCCACACCCCTGTCATGACACTGGCTGCTTTCAGCACAGCCAACCAACTTTACCTATTTATGGTCTCCAATTTCAGTTTTTCTTTCTCCTGAGCATATTAATATCCATCCCTATGACTCTCTAACCATTGTTTTCTCTCTCTGGGCTCTATCTCCACCTATCCTCTCACCCCTGGTTCCCATACCGTCTCCCTGCCCCTTATCTCCAGCTAAATACCATTTTTTCCCAGCCGCCATTAGTTCTGAAAAAGGGTCACTGAACCCAAAATATTAACTCTGCGTTCTCTCCACTGAGCTGCTGGGGCTGCTGAGTTTCTCTAGCAATTTCTGCTTTAGTTTCAGATTTCCAAAATCCACTGTTCTTTATTTGAGTCTATGCAGCAGTTCACTGGGCAGGGTTCCCATAGCGCTTCAATCGCGATTCTTCAGAAAGAGAATCTATAATTGGAATTGGACCTTCCTGAGGAAGGGTCACTGGACTCAAAACGTTAACTCTGATTTTTCTCCACAGATGCTCCCAGACCTGCTGAGCCTGTCCGGCAACTTCTGTTTTTGTTCCCGATTTACAGCATCTGCAGTTTTTTTTGTTTTTATCTAGCAATTTTCTGTCCTGCAAGCAGAGATTTATCCTGCTCACACATTGCCCCAACAAGAATTTCAGCAGCTGTCTCTCGTTTTATTTATTCAGCCCTTTCTTCATTCATTTTGCCCTCCCACTTTTCAATTTCTCATTCTCATTTTATCTCCTTCTCTGCAATCCAACCCTTAGGCCTCAGCACTCAATATAGGTTCCTGCCTCTCACAGGAATAAATCTGAAGTCAAAATAATAACAGTATGTAAAGTGTCCTCATTTTATACAATTAAACAGATGACGGAAAGGTTGCTAATCAGTGTTTCTATCAGCCTGAGGGAGAAAAGCTATTACAAGGACTGAGAACTTCCAAACTACTGGCCACCCTCAAGGCCTACAATAATAAGCATGACAGCTGGCGTCAGTAAAAATTAGGCTGATGTTTGCCATAGGTAACAAATGTTTCCTAAATATTTCTTCTCACTGAAGCCTTTTCAATAATTTGACAAAATCTGCTCAAAATCCTGAGAAATGGAGCAGTGTTAGCGGATGCTCTCCACCACAGCTCAATAAAGATTTGTTACCATTAAAAGAGAAAGGTTGAGGCAGCTGAAGTATATCTGTCTGGGGTTACTTAAGACACAATTTTGTTAATGATTTGAGACAGTGAAGAATCAAAAACCTTTACTCAAATCTTGGGGAGGAAAATCTGGTGGACCTGTTGAGAAAGTGTCCAGCCTTCACCATTTAATATTGCCTTACTTTTATTCCAGAATGCAAAATTATAATGACTATCTTGGCTTTGAATCTATGTTTATTAAAAACAGGTTTGCCATTGTTATCACTTTCCATTGATAATATTACACACATTATAACCAGGTAAAACTGGTAAGGTAGGGGAATACAGCATTGCAAGCTCAGCCTTCTCTAGCCACATGTCCTATATCACTTAAATTGTTTGTTCAGAATGAGTTTTAAAGAAATCCCTTTGACAATTGACCTGGACTGTCTAAAGCAGAGTGAAAATTTGAAAGAACTGTGTTCGTAGATAAACTGAAGAGGACGCATCTCAAATTAAGTACTATGTATGTAAAAGGAAGGACAAAAGAATCTTTTTTCACTGACAGAGTCAGAACATTTTCCCACAAGCAGCAATTGATGCTATGTTTGCAAGAACTTCAGTAAGGCACTCAATAAGGTTTCACATAGTAGACTGGTTAGCAAGGTTAGATCACACAGAATGCAGGGAGAACTAATCATTTGGATACAGAACTGGCTCAAAGATAGAAGACAGAAGGTGGTGGAAGGTTGCTTTTCAGACAGGAGGCCTGTGACCAGCAATGTGCCACAAGGATCTGCGCTGGGTCCACTGCTTTTCATCATTTGTGAACAGGAGGTTTGGTTAGTAAGTTTGCAGATGACACTAAAATTGGTGGTGTAGTGGAAAGCGAAGAAGATTACCTCAGAGTACAATGGGACCTTGATCAGATGGGCCAATGGGTCCAGGAGTGGCAGACAGAGTTTAATTTAGATAAATGTGAGATGTTGCATTTTGGAAAGGCAAATCAAAGCAGGACTTCCACACTGAATGGTAAGGTCCTGAGGAGTGTCGCTGAACGAAGGGACCTTGCTGTGCAGGTTTATAGCTCCTTGAAAGGGGGGGTCACAGGTAGACAGGGTAGTGAAGAAGCATTTGATACGCTTGCCTTTATTGCTCAGTGCATTGAATAAAGGAGTTAAGAGGTCATGTTGCAACTATACAGGACATTGGTTAGGCCATTTTTGGAATACTGCATTCAATTCTAGTCTCCCTGCTATAGGAAAGATGTTGTGAAAAATGAAACGGTTTGGAAAAGATTTATAGGGTTGCCAGGGTTGGAGGGTTTATACTGTGAGGAGATATTGAATAGGCCTTGGAGTGTTGGATGCTGAAAGGTGGCCTTATAGAGGTTTATAAAATCATGAGGGGCATGGACAGGGTAAATAGACAAGGTCTTTTACCCTGGGGTTGGTGGAGTCCAAAACTATAGGGCATGGGTTTAAGGAGAGAGGGGTAAGATTTAAAAAGGACCTGAGAGACAACTTTTTCATGCAGAGGGTGGTCCATGTATGGAATGAGTTGCCGGGAAAGTAGTGGAAGCTGGCACAATTACAGCTTTTAAAAGGATGGGTATATGAATAGGAAGGGTTTAGAGAGATACCGGCCAAAAGCTGGCAAATGGGGCTAGATTTATTTAGGATATCTGGTTGGCATGGGCAAGTTGGACCAAAGGTTCTGTTTCCCTGCTCTACATCTCTATGACTCTTAAGTGTATCCCAGGGCTTTGTGGGAGGTTTGAGAGGAAATTGCAGGGTCCCTAGCAGAGATATTTGTATCATCAACAGCCATAGGTGAAGTGCCCGAGGATTGAAAGATGTCTAATGTAGTGCCATTATTTAAGAAAGGGTATCTGGTTGGCATGTATGACTTGGACCAAAGGGTGTGTTTCCATGCTGTACAGCTCTATGACTCTATAACAGAATTTAAAACAAGTTCCAAATAATCAATTCAAGAAGTAAAACATACGTTTTGTAATAGGAATAAAAGGATGAATATCTGCCACTAATATCCAAACTTATCCATTCTAAGTATCAATCATCAATTTGTTCTAGACTCTTTATGCTCTATGTAGAAACCACAATTAATTCTCCCTTAAGCTTCTTTGTTTCAAAAATAATTTCAGCCATCTAACCTACTTTGGTAATTAAAAACTTCCATGCCTGGCAACATCATCGTAAATCTCCTCTGTACCCTCTCTAATGTAATCGTACCCTTCCTATAATCGCAGAGCTAGAAATGTATACAGTATTCTAGCTTTGGCTTCTCTTGTGTTTCGTACAGTTCTGGGATGAGTTCCCTTTGCCTTATACTTTAGGTCTTGACTTCTTATAACTCCCTTATCTTCCTGTACTACTACCCTCACAGGTCTGTGGATATACACACCCGACTCTGCCACAA
The DNA here is from genome assembly GCA_024137785.1 of Ginglymostoma cirratum. Classification (NCBI taxonomy): domain Eukaryota; kingdom Metazoa; phylum Chordata; class Chondrichthyes; order Orectolobiformes; family Ginglymostomatidae; genus Ginglymostoma; species Ginglymostoma cirratum. The sequence continues at coordinate 79,522,803 of JAHRHZ010000283.1, forward strand.
ACCTGAACTTTCCGAGGATATCCATTGATTGGCAAGTTGTTCTGGGAAAGGTGTATGATAAGATGAGGCTAGAATCAGATGTGAGAGATGCCATAGGACAGATAAGTAGCTATTGAGGTGCGTTTGATAAGATACATGAGAAACCACTTTAGGCTTCATGGCAGAAACATCTCCAACATATCTGATCCAAATTGCGCAGCAGGGAAAAAGATGTTTGTACATGCATTCTAACTTTTCTAACTTCTGCCCAATGGAAGAGGATGGAAAAGGGTATAACCAGAGTGAGAGGGGTCTTTGATTATGCTGGTTGCTTTCCTGAGGCAGCGGGAAGTACAGATGAAGTCAATGGATGGAAGGCTAGTTTGCATGATGGACTGGGCTGTGTTCATGACTCTCTGTAGTTTCTTGCAGTCTTAGGATGGCAGTCTAGTTCAAACTTTCCCTGGCAACTCATTCCATACACACACCACTCTCTGCTTGACAAAGTTGTTCCTCAGGTCCCTTTTAAATCTTATCCCTCTCACCTTAAACCCATGCCTTATAGTTTTGGACTAGTAAGTGAGACCATTAACTTCGAATCCAATCCAAGTAGACAGTGGAGTTTGAATTCAATAAAATCTGCAATGAAAAGTCTGATAATGGCCATGAATCCATTGTCAGTTATCACAAAACTCATCAGTCAATAATGTCCTTCATTGAAGGAAAATGAGTGTTCTTATCTTGTCTGGCCTACATGTGACCCATAGCAATGTTTCTCTTAACTGCCCTCTGAAATGGCCGAGCAAGCGACTCAGTTGTAGTAATCACTAGAAATTTCAAAATGTTATGAAATAAGATGGACTATCTGGCATCGATATAGGTACCAGAAATAACAATGGAGAACTCAGCCCCTGCATATACTTCCCTGTCAAGGTCTGGAGACTAGTGCCAAAATTGGGAGAGCTGTCTTACAGACTGGTCAAGTAACAGCTTTACATAATCATACTCACGGAATCAAACCTGACACATCATGTCCCAGACCAACCCATCACCATCCCTCGGTGTGCTGGTTTCCACTGGCAGGACTAATCCAGTAGAGGTTGTAGAACGGTGGTATATAGTTAGACGGCGATGTCTTGGGAGTCCTCAACTTTGACTCTGGACCTCATGAAGTCTCATGGCATCAGGTCAAACATGAACAAGGAAACCTCCTGCCAATTACCATGTACCCCACCAGTCCTGTTAACCCTAGCTGATGAATCGCTATTCCTTTATCTTGAACACCACTTTGAAGAAGCACGGAGGGAGGCAAGAGTACAGAATGGACCTTGGGTACAGAGCTTCAATGTCCATACCCTTCATTATGCTGTGTAGCAGTATCACCATGCTCACTGGGGTAAACTTTGAATACATCTAGCATCTCAAGACTGGGAATCAATAAGGTGCTGTGGGCTATAACCAAATATAATCCTCAAAAACGTCCTCACTCTACCATTACCATCAAATCAGAGGATCAACCCTGTTCAATGAAGAGTGCCGGAGGGTATGTTAGGAGTGGCACTAAAAAATGAGGTGTCAATCTATTGAAGCTACAACACAGGATCACTTGTGTACCAAACAGCATAAGCAACAAATGACAGATAAAGCTAGGCAATTCTACAACCGACAGATCTAAGTTCTGCAGTTCTGCAACATTCAGTCATCAATGGTGGTGCACAATTAAACAACTCACTGTAGAGGAGGCTCCAGAAACATCCTCATTTTCAATGTTGGGATAAGCCAAAACAACAGCATAAAAGGTAAGGCTAATGTTATGGACCCAACCAGATCCCTTCAAGATATTTTAAGAATTTAGCCAGGCCCTAACTTTTTCTTATTTTAAAGGCAAGTGTGAAGTGTCCATTCCAGATGCAATGAGACTGGTGAAACTGTTCGATGTTAAGCACAACACAATTTATTTAAACACTGTAGTTAAAATACAACCAAAGAAAGAGGAATTTAGAATAACAACAGATTGGAAATTTAACAGAATAATAGATACAGCAGCTATTACTAACTAACTGTTCCAATATAGTAACATCCCACTATCATACCCCTTGATAAAAAAGAAAGTTCTCTCAGAGATTCACACAGGCAATTTTCCAATCCAGGAGGAAAAAACTTCAAGAAAAAATTCAGAGAGAGTATCAACCAGGAGAAATTTACTGTTGATTCCAATTCTGTTGAGACTCCAATAGTTTCTGACGTTACCAAGAAACCAAAACCCAGAAATCCTAATCTCTGGCTGCTGGTCACACCCATTCAGGCTGCATTAAAAATAACCCAAGGCCTTCCAAACTGTTTTCTCAGGTGATATTCAGTAGCCAGCTCTCATCTCTTGTTCAATCTTTTTCTGAAAAGAAACCAGGGTATAACGACCTATTAAAGCTACTGCATTGTCACATCTAAAGCAGTTAGAACAGCCTTTAGCCAGAAGTGCTTATACCACTTTCAGCCAGGTCCATCCTGTACACAAAAAAGCAGAATAAATCCAGCATCACCAACTACTGCCTCGTCAGTCTATTCTTGATCATCAGTAAAATGAGGGGACGGGATGGCCTAATGGTATTATTGCTGGACTGTTAATCCAGAGACCCAGATAATGTTCTGGGGACCTGGGTTTGAATCCCACCATAGCAGATGGTGGAATTTGAATTCAATAAAATATCTGGAATTAAGAATCTAGTGATGACTGTGAATCCATTGTTGATTGTCAGGAAAAAAAACCCTCCAGTTGACTGATGTCCTTTAGGGAAGGAAACTGCCATCCTCACCTGGTCTGGCCTCCATGTGACTCCAGACCCACAGCAATTGCCCTCTGGGCAATTAGGGATGGGCAATAAACACTGCCTAGCCAGCAATATTTCCATCCAGTGAATGAATAAAGAAAGAAAAGTGATGGAAGGGATCATCAATGCTACTATCAAGTAGCAGTTGCTCAGCAATAACCTGCTCACTGACAGTCAGTCAGTTTGGATTTTGCCAAGACCCCTCTTTTTGACTTCATTATATCTTTGATTCAGATGTGGACAAAACAGCTGAACTCCACAGGTGAGATGAGAGTGACTGTCTCTGACATCAAGGCCTGCATTTGAACAAGTGTGGAATCAAGGCAGTTCGAGCAAAACTGGAGTCAATGGGAATCAGGGGAAAACTCTCTGCTGGTTGGAATGGTACCTGGCACAAAGGAGATTATGGTGTTTGGAGAAAAACTCAAGTATCACTGTTTACCGGCAGTGTGGCCTTTGTTAGCACGAGCCACCATGCCAGCAGATCTTTCCTAAAAGGATCCAGCGTCAGAACAGTGATGGGTGAGAGTGGGGAGAGAGAGTTGGTGCCATAACTGCACATGTACGTTCCTGTGAACAAATGAAGATCTGGATAATGAATGGAACTAGTTTGAAACAATCAGATCTCAGCCTGAATTGGAAGGAAAGAACGTGGCTATTTATTAAACATTTATTGTGACAGTTAAGGCAAACTAGTGTCTAATTTACCAATTTAATTTATATATGTGTGTCTTTACATCCTATGCTTATTAACACAAAATTATTTATCCTGTTTATTTTACTACTTAAAGTGGGAGACTATGAAGTTTCAGAATCTTGTTAATTCATCAGCTTGAGTTACTCATCCAGTAGTTAGTGATAAACCCATGGCATGTAATTACAGGAACACAGTAATGTTGCTTCCTGTCACCATGCGATGCTAGATTAGAATGATGTTTTTTCACTGTCATCGAACTGCCCTATCATTTCTAGTTTTACTCTACAGTAAGTTGCTTGTATTTTTCAGAAAAAGTGCCTTTACTCAGAAGTTAGATCTGGGCCACCATCATTGTCAATGGGTTTTGCAATGCAGAATCCTGTTCACTGGCTCCTCATAGCCACCCTGTCTCTTCTGATCACCAATGGAACTCCTACATTTCTTTTACTGTTAAAGTGTTTCCAAAAAATATAGAATCACCTTTTATACCATTTACTTTTAATTACTTTTCCCTCTCTCGAGATTTCCAGTTTCACCACAAAGGAGAATTATTTGGGAGAATAGATAGTGCATATGATTTTCATCCCATTGATTGGACTGTGTTCAAATCAAGATAACTGCACCGAATATGCATAGTTTTCTAATTGTTGATGTGAAAGGTTGTTGCTGAAAGGTACACCTAAACACCCGCAGTGCTGTTAGGGAGGGAGGTGCAGGTTTTTGAACCAGCAATAATGAAAGAACCGTGCTATATTTCTACATCACAGAAAAGGACAAGGAGTAAGAGTAGGTCATTGAGTCCCTGGACCCTGCTCCACCATTCAAAAAGGCTATGGCTGATTTGGTTGTGATCTCAAACCTGCTTTCCTGTCTGTCTCCCATAACCTTCCAATCCCTTACTGAACAAGAATCTATCGAATTCAGTTTTGAATATTGTTACGTTCAGATCCCAAGTGAAGTTTCCTATTTTGTTACAGTTCAAGACAGGATACCCTGAACTCCCATGACAGATGTAGCATAGAACATTTAGGTGGAAGACAAACCATGCCTCCTTCTACGCAGCAATCAACTGCCATATTCCGAAATGTAAAGGTCCAGCTTCCTAAACAGCCACTTTGACTGCTCCTGTGAAAGAGTAAGATGGCTACAGTGCCAAGTGGGTAAGGCTATGGTGCTAGGTGGATTGGTGCCAAGTGAGTAGGTGGTAAGATGGCAGGAGGTACGGTGACTGGGCACAAAATGGCCAGATAGGTGATGGAGTGTTTAGAATAGGTCAGGGTAAATGGGATATATAGTTAAGGCAGAGTTTGGGGAATGTAGGGGTTTGCATGTAACAGTGTTTCCTAATCATTTCTCAAACAGGAATACAGGAGCGTACTTGGAGTAGGCCATTCAGCCCATCAAGTCTGCTCCACGGGTTACACCCAGGCAGGACCAGGACTTATGTCCTCGGGGGGATACTTGGTAACGTGGTTGGGGAGGTTAAACTAGTGTGGAAGGGGAATGGGAGCCAGATGAGTAGGGTAGTAGATGCAGAAATTGAGAGGTAGAAGTCAAGGCAAAATTGACTAATACCAACCACAGGCAGGGAAATGCCTGACAAGAGCAGGGAAGATGAAATGCATGTGTTTCAAGTATAACGCACAAGGTAGATGAACTTAGGTCTTTGGTTAATACTTGGAACTATGGCATTATTGTGATTACGGAGGCTTGGCTGAAAGAGGGATAGGATTGGTAGCCGAATGTCCCAGGATTTAGACAGAAAAGGAGGTAAAAGGGATGGGGGAGTTGCATTGGTAAAGAGTATCTGACAGATTTACTGAGGAAGGATACATCAGCGAAGCAACATGGGTAGAACTCAGGAATAGGAGGTGAAATCACAACACTGGAGATTTACGACAGGCCTCCCAACAGCCAGTGGGAGATAATGGAAAGAATATGTAGACATATTTTGGAAAGATGTCAAAACAGTTGTGGTGGGTGATTTTAACTTCCCCTATATTGACTGGGACTCACCATGTGCTAGGGGCTTCGATGTGGTGAAATCTGTAAGGACCATTCAAGAGGGTTTCTTGAAATAACATGTGAACAGTCTAAGCAAGGAAGGGGTTATACTGTACTTGGGTTTGCGAAATGAGCCTGACCAAGTGAGTGAAGTTTCAGTCGGGGAGCATTTTGGGAATAGTGACCATAATACCATGAACTTTTAGATACTCATGGATAGGGATAACAGTAGTCCTAGGTTGAAGGTATTAAATTAGGGGAAGGGAAACTACAACAGTATTAGGCAGGAACTGGAGAATTTTGATTGGAGGTGGCTATTTTAGGATAAATCTACATCGGACATGTGGGTGTATTTCAAACTGCAGTTGGCAAGAGTTCAGGAGCAGCACATTCCTGTGAGAATGAAGAATGGGTTTGGCAAGTTATGTGAACCTTGGATGACCAGGGATGTTCTGACCTTGGTCAGAAAGGAAAAGGAAGGATATACGAGGTCTAGGAGGATGGGAAATGATGAAGACCTTGAAGTATATAAGGAAAGTTGGAAAGAACTTAAACAAGGAATTAGAAGGGCTAAAAGGAGTCACAAAAAGTCATTAGCAAACAGGATTAAGGAGAATTCCAAGGCTTTTTAAATATGTATATAAAAGGCAAGAGGATAGCAGGGAAAGGGTTGACCTACTCAAGGACAAGGGAGAGAATCTGGGGGTGGAACCCAAATAGGTAGGTGAGGTCCTAACCAAATACTTTGTGTCAATACTCACGAAAGAGAAGGAATTGGAGGGGGATAATCTCAGGGAAGAGGGTGTCCAATTTCAAAGCCAAGTTGCTATTAAAAAAGGTGTTGTGCATCTTAAAAATTATTAAGGCAGATAAGTCCCTGGGTCCAGATGGGACCTATCCCGAAATATTGAGGGGGGCAAGAGAACAAATTGCTGGAGCATTGACAAAGATCTTTATATCCTTTCTGGCCACAGGTGAGGTTCCCAAGGACTGGTTTCCCCGATGTAGAGGAAGCCACAACGGGTACAGAGGATGCAGTATACCACATTGGCAGATGTGCAGGTGAACATCTGCCTGATGTGGAAAGTCTTCTTGGGGCCTGGGATTGGGGTGAGGGAGGAGGTGTGGGGGCAGGTGTAGCACTTCTTGCGGTTGCAGGGAAAAGTGCCGGGTGTGGTGGGGTTGGAGGGGAGTGTGGAGCGGACAAGGGAGTCGCGGAGGGAGTGGTCCCTCCAGAAAGCAGATAAGGGTGGGGAGGGAAAAATGTCTTTGGTGGTGGGGTCTGATTGCAGATGGCGGAAGTGTCGGAGGATGATGCGTTGGATCCGGAGGTTGGTGGGGTGGTACGTGAGGACGAGGGGGATTCTTTTTTGGTTATTATTGCGGGGACGGGGCGTGAGCGATGTGTTATGGGAAATGCGGGAGACACGGTCGAGGGCGTTCTCGACCACTGTGGGGGGGAAGTTGCAGTCCTTGAAGAATGAGGACATTCTGAGATGTACGGGAGTGGAATGTCTCATCCTGGGAGCAGATGCGGCGGAGGCGAAGGAATTGAGAATAGGGGATGGTATTTTTGCAGGAAGGTGGGTGGGAGGAGGTGTATTCCAGGTAGCTGTGGGAGTCAGTGGGCTTGAAATGGACATCGGTTTCTAGGTGGTTACCCGAGATGGAGACAGAGGTACCCCCCCCACCTACACTCACCTTTACTGGCTCCATCCCCGCCTCTTTGCCTTGTCTGCCTCCTCTCCACCTATCCTCTCCTCTATCCATCCTCTATCCACCTCCCCCTCTCTCCCTATTTATTTCAGAACCCTCTTCCCCTCCCCCATTTCTGATGAAGGGTCTAGGCCCGAAATGTCAAGTTTTCCTGCTCCTATGATGCTGCTTGGCCTGCTGTGTTCATCCAGCCCATGCCTTGTTATCTCGGAGTACAGCCACTGTTGTCTCAGTGTTTTAGAAGTGTAACAGGGATAATCTAGGAAATTACTGGCCTGTGAGTCTCATGTCGGTAGTAGGGAAATTATTGGAAATGATTCTCGGGGCAAGATCTATTCACATAGAGAAGCAAACGGGCTTATTAGCAATAGACAGCATGCTTTTGTGCAGAGAAGGTTTGCATCACTAACTTGATCGAGGTTTCTCAGGAGATGATGAAGGTGATTGATGAGGGAAAAGCAGTTGATGTTGTCTACGTGGCCTTCAGTAAAGCTTTTGACAAGGTCCCTCATGGCAGACTGGTACAGAAGGTGAAGTCACATGGTATCAGGGTGAGCTGGAAAGATGGATACAGAACTGGCTTAGTCATAGGAGTAAGAGGGTAGCGGTGGAAGGATGCTTTTTGGAATTGAGGGTTGTGATTAGAGGTGATCCACACAGATCAGTGCTGGGACCTATGCTATTCGCGATCTACATGAATGATTTGGAGGAAATCATATCTGGTCTAATTAGTAAGTTTGCAGATGATACAAAGGTTGGTGAAGTTGTGGATAGTGAGGAGGGTTGTCAGAGGAAACAGCAGGGTAGAGTTCAATTGGAGGCATGGGGCAGAAAAATGGCAGATGGAGTTCAATCTGGACAAATGTGAGGTGATGCATTTTGGAAGGTCAAGTACAGGTAGAAATTATACAGTGAATAGCAGAACCTAAAGGAGCATTGATATGCAGAGGGATATGGGTTGCAGGTCCACAGATCTCTGAAGATGGCAGCGTAGGTAGATAAGGTAGTAAAAAAGGGTTATTGTATGCTTGCCTTCGTTGGAAGGGGCACTGAGTATAGGGGAAGACAAGTTATGCTGCAGATTTATGGAACTTTAGTTAAGCTACACTTGGAATATTGTGTTCATTTCTGGTCAGCACACTACCAGAAGGATGTGGATGCTTTGGAGAGGGTACAGAAAAGGTTTACCAGAATGTTGCTTAGAATGGGGAATTTTAGCTATGAAGAAAGGTTAGATAGATTGGGTTTGTTTTCACTGGAACGCGGGAGGTTAAGGGGCAACCTGAAAGAAGTTTATGAGATTGTGAATGGCATGAATAGAATGAAAAGTACGAAGTTTTTCCGCAGGGTGGAGGGTTCATTTACTAGGGGACACAGGTACAAGTTGCGATGGGGGTAGTTTAAAAGAGATGTGCGAGGCACGTTTTTTGCACAAAGGGTGGTGAGTGCCTGGACCGCGTTGCCAGAGGAGGTGATGGAAGCAGACACTTCAAGGAGCACTTGGATGAACAGGTGAAAAGAGGGATATGGATCACTTAAGTGAAGATAATTTTAGTATGGAAGGGCAATATGTATTGGTGCAGGCATGGAGGGCCAAACGGCCTGTTTCTGTGCAGAATCGCTCTTTGTCCTGTAGGTCTAGATTTTTCCAATGCTGCACATACTGCAACCATGGTGTAATATGACAGACAGTATTTGGGACAGCAAGTAAGTGGCCTCCTTTGTTAATTCTCGAACAATCAAGTTTTGTTTGAGCAGGACTCACCTCATTTCTGTTCTAATTCAATCATTCTCAAGGCCTCAAAATCATTTAATCCCTTAACTCCCTTTATTTTTTTCCTCCTGCAGAGTCAATGAATTTAAAACTAAGATCACCGTCAGCTGACAACTCCTTCTTAATTTACCTTGTCTTTTCTGATATTCCTTTTATCCTCAGTACTGGCCTCCACTTCAGACCACAATCTTGCACCAAGTTTTCTCAATAAATTATATTACCGAGGTGTTAGAAATTGCATTTAAATCAGAAAATGCTGGAGAAACTCAGCAGGGCTGGGATCATCTAAGGAAAGAGAAACAGAGTTAACTTCTCAAGTCTATAGACTCTTCTTTGGAACTCTTCTTCTGTTCTGAAGAAGTCATATTGGCCTTGAAACATTAACTCTATTTCTCTCTCTGCCAGACCTGCTGAGTTTCTGCAGCATTTTCATTTTTTATCTCAGGTTTCCAGCATACTTTGATCTTGTTGCAAGAGTTAGACATCAACTGCCTTTAAGAGGCTAAGTGAACACACTAGCCATTTCAACAAGTTATTAAACATATGAAATCTCCACTAATGCATTAATAGTTATCATGAAGGATTTGCAATCCCAGTCTACAATCTACAGCTTCAGCACATAATAATGCACCTCCCCTCAGTGAGATGTGACAATTTTTATTTGATCAGATGAATTCCTTCTAAGTACCACTGGGAAAAATTTCAGCACTTTAAATGTAGAAATGCTCCAGGCAAAAGGAATGAGTTTTAACTCCACATATGTTATTTATGTAACACTGATGCCAGGTGACTTAATGGCATGCACTTCTGCACTGGGCATCTGTTACTTTACACAGAAACCATGTGAACCCTCGATTATATTCCACTCCGATTTATTCCAAAATATCTGTTGTTCTAAATTTAAATTACAGAAATGCCTCGATTTATGTCGTTCACCCTGTGTGTTCATTATTCTATATATAAACCTTCCAAATTCCTTGAATAGGTACCTGATTGTAATTATTGTCTTCGCTTTTCATATTATCTTCATTTCTATTGCAAATCTCACAGTGTCAATGTCAGTATTTAATCTCTATTCTTTGATTTATCTATTTATGATCATGCGTATTTGTTACAAAATACAGTGAAAAATGTTGTATAGTGTCGCCACACTCTGGTACCATCTTAAAACACAGAAAAAAAAACAAAACATGGAATATAAATGGTGTGGAGGTGCCGGTGTTGGGCTGAGGTGGACAAGGTCAGAATTCACACGACACCAGGTTATAGTCCAAAAAGTTTATATGAAATCACGAGCTTTCACAGCGCTGGCCCTTCATCAGGTAAAGTGTCACCTGACAAAGGGGCAATAGTCCGAAAACTTGTGATTTCAAATAAACCTATTGGACTGTAACCTGGTGTCATGTGACTTCTGACATGGAATATAAAGGTGAACGAATAAATAAGTAAAGAAACAGTGTTTAACTTTACAAGGTTCAGTGCTCAGCCATGGGCCATGGGCCTGCTGGGCAGGCACAAGTCCCCTTTGTTGCACTGCCACCGCTGGAACAAAAGTTGTCATTCTTCAGCATCATCTGGCCTCCACTGACGCCCTTGCCACTAAGCGTCCTTGCTGGATCTCGCCAACAGACACCACTGACGGCAGGTACTGGACCGACCCAAATTTAATTCCACTGCCACTGCCAATGAGTCCACTTCAGGCCCATCTCATCGATGCAGCCGCTGCTGAAGTCATCGAGTCTGTTACTGGGCCCAAACTCACCTCCGCCGCCACCTCAAAGAATCTGCACTGCATTCAGGCAGTGCCAGGGACCCAAATATGCCTCTACCGCAGCAGCCATGAGTTGGCACTTGGACCACCTCATCGATGCAGAAGCCGCCTGGAATCCAAACTCTCTCTGACACCGCCTTGACGAGTCTGCTCTTGTAGCCTGGTGACAGGCTGTTCCTCAACCTGAGGAGAACATCTACGCAGGGTCATGAGTGTCTGCCATGGATCTTCAGGGCACTAAATAGGACGAGTCCTGTCACACAGGTCTTTTAGCACGTGTGGCAGGGCATCTAGGAGGTAGTGGGATATGAAGTTCAGGATTTGCTTCTTAGATCATAGATCATAGATCATAGAATCCCTACAGTGTGGAAAGAGGCCCTTCAGCCCAACAAGTCCACACTGACAGAGCATCCCACCCAGACCCATTCCCCTAATCTACACATCCCTGAACACTACGGGCATGGTCAATCCACCTAACCCGCACATCTTTGGATTGTGGAAAGAAACCAAAACACTATCCTGCCTCATCATTAAGATGGTTGGATTCAGCACATAATGTAGTACAAGTTGTCCTTTCTGTCATTAAATATCAAGGAGATCTTCAGAGTATCTTTATAGAGTTGTCCTTGCCCTACCCTGGAACAGTGACCTTGTGGAAAAATAGTACCTAGTCAGAAGCCACGATTCGGTCATCCAGACATAGTGTTCAGTTCATTGTAGTTGATTTTGCAGGAGTTCAAAAAGGCACTAACATTTGTTTAGACTTCTCTCATTGACACCACAGGATGCAGTTGAGGCATTGCTGGGAATTATTCTAGTGCTCTCAAGATTCATGGATAAACAGTCCAGGTCTCATTGCAGTGCACATAAAGATAAAGTCTTTGTATTCCCAGAGGACACACGGCTGCTTTCTCACTAGAGAGAGGCAACTGCTGGTGGTTTAACCTGAGGGTCACTATGCATCAGGTGAGCGGAGAGGTTGAGAAAGCAGAACCTTCATGGTAACCTCAGCTGGTACAGCGCAGGAGTGTGGTCATAGTAACTGTTCAGAACACGAGGTCTTTTGTGACTTCCTGAAGTCATTTGAGAGTGTCAAACTCTCATTGCCGTAGTTTGTACAAGGCTGAATTGGCACAACTGATCCAGTGTTAGGTCTCCTAATTTTTTTAATTCATTGATGGCATATGGGCATCACTGGCTGGGCCAGCATTTATTGTCCTTCCCTAATTAAGAGTCAACCACATTGCTGTGGGTCTGGAGTCACATGTAGGCCAGACTAGGTAAGGATGGAAGATTTCCTTCCCTAAAGGACATGAGTGAACCAGATGTTTTTTTTTCCTGACAATCAGCAATGGATTCATGGTCATCATTAGATGCTTAATTCCAGATTATTGTTGAATTCAAATTCTGCCATGGCGGGATTCAAACCCAAGTCCCCAGAATATTACCTGGGTTTCTGGGTTAATAGTCCAGCAAAAATACCGCTAGGTCATCACCTACCCTATCATCAATGATGCCTTATGTCCATAAAGGTATTGGCGGAACTTCCTGACTCCAATTAAGATCACCAAACCTTCCTCTCTATCTTGGTGCATGTACAATCTGCATTAGCTAAAGTTCTGGATGCATAGACTATTGCTGCGGGGACGGGGCGTGAGGGATGTGTTATGGGAAACGCGGGAGACACGGTCAAGGGCGTTCTCGACCACTGTGGGGGGGAAGTTGCGGTCCTTGAAGAATGAGGACATTTGAGATGTGCGGGATTGGAAAGTCTCATCCTGGGAGCAGATGCGGCGGAGGCGAAGGAATTGGGAATAGGGGATGGCATTTTTGCAGGAGGGTGGGTGGGAGGAGGTGTATTCCAGGTAGCTGTGGGAGTCAGTGGGCTTGAAATGGACATCTGTCTCTGGGTGGTTGCCCGAGATGGAGACAGAGAGGTCCAGGAAGGAGGGAGAAGTGTTGGAGATGGTCCAGGTGAACTTCAGGTTGGGGTGGAAGGTGTTGGTGAATTGGATGAACTGTTCGAGCTCCTCGTGGGAGCACGAGGCGGCGCCGATGCAGTCATCA